>CAUOFW020003981.1:389896-622289 GCA_963454935.2 Ilex paraguariensis | reverse complement strand
CATACAAGTAGTACAACTTACAAAGGAAAAACTTATTTTCTACTCTACACTGCATAAACAACAAATTTTCCATTAGACACTTTGTACTTCACGTATATGGTACAATCTGAGATATGGTTATGTACCGATTACAATTCCTAAGTATTAATAGTGGCATCACTTTCACACCCAATGGAATTATATTGATGTGTTCTTTCATGGCGGTATCCAACTTCTTAGACTTGTAGGTTCTCATATTCCTTTCATTTTGTGTCCTGTTGCTTCTGTGTCTGGTGCCCATTTCTGCTCCACATGGAAGTTACAGGTCAGGTGACCAAATCTTTGTTTGTATTACGGTCCCCAATATGACTGCACCACCATTGCCAGCATAACCACCGTCATCATAAATTAGCACCACTATTAACTTGACTAAACTCCATTACCAAAATCATCCCTATCAGCACCACTAATGATAAATCCATACTGCCAAGATTCCTTCCATTTTCTAGAAGTGCAAAGTAATAAAAGAATATAATACCAACTTTAAATTGCAAGACTCCACTTATTAATTAAATACAAAGTCAAATTTTGGATTCAAGTCCATGAAATATTTGATTGTTAATGGAACATTCCAAACAGTAGGTCTTATTGAGTTATTGAAATAAAAAAAAAGGGCAATTAGAGATTCCTTGCACACATGCATTCTAAACTCGTGAAAAAAAACTTCAGCGCAAGGTCTTTTGCAACAACAATGACTGAATATTGCTGTTCTATATTAAATCCAATAATCGTTCAAACACAAAAGCTAAATCACTAACGGATATAAGGGAAGAGAATGGCAATTTGCCTCCAATCCAGATCCAAGACTCTCTGTTTCAACTGAATAGAAAAATAAAGGGGAAAAAAAAAAAAAGATAAGCCCAAGCTTTTTGCATTCCCTCCCGAAGTTTTAAGCATATCCTCAATCCTTGCATTGAATCTCTTTTTATTTTCAAAACCTAGATGTAGCCATTTTCGACACAGCACATCAACATGACATGTGAGTATAACATTGTATTAATGGTTTAGAATTGAATCTAAATAGGTTAGTGTAAAAAACAGACCAAGCCATTTAACCTGAATGATAAAAATGTTGGGTCGTTTGACAAATCTGATTTTCGTACCAAAAAAAAAAAAAACATGTCACTTAAACGTCGCAAACTAATTTTGACACGAGCACAAATAACCAAAATACAACTTTATTAAAATATAGATATAAAAGAGAAAAAAATCAGCCAAATTCTTAACACCAATTCTTATCTTGCTTAGATAACTGTAATCATGATTAATATATTAATGGTTTAAAATTTGTTCACTTCTTGAAAAGTTAAATATGCTTGTGGTATCAAATGCATCAATTCCCGAGACCACAAACCCCATTTTGCTCGAATAGAGTAATTTATCCATAGACACTCAACAAGAATTTCAGAAAAAGCAGAAATTAATAGCTTTATGGAACATTTAAGATCCGAGAGTACGAAAAAAGGTCTTAGCAATTAAGACACAAACAGAAAAACAAACCAAGTGGTCAGAAATCTTACAGTGCTGCCAAGTGTTTCCAGCGAGATCCTCAGCCTTCTTTGTCGCTTCTCCCACCTTCGTCCCCCATCTCCCTAGCACATCTCGTACACTATACATCGTATCTGATCAATACAACACCCAAAAAAAAAAAAAACCCAAAGTTCTCAATACCCATTTATGTGTTTGTGATCTTCAACAATATTGCCTTGAAAACACCCAACACCTTTCCTCTGTTTGTGTGTGTGAGTGAGAGAGAGAGATCTCAAATTCATTATGCTCGAAGGAGGCCTAATCTTGTTTTCCCAAAAAAAAAAAAAAAAAACCTAATCTCAAATTCAAGCAAATCCAAATAGATCCTAATAGGTTAGGGCTTAGAGCAAACCACAGAAATCTCAATTTCATTTATGCTCAAAGGAGGCCTCATATTGATCTCAATTCAAGCAAATTAAAGAGATCCTATATATATATATAAAGATTAACTCACTCTTGAAGTTGAAGGAGGACGATGCTGAATCGGACGGCGCAGGAGCATAGGCAACGTACGGATTCGATCGATCATCTTGAGGCATGGGTGTTTGAGAAGGAGATTCCATCACCAATTCCTCACTCCACCGCACCGATTTCTTCGATCGATTCGGCGATTTATAACTCTCTTCTCTCTCATCAGAATATATATCTGCCAATTGCTCTCCATTCGATCCATCACCACGGACCTCCACTTTCGGATCCGGTTTCGGATTCGGATCCTGGCCCGAACTCCCCGAGCTCCTTTGATCCGCCTCAGTTTTCCTCTCTCTCCTCCGCCGTCTGGTTGTTCCATCATCTTCCTCAACTAATTTACAACGACAACAGTTGTGATTGTATAGTTTCAAATGCAGAGGCTATGAGCAATTTGACACGGTAGCTTGTGGGGTGGCGCGTGGGGGGTGATTGGAGATTTTTCTGACTGGTTTTAACGATTTGGATGTTGATGTGTTCTCTCAAAAATGGCGGTTTTTATTGAATGGACGAAGGGAACAAAAATGGCGGTCGAGTTCGGACCACTGGTTCGCAGGAAATATGGGGTGGCATTGACCGAGGAGTTTCGATCCCCTGCGCTTGTTCGTTTTGCTTTTCTGTACACATGAGAGATCTGGTGGTTAGGTGTGAGGACAACGTCTGGGTTAGACTTTAGATTAATGCTACGTTAGTCACGTAATTCTTCTAGAAACTTCTAACTTTCCGCACTCCGCACGTAAATTTGAACTCTGATAACAAATTTTGTGGTAACTGCACTCGTATTTTATAAAATTTGTGAATTTAATTTTTTAATTTATGAATTTAATTAATTTATACTCTTACTTACTTATTATATACTTATTTATTATTACTCAAATCTTTATATGAAAAATATTGGCTCATGCTTAAAGATATATATCTAACTAGAATAGTATTTATAAACTATAATTACTATTTTAGGACTTTATAATTAATATATATTAAAAAAAATTAAATAGTTTGTCTTATAGTTGTGTATAAAATTTTAATTTTTTATATTTTAGTTATATTAAATTTTAAGGGTGAATGTATATCTATATGCATATAATATGACACTTTTAAGACGTTTATATTCTAATTTTTTTTTGAAAGTTGACGCTTTTGCCCTCCCGCTTTATGTGATCTAAAATGTTATTTAAACTTAATTTATTAACCTAATTAATCCCAACCATTAGATTGACATTAGACCCTATTATTTGTTGAGACACATAACCAATCTAATAATTTTGATGGATCACGTTAACAAATTAAATCCAAGTAACATTACTATAAGATTTATGTGAACGTGACAATTATACTGTATGCTCTATCGTTTTATTTCAAAGTTTGTGTAAAGGAGTAATCTTGAAACTTAAAGATATATGAGTGTATGTCGAGTATTTAGATGATAATAATATAGATATCTAAGATGGAAATGTACTTGAGTTCATTGCCCGTAACCAAATAATATGATCTTCTACAATTCATCAACGGCAGCCTCTTAGTTGAAAGTAAACTTTATGATATTACATGATAGGGTAATACTTTCTTCTTTGCTTCATGACATATCTTTCTTCATCCCAACAGCAGCTTTTGAATCTTCTCAAGGAAGCTCATTATGATCTTCAAACCTTCTTCATCTAAAAAAAAAAAAGATAGAACCCAAAGAGAGTATGAATAATTCTTGCATGGGATCGTTTAGGATATCAGAAAGTCATTTTTTTTACCGTACATATCACATTTACGATTCAATTTGACTAAGTTATACTTCAAGAAAGTCAATTTATTGGGTTATAACATTACATCATTAGGTCATAATTTGTCTCCATCACCCGGCCGGTGAGAGCGAGAAGTTTGTGATATGTTTTTCTTTCATCAATCTTCTAAATCTATGTCATATATAAATAGATTATGATTTCGAGGGTCATCTATTACAAAAAGATTTTCCTCTGAGTGAATATGTAGAATTACACTATAAAATTATTTGGTAGGATCCAAAATAGAAACCATAGATTTTTTCCACTTGAATTATTCACTTTCTATTAAAAATCCACAAAAAAAGAAAAAGAAAAAGAAAAAAAAGAGTGCATTTTAAAATTCACAAAGAAGGGAACCAAGCCAATTATCAGGTTACCTAAATGAGGTACACCATGACCTTCATGATGATATATCACTGTAGGATCCACAAATGCTTCCAAGAGTTCAAGCCCATTTTCCTTTGCGAAGTCATGCTCTCCTATTTGGGAAGAAAGCTCGTGAAAAATTAAACATTTTTAAAAAGAAAACAAAGAAGATAAGAGAAAAAAAAAAAGAGAGAGACATAATACTTTATTATATTATTATCTACTCGACCCTCATATTTTTCACATTAAACATACGAAATTTGTTTTTGGTTTTAAACTACCTATAAAGTGAGGTGATGAGATCTCAATGGGTGAAGAAAAGGCATTTTTAGCCAGCTCTGGTGAAGAAAAGACTGACCCTCCAAATTTACCCCCCTGAAATTACGATCACAAATTTTATTTTTGGAACTTTGGTTAGAGCCACACCCTGCAAACAAAAACATTCTTGGGTCAGTTTGAAAATTTAATATTAACGTGTGTAACGGCAGCCACCGTTGACTTAAATTGGGTTAGAGCATGTTCCTGAAAAAAACAGGGGTGACTAACCCTTCGAGGATGTGAGAAATGATTGAATTTGGAACCTTTAAATTAACAAAGATCAAACTCAATCATTAAACACCTCTACAAGTTAAGATTATATACTATTTGATAACAACCACCAAAAACATCATATGTCACGTACCTCACTTTGCATTCCTGGTGATTCTGCTGCTATTAGCACTCCCTTTTATTGAAAAATGACATAAATATATAGTAGAAAATGAAATTAGTTGACACATTATATATATAAAAGAACAAATTATATTTTGAATCCTTTACCAATGTTTTATGTTCCAATTGTCCATCTATTTGTCATATTTCCCACATTATATCTCCAATTATAGTTATGTTTTTTACTTCACGCCATCAATTTTGACGTTTTTCACATTGTTCTTACAGCTATGATTATTAGTTTTACATTACAGGAATTATAGGCATTAGAAATGTGTTGCTTTATCGCGTACACATGGATATTTTTTGTCCAAAACACATCATGTAATTAGTTTTGGGGCAATGTCAAACGAATTGAAGTAGTTGATAGAATAACAAGAGAAACTCAGTAGATAAGAACACAAAATAAGGTTGGAATCTAGTTTAAAAATTTGCTTGATCCAATACTAGCAAAATTAAATGATAAATCATTTAGTTTTAAAATAAATCTAACAATACTATAACAAAAAATATACAATAAAACTTGTATGTTTATTTTTCGCAACGTTTTCATTGTTTACACTAATTCGATTAATTTATTATTCACATTAATTGGTCGTATCATATTCGAACTCGTGCCATGCTCCTAGTAATGAATAAAATTAACAGATCTACTGCAAATAAGTAATTTTTCTTTCCTTTCCAAAATGTGTTACCTGAGAGACGCCTAGCATACCGTCAAATGGTCCCTGCTTTAGCATGTTATCTTCGATGTATGCCATGCATTCATCAAAATTCCAGAACTCCGAGAAATCCTACAAAAACCCTCACTCACTACAATCATCCTTCACAAGTACATGATGTAAATAGTTGTTATAAAATACTAAAAATCATTTGATAATTTAAATGTCATAACCTGTGCCCAAGATTTTTTGCCTATAGTAGCGTCTGAGAGAGAGGTAAGTGATGGTCGGTGAGCTGTTGGGCTAGCCTCAATCAGGCGATGACACAGTGTCCCGAAAAATGGCACATGTCAGTAGGCTTTAGTCATGATAGAATGGTGAGGCAATAGACCAGTGGATCCGATGACACCTCAAATAAGCCATAAGAGTGAACTCAGGAAACAAGATCAGGTCAGGAGGTCAAATAGAATACTAGGACCTCAGAAGTCCAGGGCAGAGCTCTCCTTGGGGAGATGATAGCGGGAT
The DNA here is from genome assembly GCA_963454935.2 of Ilex paraguariensis. Taxonomy (NCBI): domain Eukaryota; kingdom Viridiplantae; phylum Streptophyta; class Magnoliopsida; order Aquifoliales; family Aquifoliaceae; genus Ilex; species Ilex paraguariensis. The sequence goes on along the minus strand of CAUOFW020003981.1, from coordinate 616,213 downwards.
AAACCAATCAAGATTTTTTCCTAAAATCAAGGAGAATCCCACTAATAGGCAGAGATCTCGGCTGAGATCCGATAGAATGGGGAATATTCCTATAAATACTATGTAACGCCTCCGTAGAGAGGAGGAAAAAAACAAACTCTAATTTCGAGATATACCGAATTGTAATACATTAGAGTGGTAAACAGAAGAGAGGGAGCAAGAGCCTCCATTAAAAAAGTGGACTAGCCGAACTCCTGAGCCGATGAACCATTATATTTTCACTGTGTACACCCCTTAAATCCCCTTAGCATTACATTCCAGCATCACGCACGAGCTTTGTAACTCTGATCCACGATCATCACACGTTTAGCTCACCCACGTTGATTCACACCATCAAGATCCTTAGCAGAGCAAGATAAGGAAAGTGCTGAAATACGGGCTCTTGATAGAGGAAATGTGATGTCTTGTTAGAGCGGTTCAAAAAATCTTAGTTTTAAGAAGAGTTGATTCAAGGTGATTGGACACTTTGTTTGTAAAGAATTGCCGATTATAATCAAGGAAGAGTTAAGTTCGTTGTGATTTATGTAAGAGAGATTGTATGGTATTGCATGTATAGGAATCTCACGCCGAATAGAGAAAGAAGTGAACGCGTCCTATTATTTTATATCTAGACATTTAAATTTTTAGTTTGGTATAGGTTTCAGACATATATTTATATAATAAAATAGTTTACAATTCATATTTTGAAATTATTATGAATAATCTATACATAGATATAATTTTTATTTTTATTTTGGCACAAAAAACCAAAAAATCTAAAAAGTCAATTCAAATGGATTTTTACAATTTTTTCAGGTTTTTAAAGAACACCCTAAACTGTTTTGAAGAATTTTTTTAAATCTAATTTTTTTGGCAAAACTATATAAACCATAGTTTTTCGCAAAAAAAAATAAATAAATAAACTGGCGTAACCTTATCCATGTTTTGAATGTGTGGAAATCACAATATGCAAGTTGGTCCTTATGACATTCATGGTCCTGCAAGTCTTGAACAGACAATGAAGTCTGACCCAGCTCCAGCTCGAGAGAGAGAGAGAAAGGGAGAGAGACAGTACATAAATGGAAAAATTGAATGGTTCCTATGCACTTATCCAAAAAGCATGAGTTTGGAGACGAATTTATGCGTGTCTTAATTAATTTTTTTTTGTGGTTAGATTAAAAATAGGTTTGCCAGAATTAAGAAAATTTATAAAAGATAAATTTTTCATGACTTAACTGTAAAAAATTACTAAAATTCAAACTCGAAATATTAAAATGCCGAAAAACTCGTTAGAATGCCTCTTAGGCTTAACATTCTCTCATTGTGATTGCTGATCAGGTGAGTGCTCTTCTTAGCTTGACAATCTCCAGCTCAAACAATGTTTTATTAAACTGAGTTGATTCATTAGGAATGACCTCATCTATTGTAGTGTTACTTTTAGCTTACCAGATGTAATCCCTACAATGCGCTTGTGTTGAACCAAAAACTATTCCCTTCAAGTACCTTCCAATTGAAGGACCCACATAGTTTTGTAGGATTATAGAATAAATTTTTTTTTTTTTTTCATTTTGCCCTTTTTGGTGGTAGGTGTTTTTTTTTTTTTTTAATCCGATGGTGGCAGGTATTTGATTGACCATTTATATCACATGGGAGGTAGGTGCGGAAGTTTCCTATGTAATGGGCACATTCATTTATTTTGTTAAAATATCAATTCAAGAATGCTTAAAATCAGATAATAAATAACACAAGAAAAATTTGTCGATAAAAACGTGTAGTCACTGTATTTAATAATAGATTTTCGCCCATTTGAGTATAAAACCTGATGCAACAGGTTATATCGTTCTATCCTCAAGGATTCAACTATCGTTTCTCTACAAACGTGCACTCGTAAATATAAAAGTGTCACGAAACAATTCTTGATTGTTCTCAAATGAATACCAAGATTACATAGAAAAATCCACTAGATAACAAAATGAATGTGTCAATTTTAAGAAAATGATGTCTTTGAAGTCTGAACAGTAGGGGCCTGTTTGGTTTGCGTTTTAAAAAATAATATTCCAAAACAGTTTTTGAGAATAGTTTTAAAAAAATTGTTTTGATATTTTTTTAGATAAAAAACTTGTTTGATTAGATGATTTCAAAACAATTTTACAGTACAGAAAATAGTAAAACCTGTTTGAACAGTTTAAATATATGTTTGAACAGTAATTTAAACATTAATAAAAAAAATGAAAGAAAGTTATTTTTAGATTGATAATTTCATAAAAAAAATTTAATAAATCAAACTTTAAAATATAATATATATTATATAATAGATATTATAATATAATATATAAAATAATATAGTATAAGAATATTATTATCTAAGATAATAATATTATAATATAATATGAGAGAGAGGAAAAGTAAAAAAATAAAAAAATAAAGAAATTTGATGTTAAGGAGATTCGAAGGGCAAACCTCATTAAAGTTCAAAATTATTCTCCTTATTTTCTGTTTTTTTGACTTAAATCTCATTTTTTTTTTAAAATTTTAAGAACAAAATACAATTTCTAAAAAACTAACCAAACATGGCCTAGCCTTCTTTTTATTTTCGTACTTTTCTTGTTTTAAATAGTGTTAGAAAGGTTGCAGAACAAAGGGATACAATGGTTGGCATCCAATGATCAATCCAAAACTCCAACAATTAATAACCAATGGTCACATTCTTTAAAATTTTATTGTCCATGTAATATAATAAATTAATGCAATATAAATAATAAAGTAAATGGTCATAACGTGTATTGTTTATGTTATCCAATAGATCTAAAAATAATTTAAAATAATTTTTTTTAACTTATATTTCTATACACATATATGTTAGAAATAAATAAAATAAAAATATATTATATTTTTGAAATATATATTAAATACAACAATTTCAAGTAGGCAAACAATAAAAAATGGTGAAATGCAACAACCTCTCTAATTAGTGGCATGTTGTGATGACAATTTTTATATGAAAGCTCAAATCCAATGTCACATAAATCCGATAACAAAGCCTTTAATCGGTGTAATAAGCTTGAATATTGATGATGCACAAAGTTGATTATACACGATTAAATCAGTCGAATCTGTGGTATAAGGTAATTAATTAACTAATTAATAATAAGAGACAAATATTGAGTCTGAGTGATCTAACTACTAAAGGCGGTAACGGTAGTCGAAAAACTCTATTAATAGAAGTGTATAAGATAGTAGGAGACAGAGAAAATAAAATACTCTTAATGTGAAGTTTGTAAGATCTGTCTCCATGTATAGAGGGTTTACAATTTATAGGCACATAGCCTTAGTTGAGGTGATGATGTAAAATTCAAGTTATTAATTTATTGAGGAGAATAATTACAATTAAAGATTGACACTATTTTAGAGTAATGACTATTCCAATAATTGTGTTGTCTCTTCGTAAGTTTTAGATTAAATTGAGGTCATAAATTAAATTTGGCTTGTCTTTTTGTGATTAGGACTTAACCCTTGAATTAGACCCGAGCCTAATTGGATATGAGCTCGTCAAATATACTGCTGTTGCAGTGGATGGGGTGGATGACTCTGATGACGTGTTGATTGCAAGCAGTGGTTGCTGTGTTGATGGTGAGTTTGAGTTGTCAGATGAATGAGCTGGTCTGATGCTGCAGTATGTGGCATGCTGTGCAGTGCTGGTTTACTGCATTGCTGTGCTGATTTCTTGACAACTGCAGTATGGGTGAGTATGTAGGAGGTCCAGAAGTCCAGGCACCGAGTTGTGAGCAGAGGGCCAGAAACTGTGCTTTGGAGTCAGTATACAGATGTACAGAAAATTACTGTTTTGCCATTGTAACAATTTTTGTTTTTTGTTAAACAGTTACTATTTTTTTCTTAAAACTGTTGCTGATTCTTATAATTCTTGAATTTCAATAAATAAAATTCTCTTCTTTCAAAAAAAAAAAAAAAGAAACCTTTAATCGGTACTATATGTATATGAAACAATATCTGATTACCTTTCTATTTCTTCACCTAGTATCAATTTGAATGTTGTAAAATTAAATTGGTTTTTGATTTGGTGTTCTGAGAGCTTAAATAAATAAATTTTAGTTGATGGGAGAGGTATTGTGGATTTAGTGCGGACAGAAGCAATCTTACTCCTGTGATTTTTTGTTCAAGGATATCAAGAATATTAAACCAATCGAAAATGAAACGACTCTAAATTGATACAAATTTTAAATAATTCACTTTTTTTCTTTAAATTCAATACAATTTAAATATGATAGTAATAATTTCGTTGATGTCGTGGTTTTTTGGTTTTTGCAATGGTTGACTTGTTTCAGTACTAATCACACAAGATTCTATTACACTGATGTAAGTAACTGTTTGTTTGATGTCAATATCACACCTCACATTCTTTTTAAATTTATTTATCAAATTTAATATGTCAAATCATGTTTTAAAATCTTAAGCATTAAATATTTGATAAATATTGGAAGATCCAATAGGTTATTTTTACTATTTTAATCGTTAAATTAGCGGTCTCTTCAATTAAGATTGTTATTTTAAGAGATTACCATACGATACGTACCCTTATGTTTGCAATTAGTAAAACAAAATCATATATTTTACGAATCTACCATGGTTCGAACATCAATTTGATAAAAACAACAAGGTCAATGGGTTATCGATTCAATCATTGGGTCACTAGTTCAATCAACCATATAAATAATAAATAATAATAGTAAAAACAGTAAAAAATTATACAATCGTTATAAAAATAACATATTGTATGTTGTAGTAGACGAAATAAAAAGACAAAAATATCATCAATTCATTACTTTTTTTACACATATGTTTGTTATAATTTGATAGAACATAAAAAAATTAACTAATATGTAATAAATATTTGATAAAAAGAGTAACAATGTGATGACCCAAAAAAAAACACAAAATAAGGTTCTAATATGACTAAGATATTAATAATTATTTTTATTTTGATAAATAATAATTAGTAGAATTCTAATCAAATGAATTTCAAAAAATTTATTTTTTCAAACATCACTACAAAAATCGCTCTTAAAAAATAGAATTTTAATTATTATTATTATTATTTTTATTAGTTTTCTTATAATTAGATCAAGGAATCGTTATGATAGACAAAGTTTTCGTAATTCTAGAATACAATTTGAGGGATAAAAAAATAAATTTTGTAAAGTCGAGATGATATTTAATTTAGGTATACATATATTTAATATTTTTTATGAATTTTTTATGTATAAAAACGTTAGTAGTGCATTGATAGAAAATTCATAAACAAGAAGAGATGAGTAGTGATTGCCTTATAAAACCAGGGCACTGGTGGTGTGGTTTGAGATGTGAGGCTTTAAGCCTTTGATAACATGGCCTGTAAGTAGGTAGTGGGTCATCTGACTTTAAGTTCCAATATAAAGTGATCTGCTACATTTGTGCAAAGCGGACCGATTTCAAAAAAATTGACCGGTTTTTATCGGTTTGAACGGTTCACGAGTGTGACACTTGTTCAGTTGATTCTATTAAGAATGGGCCTGGTTTGGGCCCTGTATCATTGGTTTTTTGGATTGAGCCGTCTGGTAGGGCCGAATATTCAAGCACTGATATGATACGAATTTCTTTGGGTGTGATAATGAAGGTCTTCTTCACTACACAATGTTTAGTTTAGTTTAAATTAAAACTTGTTATTACCTCAAAAGGGTAGTTCGCCACATTAAAGTCAAGTATTAGTTTAAATCATAACTTAGTTATTAACTCAGAAGGATAATCTGTCACACTAAAGTCAAGACGGATAATCCGTTACACTAAAGTCAAGTAGTAAATCGTGTGTGGACAAACTCTAAACATGCACGGTTTACCACTAAAATCACTAGCTTGAAAGTGAGGTTCATTTTCTCTTGTTATATGTTGTGCACATCAAAGTGTCCTATGGTTTGAGTTTGATAATCAATTAATTCAAATCGAGATAAGATTATTTACTACTTATTTTTCTCAAAGCCCCCAATATGTGACCATAAAGCTTGTGTAAAAAGTGGATTGAGGTCCTCAAGGTGTCCACAACGCTCGGATGCACAGCTTAGTACTCAGGTCTTAAACTGCACACTGGGCTGGGCTAGACTTGGCCCGATCCAATGGATCATCAATAGTGAGCTATTCGTTTTGGTTTGTCTTCTTGTTTACATCCCTATATTATTACATACAATTAAGAATCTAATATTATATAATAGACAATCATACATTTACAAGACAGAATAGAATAGAGAAGTATATAATAAAACCCCTAAATAATCCATATGACAAATTAGTTTTTATATTTTGCAATTTTTGATCCTTTAATATCATGGCTGAGAGAATGCTAGGGAGATAAAGAGTGATCACCTAGATAAGACCCAGTTGAGTTACTTAGTCACGTATAGGGGGTATTTGCATATAAATTTACTCGTCCGGCCCTTGTCTAATTTCATTCTTCTTGGACTACAATTAAAAAAGTAAAATAATGAATACACCCTTTTATATACATTTTTCTTTTATTTTTTTCTTTGTTAGATCATATGCTATGAATTCAAATGAGATTTATTGTATACTAGTTATTGTCTGTACCTGAAGACACACAGTAATAAAAAATAGTAAACAATAAACATATTTATATTCATATCCAAAATCAAATCATAAACATAGAGAAGAAATAAAGAAATTTAAGCATCAATATTGTAGTGAGGGTGAGAGGTGGTGGGTGACAGTGGTGGTAGTAGGAGACAGTGATGGTTGTGGTAGGTGACAATGACCGTGGTGGCGGCGAAAATGGTTGGGATGATGGTGGCGGTGGCAACTGTGGCGGCGGCAGTGGTGTTGGTGTTGGTGATGGTGGCGGTGGTGGTGGAGGCGATGGTGGTTGCGGTGGTTATGGTGACGACGATGGTGGCGGTGGTGGTGGTGGCGGCGACGATGGTGGTGGTGGTGGTTGATGATGCACAAAATCGATTTGCACACCACTAGTCAATTAAACAATATAAAATTAAGTAAAGTAGAGGGAGAGAGAAGACAAGGTTTATAGTGGTTCGACCGTGACCTACGTCCACTTTGAATGACAAAGTTTGCCGCTGATTTTATTAACTCCGGTGTGTTAGGAGTAGAAGGTCGCAAGCTTTGAGAAAAGAGAGAAAGTTACGCTTGAATAAGTCTGATGCCCCCCAATTGTTGGAGGGGCTTACATTTTATAGTAGCTTGGTGTAGTAATTGAATTGCTAGTCTGACGGTCATTATGACTTAGGACCGTTTGATAGTAATTAGTTAGCTGATCCAGTAGAGGCGACCTATTATCTTTTCAACAGGCGAGGTGTGACGGTTGGTGTGCTCTCCCAAGGACTTGATCAAGGATGAGGGAGGTTGACTCTCTCCAAGCTGCAAGGGTGAGGCTCCTAGGTGCTCCCTTGGTGAAGAGGGTGAGGCTCCTAGATGACCCTTAGGCTCTTAGATGACCGTGCATGCTCCCCTGCTGATGTAGCTCCTTGGTCTTGATAAGGTTATCCGGGTGTAGACTCCTTTGGGCTTGATTAGCTGGATCTCTTGGAATTGGACCTTTAGATCGGACCAGGCTTATAACATGGGTTGGGCCCTTGGGTCTGACCCATCATTTGCCCCTCAATGGCCTGCGTTCAAGGAACTTAGAAAGGTGGGCATTTGGTTGAGTTTGAATTTTTTGGCTGAACGGGTCGACGCAGAGGTGCCACTTTTCATTAGCTTTAGTTACCATCACCACATTGGAGAGCCACTCAGGATAGGCTACTTCTTTGGCTACTCCGTTCTCTATCAACTTTTCTATTTCCTTGTCCATTGCTTGGGCCCTTTCAGTAGAAGCACCTCTTAACTTTTGGCGAACATGCTTGTAATAGGGGTCGACGTTGAGGCGGTGCGTGGCGACCTCTGGGTTGATGCCCTCAAGGTCTACATGTGACCATGCAAAACATCCATGTTGGGCTTCAAAAAGTCTTTTAGCTGGTAGACCAAATCTTCAGAAAGGGACGATCAGATGTATGCTTTTTGATCTGGGTACTCCTTATCTAGGACCACTGGTTTGAGCTCCTCTACTGGTTCTCCTCTTTCTAACTTGGCATCATCCTGTGGATCCAGGACCTCTACCTGCAATGCTTCTTGTGACTTTCTAGGCTTCATTGAGGAGGCATAACATTCCCTCGCTGCTACCTGGTCTCCCCGGACCTCTCTGACTCAGTTAAAGTTGGAAAACGAAGGATGAGATGGTAAGTGGAAGGCACAACTCTTAGACTATTGAGAGCTAGTCGCCCTAGGATAATGTTGTAGGCTAAAGGGCAATTTATCACTAGAAAGTTGATCATGACCGTGAAGCTTTGGGGTGCCACTCCGGCTGTGACAGGTAATGTGATAGACCCTATGGGATACACTTTTTCCCTTGAGAATCCAATGAGGGGCGACCTGGTGGGTTGCAACCTTTCTCTGCCCAAGTTGAGTTTGTCATAAGCCTCTATGAACAAAATATCCACAGAGCTACCACTGTCCACAAGAATCCTTCGCACCTGAAACTTGACAACGATCATGGTGAGCACTAGAGGGTCGTCATTGGGGTGCTAGATTCCTTCCAAATCCTTGTCTGAGAAGGAAATGACCTCATTGTTGTCATGCTTGAGTACCTTAGATGGGCGCAATTCCTCGGGATGCCTCGCTTTTCTGGCATGAGCCTTCATAGCAGAGAGAGATTCTCCCCCCTTTAAACCCCCCAGAGATGGTGTGAATATCCCTTATAGGTTTTTGGTTTTCCTGATTACGAGGTGGTGTTGGCGCTTGTCCCCTACCAGCAACATACTATCGTAGGTGACCCCGTTGGATGAGTTCTTCAATCTGCTTTTTGAGGTCATAGCAATTATCAGTGTCATGGTGGTCGCGATGGAAGCGACAATACTTGTTTGGGTTCCTGCGGGTTGGGGGAAACTTCATTTTCCCTAGCCACTTTATCTCGGGGTCATCCTGGATCTGCAACAGGATGTGCCCGACAGCGGCATTGAGGGGAGTGAAGGCCTGTCGATCTCTCTGGGGAGCAGGACTGAGCCGATCTTTAGCACGTACCCTCTCTGTTCTGCTGTCACGCTTGTTATTATTCTCCTTCTTGTCATCCCTGTCTCTTTCTTTTCGTTTTTCCCCAGCTCTGCAAGACTCACCTCGCCTGGCCCCTGTGATATCCTAAGCATTCATGTATTTCTGGGCCTTCGCAAGTAGTTTTGGCGTGCTCTTCGATGGGTGTTTCATCACCGAGAAAAGGAAACTTGATGACCGAAGGCCTCCAAGGAAAGCGGTCATGCTGACCTTATCATCAGACTCTTCAACTTGAAGGACTTCCTCGTTAAAACGAGTAAAGTAGCTCCTTAGGCTTTCGTCTCGTTCCTGCTTTATGCTAAGCAGGTGGGTGGCAGACTTCTGGTGGCGGCGTCCTCCTATGAAGTGTGACACAAAAGACCTGCTAAGTTCAGCAAATGTGCCAATTGAGGCTGAGGAGAGTTTGACAAACCATTGCCGAGCAGATCCCTTCAAGGTGGTTGGGAATGCTCTGCACATGATTTCATCGGGGACGTTGTGCAGTTGCATCAAAGTTTTAAAAGTTTCAAGGTGGTCTAGTGGATCCTTTGTACCATCAAAGGTCTCGACAAAAGGCATCTTGAATTTTTGAGGGAGTGGGTAGTTCGCCACATCAGGCTTGAAAGGTGTGTCAGTTCGACTTACGAGGTAATCTAATGTCTCGGGGGCCTACGCCTTCATGGCGTTGAAGACGTCACTCAGCTGATTTTGCACCTCTTTTATTTTTTCATCCCATTGATTGAGAGGAGGTACTCTGGAATTACCACAAAAATGGCTCTCATGCTCTATGCTTTGGTTTTCACCCTCGTCCTCTTAGAGAGGAGGGTCTCCACCACAGTGAGGCGGAGCAGGAGCTGGAGGACCCTCATGGTGAGCTCCCCTGTGTGGGGCACCCGCCTAGGTGAGGAGCTCCTTGATGACCAGGGAATGGAACTTCCCTAGCTTGAGGTGCAGGATCTGCTGGTTTTGGGCAATGAGTTGTTGCATGGTCTCCAGCATCTACTGCACATTTGGGACTGGATTGGGTGGAAGAGCAACCTCCTCCTCCTCTCGCGGTGGAATGTCTTCAGGCTGATTCATGGATCTGGTGGGATCGCTTTTGATTCAGCAAAGAAAATGTTTAGGTGAGAATTTTGTCTTTCCCACAGACGACGCCAAACTGATGATGCACAAAATCGATTTGCACACCACTAGTCAATTAATTAATATAAAATTAAGTAAAATAGAGGGAGAGAGAAGACAAGGTTTATAGTGGTTCGGTCGTGGCCTACGTCCACTTTGAATGGCAAAGTTTGTTGTTGATTTTATTAACTCCGGTGTGTTAGAAGTAGAAGGTCGCAAGCTTTGAGAAAAGAGAGAAAGTTATGCTTGAATAAGTCTGATGCCTCCCAAGTGTTGGAGGGGCTTACATTTTATAGTAGGTTGATGTAGTAATTGAATTGCTAGTCTGACGGTCATTATGACTTAGGATCGTTTGATAGTAATTAGGTAGCTGATCCGGTGGAGGCGACCTATTATCTTCTCAACAGGCGAGGTGTGACGGTTGGTGTGCTCTCCCAAGGACTTGATCAAGAATGAGGGAGGTTGACTCTCTTTGGGCTTCGAGGGTGAGGCTCCTGGGTGCTCCCTTGGTGATGAGGGTGAGGCTCCTGGATGACCCTTAGGCTCTTAGATGACTGTGCATGCTCCCTTGCTAATGTAGCTCCTTGGTCTTGATAAGGTTATCCGGGTGTAGACTCCTTTGGGCTTGATTAGCTGAATCTCTTGAAATTAGGCCTTTAGATCGGACCAGGCTTATAACATGGGTTGGGCCCTTGGGCCTGGCCCATCAGTGGTGGTGGTGATAGTGGCGGCGGTGGTGGTGATGGGGGTGGTGGTAGTGGTGTGAGAGTGGTGGTGGTAGAGTTAGTGGTGAGACTGTTGCAAACACTATTTTTTTTTAAAGTATTTATGAGATAATTTTTTAAAGTACTTTTAAAAAATCACTCCAAACACACCCCTGTGACCTATTTTTCTTATTAAATTTAAGGTGTTAATATTAGCCGTTAGATTAATTTTAAAGTAAAATTTAAAATGATCTCAACCACGAATAGCAAAAGTCATTTTGTTTATCTTTTAAGATTCGAAATGTAAACTATTTTATTATATAGATATGTGTGTTCCACATTAATACATATTGGGTAGACATGACAATGCTCGAGATGACCCACAAACTTGACAAAAAAATTTTGGGTTTCGTTTTTTTTTTAGCTATTTTGATGGTAAATAGATGGACTTGTTAGACACCCGAAATAAATGATGAATCAAGCTAAATACGATATGAATTCTTTAAATACAGTCTATACACATAATGAATTTAACACAATATGAACTCGACTATACATTGTTAGAAAGCAAAAGACGGTATCTTGTTTTAGTACTGAAGCTGAATATCGTGGTCTCGCCATAACTACGGCAGAGCTCACCTGGACTCGATCCTTACTGTCAAAACTTGGAGTGTCTCTTCCTAGCCCTCCCGCTCTTTGGTGTGACAATCTTGTTGCCATCTACCTCACTGCAAATCCAATCTTTCGCACTCCCACCAACCAAACACATTGAAATTGACTATCATTTTGTGCGTAAAAAGGTTGCTATGAAAGATTTAGATGTTGGGGTCATCTCCTCCAAGGATTAAATGGCTAACATATTTACTAAAAGGCTTAATTTTACACGTTTCATTTTTCTCAGATACAAGTTCATCATTTGCGATAGACCACTCAACTTGAGGGGAACATAGAACCAAACTAAGATTAAAGTGCTATGATTTGGTTTTCCTTTTATTTAGCAAACATGTGTAAAATGATTTCCTCTGATCAAAGAATCACATCCTTGATTCACAGGGATCTCACTATATCTTTCAATATATAATATATATAATGCGTGGGGTGATTAGACCAAAACCTCATAATATGAACTTCTTAAATATAATTTATATATGGTACGAATCTAACACAATATGAACTCGACTCGATATAATTATACGTGGGCTGAATATGATTTAAACAAGTTTAGATCCAACACAACTTAAATATGAAGTTGACATGACATAGCCCAGTGTCAATATGACATACCAAGGGCAAAAAAAACTGAGAGGAGCCCACAAGGAAAATGGGCATCACATCCCACCATTGGCTTGGCTATATTCGGTTGGATGCATTCGATGAGTAGTAGTCCCTCCCAATCTATTGTGCTTACTTTAACATATAGTTTTATATTCTTAGTTACATGAATAAAACTATAAGCTGTTGAGAATATTGAATTTAACTTGTTGCAAGTATTTAAGATTTACTATGTAAAGGTGCGTCCTTGAAGAGGTTACTCATAAAAAAAAAGTCATATTACCATTTTAGCTAAAAGTTGTGAAGTTTGTTTTCGCTTGCTTATAATGAGTCCAAAAAATTGGGTTGATTGACCTAATTATATGATTTAATTTTTCTACTTAAGTATTATTATTAGATTAATATAAGGCCTTATATTAGATGGGGTTCATCACCGTTCCAACCACAAATTATAAATCAGATCACCAATGGATCTTGCCATAACGATAAGATTGTTTGATTGTGAGACATCAAAGATTAAGATGCAAAGACAATCTTTACATAGTTTATTAGCTAAGGTTGTGCATGGTATTGATTTCAATATTGCATCTCAATTCATCTTTGCTATTAATTAAAGAAATAATAAAATTTAAAATGATAAAAATATTCACAATAATAATAATTTTTTTAATTATAAAATAACTTATAAAAATTATAAAAAAATACATAACCAAATTTTTTTCTTCGATGCCGTAATCTAAGTCCAAACTACTACGATATCCAAAAATAATATTTCGATCTACACTCATTATTATCACTTCAGATCTAGACAAGAACATCAAAAGTAGGTATGATCGATGCCTTATGAATTTCTATGTACGTATAACAAACAACCAATGACCATACATTGTGGAAGACATTTCAGTTGTTGAACTCCGAGGACATGACAAAAGTGCATTCGTAACTGCGTACGCAAGTTTGAAGGCAAAAAATGGATACACGTCAGACAGACAAAGAAAACGCTCTACAATTCTTTGTCTATAGACTTGTGCACGATTCTCCTTCTTTTAAACAAGAGATGATTGAAGCACAAACAATCAAAGTTTTGTGCATACGGCAGAATTTTATATCAGATAAATAGATCTATATCTATATTTATACTACTTAAAAAAATAATTAACAATAAAAAACTTTTAATTTCCTCTTTTACCTTCGGTTAATATAATAAAGTCCATTATATCCCTCATATTTTTTAACTTCTTAATTTAAATACATAAATCTTTCATATTCCATGATCTTCTAAAATTAATTACATTCATAAACATCTATATCTATACTACTTATAACCCCATTTAATTTTTTACTACCAATCTTATCATATATATTACATCATTTAATCTCCATTTAATATTGCACAAATCTACGGTTGTTAGATCAGTAATGGAACTCATTGATCCAACGGATGCAAGTGATTTAATGCAAGATTTGGTACACATAACATTGCTCATATTATATTATTTATATAATAAAGTAGCTTACAATTTAAATCTCAAAAAATAAACAAAATTATTTTTGTTATTTGTGGTTGTGATCCCTTTAAATTTTACTTTCACATTGATCTAAAGACTAATATTAACATCCAAAATTTAATAGGAAAAATAGACCCCCAAGAGTGTGTTTGGAGTGACTTTTTAAAAGTACTTTTAAAAATTATTTTTTATAAATACTTTAAAAAAATAGTATTTAAAACCGTCAAATCACTACCTCTACCACCCCCTCCGTCGCCACCACCACCATCGCCGCAGCTACCACCACCACCACCACCGCTGTCGCCACCGCCACACCACCACTACCACCACCATCACCATCACCACCTCCATGCCCACCACCACCACTGCCACCAACACAACCCCCACTGCTGCCACCACCATCACCACCGATGCTGTCACCACCACCACTGCCACCACCACAACCCCCATCACAGCCGCCCGCACCACCACCACCGCCGTCACCCCCACCACCATTGTTGTCGTTGTCGGCACCACCGTCACTACGGTCATTGTCACCCACCACAACCATCACCGTCTTATACTACTACCACTGCCAACCACTACCTCTCACCCCCACTACAAACTCATATTTAATTTTTTTTATCTTTTCTCTATGCTTGTGATTTGATTTTAGATATAAATACAAATATATTTATTGTTTACCAATTTTTTATTACGGCACAGACAATAACTACTTTTAAACGTCAATACTTGTACAAAACTTTTGATTGACAATAATGTCATTAAAACCTGCTAAAAATCAAATAATATCATTTTGTTGTGATTTTTTACTAGTCAGAAGTCTCTCTCGCATGTTACTGTCAATTAAAGAGACATATCTCTTATAGAACCCTTAGAGTTCCAAACTCAGATTCTTTTAGACGTGCAGTTTTTATGTTTCTTTATTTATTCTCACATTTTTATCTATTCTTATTTATATTTGACAATTTTTTTATGTTTAATTTTGAGTAACTGATTAAAAGTAACATAAACTACAATAGTACTATTTGTTGGAAGCACATAAGATTATTGTATCTACAATGATGAAATTTGTGCCATCCATTACTCAAAATATCAAACTAAAGTTCGGCCAAATTAATATAGAAATCAAATATTGTACAAATTTATACGTTAAAACTTAAGAGAACTAAGTTTTTGGCGAGACAATAATTAAATTATGTACTCGATAAAACAATTCTAGAATACGTCATTACATATAAGTTTTATTAAATTATATTTTGATTCATAAGTATATATTTGTTGGTAAATTTATTTGATTATTTCGTAAGAATAAGAAATAGATATGATCTTAATTAAAATTAAGATAAATCTATAATACGTATATCCGCCATCAATTGGAACTTGAACAATTTCATGTCTTGCATATTTTCGCTTCTTTTACAATTATGTTATGGACCAAGAAATATGAATTGATTATATAGCATAAAATGTTTATTCATAACATGTTCGTTCCAAATTTTTTGAACAAACAATTTTATGAAATATTTTTTTGAAGTGTTTTGAAGATGCTTCGACATTATCTATACATCAGGTCTACTTATTAGAAGATTGCTTTTTTTGCATTTTACATAAGAAAAATTAGCAGGCACAATTATTGACATATTTGTGATTAGAGGGTAAGACTTTAATCGCGAATTTCATTGATGATCATATATTTCGATTTTGAGAAAATTAAAAACCAAAATTATAATTTAAAATTATCAGCGTGCAATGCATGCGTACATCAACTAATAAATAAAAAAGTGAAAATTTCATAAGATGGTATATGGATGAATTCTCTACCTATGAATTTAACTTTTCAGGTGTATATGAGTTTCAAATATGTTTATTAGTTTTGTTTAACCGGGGTTTCTTGTTTCTCAACAATTGATATCCAAGCAAGTGGTTGATGATCCTAGACAAATTCTCATAAGAACACTGGTGAGTAATTGGTATTAAAGTCATGAATTGCAACTTTGATTACATGTGTGAGATCTGATGAAAAAAAATGTAAAAATGTCGTAAAAAACTATGAATATATTCATTATCTATTAGCTTAAATTTTTAGATGAATTTGAGTTCCAGACATATATAATAAGTTTTGTTAGATTGGGCCCATCTCCACGTGGGTAGACCAGCTTGTGGTCATGAGCTATATCACATAAAGAGGGAGCAAAATCGACAGTCACAACAGAAAAATTCAAAGAACAAGAGAGTGAGAGCGCCAAAATATATACATAAATACATATATGATTCGTTGATTGATACTGTTAACAATATGAATTGTCCGATGAAATAGCATCCAATTTTTTTGTTCATTATTTAAGCAAAAAAAAATAAAATAAAGTATTAGAGAAAATTTTACACTAGTACAATGGTAATATAGAAGTAAAAATTTCAACAATAGAAATTTTATGATTTTTTTTTTGTGAGAGTTTTTAAGTCTAAGAGATAAAGACCTAGAATTTGTGAGAATAAATACATATTATAAAATTTTATGAACAAAAGCTTAAAAATATTTTAAAATATTAAAAGAATAGAAACTATTAGATAAAGAATAAAGAGATGGAACTAGATAAATGAGTTACCTATCAAAGGAGAATAAGGAGTAATTTGATTTGGTGCTTCTTCCAGGTTCAAGACAGTGAAAATGCAAGATCATTTATATTTAAAACGATTGTCAAACAATTGATATTTAATTGTTTATTTTTTTTTTATCCTTCTTTGTAAGGTTAAAGAATCGAAACTTTAAATCACAAACTTGATTTCGTGTGGTAAAAATATGTATATTTTTTATTTTTAGTAATTAAAATAAGAAATTATATTTTATTATATAACTCCTTTAATTTTTTTTTATTTTATTAATATATATTTTTAATTGTAGTGCATTTTGAACATAATTAATATTATTTGTTTTTACTATGGGGGTAAAAATGAATTTTTCATAAAATTTGTCCTTGATCTGCAAATTTGATTATTAAGTTCATGAATTCAATGAAATTAATTCGTGAATTTGCTTTGTCAAATTCATGAATTATTGAATTTGAATTCACGGATTCGAAAGATTGAAAGCACGACGAACCCACTCAAATTTGCGCATAGAACGATAGATGAATAAAAATAGAAATAGAATATAGAAATTAATCCATAAAAACTAATAAAATAGAATATAAAAATTAAATTTTATTCACAACTCTATGTGACAAACTATTTAACTTTTAATTATATGTTGATTATGAGATCATAAAATGACAATTATAATTTATAAATACCATTTTAGTTTGATATGTATTTTTAAGCATGATTCAATACTTTTCAAATACAAATTTGAGTAATAATAAGTAAAAATATAAGTAAGAGCACGAATTAGTCGAATTTGCAAATTGAACAATTGAATCCATGAATTTTGTAAAATGAAAGTGTGAATTAAAGGAAAATTTGCTCCCAGAACGCGACTTCATGGGCGAAGCATCAGTGCGTTAGGTGTTTAGAAGGATTCTGTGATTGTGACTATTAGATTGATTGTAGAGTACATTTAATATTAGGACAAATTGATAATCTAATGATGATAATCATAGTATCTTCCATATTTATCAAGCCACCTAAATGTCGTATGTCTACATTAGAGTAAAAATTCTAAATCGAACAATTCTTGCGTCCAAAAAACACAAACAAAGTCAGCTTTAAAATTTACATAGTCAAAATTAATCCAAAAGAAATATAAGAGAAAATTTTCAAAAATAGAACAAAACATTCCAATAAAAATTTATTTAATAATCTGCATCTCAAAAATTGAAGAAATAAAGTAGTGGGTTTGTATCGAAATATGTTTCGAGCTTCCCCACCAACCAATATAGGAACATGATACATGGAATGAAAGGAGAATATATGTGATCACTACAAGAATTAAGACCTTTTGATGCAAGTTTTTTGTGACAATTGTGTTCACCGTCACAAAAAATCGTGTTTTAAAAAATAAAAAATTTTCTTGGCAATAGTGTTGTAATAAAAGGGTTATTTTATGCAGTAAAAACTGTTTGAGGCAGCCAGTCTTAAATAATATTTGAGACAATAAATAAATTTTTGTGATTGCACTATCCCACAAAAAACCCTTTTTTATTCAAAAACGTGGTTTTTGTGACAGTAAACACAGTCATAATATCTTCCAAATTTATCAATCATAAAGAATTGTTTGTATTTATAATTATAATAGAACAAATTATTACACACTCGTTGCTGTGAGATCTCAAAGTTCTGAAAAAATGTCTTACTTATACGTGGTCTCTTTCTTATAAGGGCCGGAGAGAAAATTGGGACCAATATACTTTGCATATTTAAAGATTTAAGAATTTTATTTTGTAATTTCAAAAATTAGATTTTTTTACATTACATTTTTAATGTATTAAAAATATTATAATATGACTTTTTCATTAGCTTCTATTACTCATTTTATCAACGTCGATAGAGATGTTTTTTGACAGAATAAGCAATAAAAAAATAGTCCTATTGTAATTCTTTTAATATATTGATGGGGTAATATGAAAAATATCATCTTTAAAAATATAAAATAAAAAAATTAAAATCTTTCGATGTATAAAGAAAGATTTCCCTTCTACGTGTGAAAAATATTATTTACAAAATTCGAACTCTTCAACCCGTAATGCCGACGATAACAGTGCAATAACCTCATTTGTTTATGGGTATGTATCGAAAAGTATATAAATACCTAAAAGGCGATAATTATATTCCAATCAAAAATTGATAACCTCGCTTGTAAGTGTGCCTCAAATAATGATGACTTCAACCCAAAAGATATATTTACGATGTAGGTGCGACTACAGATAATTTTATGGTATTAATGGTAATGTTCATGACAAATATATATGAAATGACTTATCTGCATATTCATTTTTAGTACCAAAAAAAAAAAAGTGTTGGGGGATGAGATTATAACTTTTCGGTATACTTATCTTGAACAAACTTATTAGCGATGGTTGAGTTGAAATTATAACTTACCAATACCTTATGGTCATACGAGTTATTCGTGCATAAGCTAAATTTCAACTCAACCATCAAATTAGGTGGGTCCACGAGACTTAGAAATTCTTTTGAATAATAAATGCTTTTTTTTTTGTGGTCTAGTGGGGTACCGGTCTTACTCCTCACTTTAACATTGAGAGTTTGAG
Organism: Ilex paraguariensis; assembly: GCA_963454935.2. Taxonomy (NCBI): domain Eukaryota; kingdom Viridiplantae; phylum Streptophyta; class Magnoliopsida; order Aquifoliales; family Aquifoliaceae; genus Ilex; species Ilex paraguariensis. The sequence continues at coordinate 597,244 of CAUOFW020003981.1, read as the reverse complement.
TTTTGGAATTTTTATTGGAGCTTAGTGGTTGGTCGCTATACTAGCCTAGTTAGGTCTGGTCCCGAGAGGTGTTCCAGGCGTAGTCAAGGGCCTCACGATTCCAACAATGAGAACCTATCGGGGTAGTCGTTGAACACTCTTCTTTGCTCCACTCTTTTTTTCAAGTATCAAAAACAAAAAAATACTTTTTTATTTTTAGCCGACAATCTGACATCCTCCTCTCATACCGAACCGGCGCGGTCCAACCTACATGGCACTAAAATTATTTGTTTAGGACCTATGAAGTCCAGATACAGATACGAATATAGATATGGATATAATACGATACGGATACGGTAATATAATAAAATTTAAAAAAATAGGATACGGGTGTGGCCAAAATATGGCTATAATAAAATATATTTAATATATTATTATTTTTAATTAGTTTAATACTTATATATTTTGTTAGTTCTGTATATACAATAAGAAAGATTAATAATTTTTTTTAGTTTCAAGAAAATATATATTGTATCGATATAGTATATTCACAAAGTGAACTGACTAATTAAAAGAATCAAAATTAATATTTATTTAGTATTTAGAAGTAATTTTTGCTAAGATAATAATATAATATCTTTATTTTATGTTCTTTTCACATGTAATTATAAATAATATTTAAGAAACACTCATGTGCCATTAAAGTAATATAAATTTTTTAATAATGTATTATATGATATGTGAATTCGAAAAGAGATGTTAAACAAATCATCCTATTTTCGTCCTACTTTTCATCCACCATTTTTTGTCCATTCTATTTTCACTTATATCAAACAAGCCATTATTTTAGAAGATAATTATTTGAACGAGTGGAATTCACTATCTCTATTTAGTGAGTTATTAATGAAAGTTTTACACCGCATCACAGTGACGTTGTGTAAATATATTTTATCTCGAGTTACACCCTTATACCTTATATATGACATTAATTCAATATGCAACGATGTTCTCCGAGCCTTCTTGCTTCCGTGGTCCAACCTTCTTGTTCTTCTCTTTCTATTTCTCTCTCTAGATTGCCAAGAAAGAGGCAGGATAGCAGTCAAAAAAAAAAAAATGCAAAGTGCCGGCAGTGTGGAGGAACCAAGTACAGCAGTACCTTTGTTAGATTATTCATCTTCAACATCAAAACACGAAGAAGACGATCATCAAGATAAGAAGCTTTCACAGAAAGTGTGGATTGAATCGAAGAAGCTATGGCATGTCGTTGGCCCCGCCATCTTCAGCCGTGTCGCAACCTACTCCATGTTCGTCATCACCCAAGCCTTCGCTGGCCACCTCGGTGACCTCGAGCTCGCCGCCATGTCCATTGCCAGTAATATCGTTTCGGGGTTCAACTTTGGCCTCTTGGTATGATACTTCCACTTTTTTTTTTAATAAATCCTCTTTCTTCCTGTAAATAAATGATTCTATTAACGGAAGAGATGCATATCCAAAAGTACAGCTCGTTTACAATCCGCACCAAGCATGGGATAATAAATGCTCAAGTAATATAGACAGAATAGACGGTGGGTGGACAAACCTGACATGAGAGAAAATACAAGTTTTTCAAAACTGAAGAGGGTGAATAGTTAAGTGGTTATAATTTTAGATGTCTTTGAATTTAAACTTTAATAATTTTTTAGAATCAAATCATGAAAAATTATGACTATCCTAATCCTGAATGACGTAGACAATCCACTTTTGATCGGATGGGGGATTTGTTCTGCTTTGATTTCCAAAAAGAATGTCTTCTTTTGGTCTTATTTAATTTTTTTTTTTCTTCCTATAATCAGCTGGGGATGGCAAGTGCTTTGGAAACACTATGTGGGCAAGCTTATGGGGCCAAGCAATACCACATGTTGGGTGTATATCTTCAACGTTCATGGATAGTTCTCTTCCTCTGCTGCATATTGCTTTTACCACTCTACATATTTGCTTCTCCGATTCTAAAGCTTTTGGGACAGCCATCGGACGTGGCGGAGCTATCTGGGTTTGTGTCTTTATGCTTCATTCCTCTTCACTTCTGCTTTGCTATTCAGTTTCCTCTGCAGAGGTTCTTGCAGAGCCAGCTGAAGACGGCGGTGATAGCATGGGTGTCGGTGGGGGCGCTAGTGGTGCATGTGGTGGTGAGCTGGTTGTTCGTGTATGGGTTTAAGCTTGGACTTGTGGGAGCTGCTCTTACTATAACTTTCTCGTGGTGGATAATAGCGGTTGCGTTGTTTTGTTACGCTGTGCTTGGTGGGTGTCCTCTTACTTGGGCTGGCTTCTCAATGGAAGCATTTTCTGGGCTATGGGAGTTTGTTAAACTCTCTGCTTCTTCTGGAGTCATGCTTTGGTATCTCTCTCTTTCTCTCTCTCTCAAGGGTCTTGTTTGTGAGTTGACATTCTCTCTTTCTGGATTGAGTCGAATTTGTTTTATTTTGATTCATGTCAAATTTTAATTAATCTTAACTCAAATTTTAATTAATCATATCAAATGATTTGATATTTAGTCCATTTGTTCATAAATTGTAATGTGTTTGGATTGCTTCTCTTTTAATTTATGTTTGATACTAACCCAACTCATTTACTATTATATTAACATGTTAGTATTATTTTCGAAGTTTTATAAAGATATACTCCAAGCTTACAAAAATTGTCACCCCTAGTGAGTGGGCCGATTTTCGTGGACCAGTGGCAATGCTAATTTACAAAATACTGAGTTCTACCAAATAAAAAATTAAATTGAATAATTCCAAAGGGGATTGAAAGTAACGGTGTTGAAGTTCCAAAACAAAACAATACTTTGAATGATTATTTTATGGAAACTGATCATGTTTGTACAGAATTATTATTCATTTTTTTATGTCTTGATTAGGTTTATTCTCTTTCTTGTTTGAGACAGTTTGGAGAATTGGTATTACAGAATCTTGATAGTGATGACTGGAAACTTGAAGAATGCAGAAATCGCGGTCGATGCTTTGTCCATATGGTATGCAATAATATATTGAGCTTATATGATTTCGTCTTCTACTTGTCCACTACATCTTACTTGTTTATTCCCTGCAATTTGTGTTTGGTAGTTTTTTTCTTTTATCGTTTTCCAGTTTGTCCATTATCAAAGGTAGGTAATCAATCATTATACAGAGACAAATGCTGTTTATATTTAATTTTGAAACTAATTTGGAGACCTAACTAATTACAGATGCTAGATGAGAAGTCATAAATTAATGATGTCAAATTTTACATCAATTCACACAAGTGGGTATGATTTAATGTGTCTTTGCCCTTCAAATTGTGTACCAAATTCGACGGAGAACTATGCGCCACCTAGTTGTTGTCGTTTATTACTATGACTTCCGGAAGTTGAGAGTGTAATGTGATATTTTCAATTTTTCTAAGGGATTGAGTAAAATTTTTGAAATCATCCAAGGGACAAAGTGACATTTTGACTAATAAATGAAGGTTAAATTTCAATGCCATGTGATATTACAAACCATTTGAATTGCTGTTTTGTAATCCATTGCCTCTTTTGGTATGTGCCATTTGCCCTTTGTTGCAGCATGAGTATCAATGGGTGGGAGATGATGATACCACTTGCCTTCTTTGCTGGAACTGGGTAACAATTCTTGACACCATTTACATAATTATGTCTTTTTTTTCCATTTGTAAGTAGGTTCCTCGTTCAAACACTGTAGGTGATCTACAATTGAGTCAAACAAATAAGAATGTAAATAATCGGATCCACTTGAATTTCTGGTATATTACGTACAATTGAATGAAATTAAATAGAATTGTAATGAAGAGGATATACCGTTTGCCCATATTAATGTGCTTTTGCCCTTTTAACTTCAACTTGATTATGGTCCATCGTCTCTCTCTGTAGAGAAAGGCTTATGTTGCATTCCTCTCAATTAGCTTAAAAATTTTCAAATTTTTGGTGATTAATAAAAAGGTAATGACTCCCTTAGTAGTATATATATGCTCATGTTACATCGTTTCCTATGACCTTTAGTTTGTGGACTATTCGGTAATTAACATGTAATGACTTTGATATTGACATGAATGGTAATCGTTTGAGCACAAAACTGTATGCAAACAAACAAATGTGGACAGTAACATAAAGTGATCGTGAAGAAAGTTAAAATGCAAAAGACAATAAAGGCAGGCCTTTCACCTTGTAGCTTCTTCTTGCATTTTTTGGCTTATTTCGGAAGACCTGAGTGAAGGGTAACACACTGGTATCTTTGACCCCGTTGGGGACAGTTTGGCTGTTCTATGGGCTCATTGGGTTGAATGTGTCGTGCTGCATTAAAAATTTGTCAACTCATTTATATAGTTATGTACTTCTAAGTTCATATTGAGTCGGATTCTTGTTTTGTATGACTTCATTTTTGAGTTGTGTTATTTTAAAATATGTCGTGTTAGGGACGAGTAGTAAGGGTTGTAATTAAGTAGATTAATAAACTCATCTGTAATCTTTTCTCCTATGATGCAGAGTAAGGGTTGCAAATGAGTTGGGTGCAGGCAACGGAAAAGGAGCCAAGTTTGCTACCATAGTGTCAGTGATAACTTCTATAGTGATTGGTCTCTTCTTCTGGTTGCTGATTATGATCTTCCACAATGAACTTGCCCTAATATTCTCATCCAGCAAACCTGTGCTAGAAGCAGTAAACAACCTCTCCATTCTCTTAGCCTTCACCATTCTCCTCAATAGTGTTCAACCAGTTCTTTCTGGTAATAACATTATTTGATCATTTATTTCATGGAAGTTCATTAATTTTTCGCTTTCATATTCTGTTAGTATACAATAGATAACCCATAGATTCATTTGTCCAAGAATGGGTAAGTTGTAAACTTGAACTTTCTGATTTTGAATTCCAAATTTAACCTATGCTAATAGTTTTTGGATAACTATGTGCAATTGATATTTACATTGTAACTATGAGTCTAAAAAAATAAAGTAGATACATTTTATACGCTTTTTAAAATTTTCCCTAAATTTGTAGGGGTAGCTGTTGGATCTGGATGGCAAGCGTATGTGGCGTATATAAATGTAGGTTGCTATTATTTGATCGGTGTTCCTCTTGGAGTCGTAATGGGATGGGTTTTCGACCAAGGAGTTAAGGTACGTACAAGTACGAGCACATTTAAATAGAGCTATGATCATAATTCCATTGTCTATGTATTATTAGTCCTACTTTGAACTCCCATCAACAATATCCAACGTTTTCATAGTCAAAATCCGAATAGCATCATATTTCTCAGATGTGGATCACCTCCAGCATATTTTTTTCTTTTATGAATAGTATACAACTCTCCATGAATTCAAGTCAGATTCTTGGTATATAAATGTGTCTCCCACCAATACACGGTGGTTGAACGTGCACTGGAAGAGATCTAAATTTAATAATTCTTATATCGGCATTTTACATTTTTCATCTTATGAAACTGAATGTGATTAGGGTATTTGGGCTGGCATGATATTCGGTGGAACTGCGCTCCAAACTTTAGTATTGATGATTATTACCATTCGATGCGACTGGGAAAAAGAAGTAAGAACAGACTAAACTTATGCAATTTTCATTCTGGATTTAAGTGTGCTGAAGCCATTCAATCTGATCTATTGGACTTTGAAAATGCAGGCAGAGAAAGCAAGCATGCATGTAAACAAATGGTCAGAGAGAAACGGATAGAACTCCATTTTGTGAAGATAGCAGAACTGAAGTTGGATTTGTTAGTCCAAAACAACGATGTAGAATGCTTTCATAGTTGCATTCATCATTCATTATATAATGGCAAGAGGAAATATTTAAGGACTTTATCTTGCTTTTTTGCACTTTTCAACCAAAAAAACAACCCCATATCTTTGTAACAAAAATGATGGAAAACATTGTCAAAATGTGAAAAATATCTCAACTCAACAAAGCCTTATTCTCAACAATTTAGAATTGACTTCAAGCTAAAAGGGCCAAAAAAAAAAAAAAAGGCCTTTTGTTTCTTATCTTAGCAAACAAATAAGGCAACAGCATAATAACTCATCGAATAAAAAAAATATTGGGTATAACCGTTATACCCCTGTCCCGTCAACAGTACCATGTGGTGTAACCATCTAATTAAACCAAATTTTCATATGAATACAAATAAATTGAGAAATAAGAAGGGGTGAGACGATCAATAGGCATTATCCATAGTTTTTAAATCTGGCCCAGACCTCAATCCGGCAAAGATACCGGGTCAATGAGTTATTAGTGCTGGGTCACTGGTTCAACTAGTCATATTATTAATAATAATAGTAAATAAAGTAAAAGATTATACAATAGTTATAAAAATAACATGTTTTATGTTATGGAAGATGAAATAAAAAGACAAAAATATCATCAATTCATTATTTTTTTTACACATATGTTTGTTATAATTATAAAAAAATTCACTAATTTGTAATAAAGATTTGATAAAAAGAGTAACAATGTGATGACCCCCAAAAACAAAATAAAAATTATAAAAAAATAAAAGTAGCTCAAATAACTATATCTATATCGATATTATTAATAAAAGTACCTTAATATAAAAAAAACTTTTAATTTGCTATTTTACTTTTATAAAGAATTGTAAAAGTTATTCTATCCTTATATAGTTAAATATCTAAATTACCAACTTATCCTTATGTGTTAAAATTTTCAAATTATCCTCTAATATCTGTTTTAATCATTAATTTTCTATGTATAAATATTAGTATCTGTAAAATTTTTAAATTGACTATATTATCCTTAAAAAAATATATGCATTATTATAGTCGGTAATATATTTTATCCTAATTGACTTAACTAATTCTTAATTATAGTAAGGTTCCGATATAGTTAGGATATTGATAATTATTTTTATGTTGATCAATGAATTATAAGTAGAATATTAATCAAATGAATTTCAAAAAATTTATTTTTTCAAACATCACTAAAAAATCACTCTTAAAAAATAGAATTTTAATTATTATTATTATTATTTTTTATCATTTTTTTTATAGTTAGATCAATGAATCATTATGACAGACAAAGTCTACATAATTCTATAATAAAATTTGAGCGATAAAAAAAAATTGTAAATTTGAAATAATATTTAATTTGGGCATACATATTCCTAATATTTTTTAGTCAGCGGAGGAGTTGGGGTTTAAGCCTATAATAGCATGGCACGAAAGTAGCTAGTGGGCCAGTTGACTTTAAGTTCCAATATAAAAATGGATTTGTGCTGTGCAAACCGGACCGGTTTGAACGGTTCTCAAGCAGGCCATTTGTCTGACAGATCCGATTCAGGAATTGGCCCGATTCAGACACTGATTTACCGGTTTTTTTGGGTTAACCTGCCTAGCCAGGCCAGATTTTAAAACACTGGTACTAACCCTCTTGGTGTGAACATGGCCAGATTTTAACGCTCGGATCCACAGCTTAATACTCAGGTCTTAAACTGCACTCTGGGCTGGGCTAGACTTGGCCCGATCCAATGGATCATCAATAGTGAGCTATTCGTTTTGGTTTGTCTCCTTTGATTTTTCTTTTTTACATCCCTATATTATTACCTACAATTACGAATGTAATATTATATAATAGACAATCAGTCATTTTTCTTTTATTTTTTTCTTTGTTAGATCACATGCTATGAATTCAAATGAGATTTATTGTATATATATATATGTTCCGCATTAATACATAGTGGGTAGACATGGTAGTTCTCGAGATGACCCACAAACTTGACAAAGAATTATTGGGCTTCGTTTTATTTTTAGCTATTTTGATAGTAAATGGATGGACTTGTTAGACACCTAAATAAATGATAAGTCAAGTTAAAAACAAGATGAACCCATTAAATATAGTGTATACAACATAATATGAACTTGACTATATATTGTTAGAAAGCAAAAGATGATATCTCGTTCTAGTACTGAAGTTAAATATTGTGATCTCGTCATAGCTACGCCCGAGCTCACTTGGACTCAATCTTTATTGTCAGAATTTGGAGTGACTCTTCCCAGCCCTCCCACTCTTTGGAGTGATAACCTTCTTGTAGCCTACCTCACTACAAATCCAATCTTTTACACTCCCACCAACCAAACACATTGAAATTGACTATTATTTTGTGCATAAAAAGGTTGCCACGAAAGATTTAAATGTTGGGATCATCTCCTTCAAGGACCAAATGGTTAACATTTTTACTTATAAAAGGCTTAGTTCTACACGTTCTACCTTTCTCATAGACAAGTTAACCGTTGGCGATAGACCACTCAACTTGTGAGGGGATATAGAACCAAACTAAGATTAAATTGCTTTTATTTGATTTTCTTTTTATTTAGCAAACATGTGTAAAATGATTTCCTCTTATCAAAGAATTACATCCCTGATTCACAGGAATTTCACTATATCTTTCAATATATAATGCAATGGACACCCACATATACAATGCACGGAGTCATTGAACCAAAACCTTATAATATGAACTTGTTAAATATAATTTATACAAGGTACGAATCTAATATATTATGAAGTCAACTATATATAATGATATGTGGGCTGGATATGATTTAAACTACTTTGGATCCAACACAACTTAAATATGAAGTTGACATGACATAGCCTCTAGTGTCAATATGACATACCAAGGGCAAAAAAAATTGAGAGGAGCCCACAAGGAAAATGGGCATCACATCCCACCATTGGCTTGGCGGTTGGATGCATTCGATGAGTTGTAGTCCCTCCCTCCCAGCCTATTGTGCTTACTTTTAACATTTAGTTTTATGTTCTTAGTTACATGAATAAAACTACAAGCTATTGAGAATATTGAATTTAACTTGTTGCAAGTATTTAAGAATTACCATGTAAAGGTGCATCCTTGAAGAGGTTACTCATAAAAAAAAACTCATATTACCATTTTAACTAATAGTTGTGGAGTTTGTTTTCGAGCTTGTTTATAATGAGTCCAAAAAATTGGGTTGATTGACCTAATTATATGATTTAATTTTTCTAATTAAGTATTATTATTAGATTAATAGTATTAAATGGGGTTCATCACCATTTCGACCGCAAATTATAAAATTATATGAATCTGAACTTCTTTAAATCTTACACGGACAAGAGTGTGGGGTACTAAGCCCTAGTTTATCAGCTAAGGTTGCATCTCAATTCATCTTAGCCATTGATTGTAAAAAAAATAAAATTTAAAAATTTAAAGTAGTAAAAATACTCACAAAAATAATAAATTTTTTAGTTGTAAAATGACTTATAAAATTTATAAAAATTAAAAATACAGTACCAAATTTTTTTCTTCAATGCCGTAATCTAAGTCCAAACTACTATGATATCCAAAAATAATATTTCGATCTAGACTCATTATTATCGCTTCAGACCCAGACAAGAACATCAAAAGTAGGTGTGCGGGCTTGATCCTGCACGATATATATAAAATATTGGGAACAGATCTCTCCCCTGGTGAACTTTGGGTGAGCCGGTTGAGTGGCCAAACACACTGCTCGAAACAGCCTACCAGGAACGGTGGTAATCTGGAACGGTAAAGGAAGATCCTGGGAAAGGAGGAACGATCCTGTACGTGCGAAAGGTATTTCCTGGAACAAAAGAGAACAAGTTAGAAGGGCGCCGGAGTGTTTTCCGGCGTATCCCCTCCGACGGTCTAGTCAGTCTTTGAATGAGAGAGAGGAAGGAGAAAACACTGAGAAGGATATTTCGTAGTTGAGAGTTTGAGATTGCATACCCGCTTTGTCTTTTGGGAGGGGTATTTATACCTTAGAAGATCATGATTGCTGTCAGTGTGGTCAGTAGGTAATCATCAGGCATAGGTAGCGTGTGTAATCATTTGATGAGGAATGTCTTCTCTAATTGATTGCTCGGGGTCCCGAGCAATCAATGGTGAGTTGTCGGGACGCCGACGGTACAATATGCTCCTTTCGGGAAGGATGCAATAAATGCTCTGTAATAGGAGCATTTATTGCCTTTCATATCCGAACCTTACCGCATTAAATGCGGTCTCGTCAACAGAAGGGTGTAATTAATTGTTTGCTTTCCCAAGTCGCGTGTCAGCAGCGGCATGCGGTTTGTCTGCTTCGGATGTGACATTATTTGCCACGCGTCCATCCCTTATTGGCTGTTACGTCGGTATTCCAGCACGTTCTGACATTACTTGTGTAAGAAGAGGTCATGATGACTAATCCATACTGGCATAGGCTGATGTCCAGTATGTCAGTAGCCTTATCCGGGAGTAGAGGAAGCGTCCAGGATGTAGTGACCCTCGGCGCCGAGGAAAGGCTCACCTCGGGACCAAGGGGGTGGTGTGTCCCCGAGGTACACGTGTGACCGAGGACACGTGTTTGTTGTATAACATACCGAATGTGTGATCCTATATGAGAGGTACCTCGGGGTAAAGGACGCTCTTCGCCGATGGTGCTTACATCCAGGCAACACTGTTCCAAATATCCCGAGGACACGTGTCATCATCTTAGGACTTTTCAGAAGAGTCCCATCAGTAGGTATGATCGATGCCTCATGAACTCCGAGGACATGACAAAAGTGCTTTCGTAACTGATTACGTAAGTTTGAAGGCAAAAAATGGATACATGTCAGAAAGACAAAGAAAACCTCTACAATTCTTTGTCTATAGACTTGTGTACGATTTTCCTTCTTTTAAACAAGAGATGATTAAAGCATAAGTAATCAAGATTAGGCTAGTGGAATTTTCTTTTTTTTTTTAATCAAAGTGTTGTGCATACGTCAGAATTTTATATCAGATAAATAAATAAATAAATAAAAAGGAGGAAATTTCATAAGATGGTATGTGGATGAACTTAACTTTTCAGGTATATATGAGTTTCCAAGCAAGTGGGTTGACGATCCTAGACAAATTTTCATAAGAACACTGGTGAGTTATTGGTATTAAAGTCATGAATTGCAACTTTGATTACATGTGTGAGATTTGATGAAAAAAAATGTAAAAATGTTGTAATACGCTATGAATAGTTTCATTATCTATTAAATTAAGTTTTTAGGTGAATTTGAGTTCTAGACATATATAATAAGTATTGTTAGAATGGGCCCATCTCCATGTGGGTAGATCAACTTGTGGTTGTGAGCTATATCACAAAAAGCGGGAGCGAAATTAACAGCCGGAATGGAAAGATTCAAAGAACAAGAGAGTGAGAGCGTCATAATATATACATAAATACATAGATGATCTGTTGATTGATACTCTTAACGATATGAATTGTCCAATGAAATAGTATCCAATTTTTTTGTTCATTATTTAACTAATAAAAAATAAAATTTAATATTAGAGAAAATTTTACACTAGTACAATGGTAATATAGAAGTAAATATTTCAACACTAGAAATTTTATGATTTTTTTTTTTGCGAGAGTTTTTAAGTCAAGTGATAAAGACCTAGAATTTGTGAGAATAAATACATATTACAAAAATTGTATGAACAAAAGCTTAAAAATATTAAAAGAATAGAAACTGTTAGATAAAGAATAAAGAGATGGAACTAGATAAATGAGTTACCTATCAAAGGAGAATAAGGAGTAATTTGATTTGGTGCATTCATCCAGGATCAAGACAGTGAAAATGCAAGATCTTTTGTATTTAAAAAGATTGTCAAACAATTGATATTTAAATGTTTTATTTTTTAAAGAATCGAAACTTTAAATCACAAACTTGATTTCGTGTGGTAAAAATATGTATATTTCTTATTTTTAGCAATTAAAATAAGAAATTATATTTATTATATAACTCCTTTAAATTTTTATTTTATTTTATTAATAAATTTTTTAATTGTATTTCATTTTTTAACATAATTAATATTATTTGTAATTGACCCGCAAATTTGATTTCTAAATTCATGAATTCAATGAAATTAATTTGTGAATTTGCTTTGTCAAATTCACGAATTATTGAATTTGAATTCATGGATTCGGAAGATTGAAAGCACGGTGAACCCACTCAAATGTGCGCGTAGAACGGTAGATGAATGAAAACAGAAATAGAATATAAAAATTAATCCATAAAAACTAATAAAAATAGAATATAAAAATTAAATTTTATCCACAACTATGTGACAAACTATTTAATTTTTAATTATATGTTGATTGTAAGGTCATAAAATGACAATTATAATTTATAAATATCATTTTAGTTTGATATGTATTTTTAAGCATGACTCAATATTTTTCAAATACAAATTTGAGTAATAATAAGCAAAAACATAAGAAAGAGCACGAATTAGTCAAATTTGCGAATTGAACAATTGAATCCGTGAATTTTGAAAAATGAGAGTGTGAATTATAAAGGAAAATTTGCTTCCAGAAAGCGATTTTGTGCGCGGAGCAATGAAAAATTATAAAATCGTTATATTGTAACATTTTTAATATATTGACGGGACAATATAAAAAATCTCATCTTTAAAAATATAAAATAAAAAAAAAACTAAAATCTTTCATCGTATAAAGAAAGATTTTCCTTCAACTTGTGAAAAAGATTATTTACAAAATTCGAACTCTTCAACTCGTAATGTTGAGGATAACAGTGCAATAACCTCATTCACTTATGGGTATGTATCGAAAAGTATATAAATACCTAAAAAGTAGTCATAAATTCAACCCAAAAGATATATTTAAGGCGTAGGTGTGGCTGCAGATAGTTTTATGGTGATGAAGACTTAGAAATTCTTTTGAATGTCCATTTCTTGCCTTCCATAGCCTCCGGTCAAATTACTTTTTTATTTTTAGCCGACAATCTGTCATCCTCCTCTGATATTGAATCGCTTTGGTTATCATTACAAGTTGGGCGGATTTTACTTTGCACCGAAAGATTTTAAATTTTTTATTTTGTCTCTTTAACAATTAAATTTTTTTATATTATATTATTAATGTATTAAAAGTGTTATAATACGATCTTTTTATTAGTTTTCTATTGATGTTTTTGTTAGTGTTAGTGATTTGACTTTTAATAAAAAAAAATTAGCAAAAACTAACATAAATGTCACATTGTAATAATACAAATTTAATCTTTGTTGGTGTAATAATACAAATTTAATCTTTGAAGGTACAAAATAAAAAAAATTAAAAATTTTTAGAGTTCAAAGTTCAAAAATACTCTACTAAATTCTTTGAAACCCAATCTGCATATATCATTTTATATTAATACGATGTTGTTATGAAATCAATTTCTCTATTAAAATATAGGTCTCGATAAATCGTAATACTATTTTGATTTAATTAATTTATTTATTTTGTTAACCAAATAAATTATTTTCATTAAATTGACAATGAATCTTAATATTATTTAGAATTTGATACCCAATCAATAATTATGATGCATTAGGTGGTCAGCAAATATAATTACCATGCAAATTATAATCCAAAAAAACATTTTCTTTCAATAAGATATTTGTGGGGTTATTTTGAGTGATGTGTTACGTCATTGATTCACGCGTAATTTGAACATAATTTCCCAGGAGAAAAACATGCAGATGCAGTCAATAATGTTGACTAATTTTTGAAGCATCAAAGTTCATGTTGAATTTATTGTGGCACTTCATCATTCACGTGAAGTGAAGTGAAGTGAAAATTACGTAACATAGAGTAAAAGTCGAGCATTATTACTTCAATTTAATTTATTAATTTAATCACTTACTATTATTGAATTACCAGTAAATTTTTGAAATTTTAAAACATGATATTAACTTAACAATTGTGATAAAACAAATTAACAAATTTAGTTAGCGTAAATAATATTATTATTAAAAATGTTTGTCGTTTTCTCAATTGGTCCATTGAATGAGGTCCTATGACCCATGGTCTGCACCGTGGCAGCATTTGTCATATCTAATTATTAGTTATTATTTGTTTCTGAAGGTATAGAGTAATAAAAAATAAAAAATAATAAAAATATTTGTATTCATATCCAAAATCAAATTACAAATATAGAGAAGAAATAAAAGAATTTAAAAATCAGTCTGTATTGAGGGTAAGTAGGGATGTCAGTGGACCGAAGCTTGGGTGGGGAATATAGTTTTTATCCCCGTACCCGCTTAAAAAAACTCCGTCCATCCCTGGTCCACTCCCGTTAACGGGTATAGTTTTCATCCCCATCCCTGTCCGCGGATAAATTTCTAATCCCCATTCCCGTCTCCGCTTTCCCTGTATCTGCCTAAGCATATGCTCAAGTAACATAATACAAAATTCTAAATAAATATAATATTTTAAATAATCTAACAATATTTTAACATAGTCTAACACAACATAATGTAGATTACAAAATGTAAAAGCCAAAACAATATAATATTCTATTTAAAGTGTCATTGGACCACAAAAAGACAAACAGAACTATTAAAGAGAAATGAATAAAAGGAAAATAAAATTGAACTAAGAAAACGACAACACTACACTTGAAGTTTCTAAGAAGAATTTTTGTTATTACAATTCATATTACAGTCATAAAGTGTTAAAAGATGAAAATTTAAAATTTTGCTGATTCAATAATTCTCCCTATTTCTTAATTCACTCTAGCAGAGAAATTGAGCAACCTCTATTCATAATATTTTTTACCCACAATGAAATACAAAACTATCTTACTTTGTCTTATCTGTTTTTAGAGCATGATCAATCTAAACTCCTAACAGTTTTAATCAGTGAACACAAAAAAAAAAAGAACAATTAAGGAAAAAAGTTGATAAGATTATCACATAGCAATGCCACTTTTTTAGTTTGATTACATATTTCTAAATTAGTAGTTACAGTAAATATGTTTAGTTAGGGATTGAGAGTATATATATATATATATAACGGGTAACAGGGGCGGAGGTAAGGATAAGTTCATCCTCGCCTTCATCCTCGTACGCGTTTATATCGGGTATTTCCGTATACGTCTACTGTCTAATATATATAGTCCATCCCCGGTCCCAACGAGACGGGTTTGGATGAATATCCATTTTTTCGCGATCCACTGCCATCACTAAGGGTAAGAGGTGGTGGGCGACAATGGTGGCGGTAGAAGACGATGATGGTGGTGGTGAGTGACAATGATTATGGTGGCGGTGGTGGCAGTGAGGGCTGTGATGGTGACGGTGGCAGCGATAATGACGATGGTGGTGGTAACGGTGGGGGGTGGTGGTGGATGGGGCGACGGTGGTGGTAGCGATAGTTGTGATGGTGATGGTGGCGATAATAGTAGTGGCGGTGGCGACGGTGGTGGTGATGGGGGTGGTGGTGGTGATAGAGGTAGTGGTGAAGCGGTTTCTAACACTATTTTTTTAAAATAATATTTATGAAAAATAATTACTATAAGTATTTTTAAAAATTCATTCCAAACATACCCTTAAAATCTTATTTTTTCTATTAAATTTAGAGTGTTAATATTAACCGTTATATTAATTTTAAAATAAAATTTAAAATGATTTCAACCGCGAATAGTAAAAATTATTTTATTTATCTTTTAAAATTTAAATTATAAACTATTTTATTATATAAATTGTGTAATTCCCAGCTTCCTAGTGGTCAAGAAATTGCAGGTTCTTCTTAGATGTATGTGGTCGACCATAGTTACAACAAACGTGGAAAGGCATGACTCCACTTGTCAAAATCATTGCTCTTTACTAAAAATTATCATTAAATCAATCTCTAATCTTATGTTATGATCATTCTACTATTTAAAAAAATTTGTGAAGTATAACCCCATCCTTCAGTTAGAGGGATGTAAACAATATCCGGTTTGGTTATTGGGTTCGTGGCAGCCAATTTCAAATGAACGAATTTGAGTTTAACTTGAATTGTAACAAAAATTAAATCTAATTTTATCATAAAGCCTGGCTCGAGATATGCATTTCATGATTAATTAAATTTAGATTCAATCTAAATTCCAGTACAAATTTTGTAACCAGAAAATCAGACATGATTTTAATATCAATTGAACCCAAATTTTAATAGTGTAATTTAAATTTAAGAATTTAAGCTTGAACAATGCTAGCATCCAAGAATTCAAATTTGAAATTAAATCCAAATTTATTACTCCATCTACCAACCTATCCGAATTACGAGTAAATATCCACTATAATAGTTAAATCACGTTAACATTGTAATGTGATCCAAACTTAATAGGAGATAAAGAAAGCAAAAAGGCTTCCATCAACGTGGAACTGCACGTTCAAAAACAGAAGAATAAATACACTGGCATTGCCTACAGCCAAATGGAAAGCACAATACCAACTTACTTTTCTGCTCATTCACCGTCCTCCAGCTTCATTGAGGAGTGGGAGAACTAATGGAAGATGTAGCCAGTAGTTCCTTTCTTGCTTGTAGGTTGAACTCCTCAAAACAGAGCAAGCAGGTATCATTCAAGGAGCCGTGAAAAAAAGAAAGCACTTCCAGAAGTATCCAGGATAAAGGCCTTGATGTTCCCATTGATGAGTCTCATCACTGAGGTCACATCTTCAGACATGCCAAGCAAAGAAACAAGGTGATCTTTCAAACACAAAAACACAGACAAATAAACTTCCCCAAGAGTGCACCTAGCTCTTGAATCAGCATCCTAGTCTGACCAGCCTCATCCTCATTCATAGGACATCCCTTGCACATTAACATTTGAACTTAAGCCATTAATAGACGCTGCCAAGCTTGGAGGAGTGACAAATTTTGGGGGGAACTCTTGAATTTGATTGTGACTAATCTATCTTTGATGATTTGCAAGGCACACTTCACAAGACTTCTACAATCCCTAAACTAGTTTGTATGGAGCCTTTTATTCCTTTCCTTCCATATTATGTACACCATATTATGTACACAGTAGTTGCCAAGCACAACCTCTTTAACATCTTGCCAAGTGATTTACCTTTCCAACTTTGACTTTCATAAGCTATGAAATTTTGCCAAGAGCTCGGTAGGCCTTGTTCACTACATAGTTGCATTATAAAAAGTCAAATATCTTGTGAGAACTAGCATCTAAAAAATAGGTGAGAATGAGATTCCATGTCATGCCTGTATAGGATACATGTCACATCAACATCCGGCACAAATTTTTTCATTCTATCTTTAGTGCTTAGCCTTTTCTTTATTACTAACCAAAGAATGAAGCTCATCCTGGGTATGCATTGTCCATACCACAGCAAATGGTGCCAAGATACCTCTTGCCTAGGGGACCTAAGGTGATTCCAAGCAAAATAAAAAAAAAATTGTCCATTTGTTGCTATAGTCCACTTCACCTGGTCTTCCTTATTTGACAAAAGAATATATGTAGGCATATGATTTGAAATCTCCAAGAGATCAAGTGTACCAATGAAAGGCCATGACCACCTATTGTTGCCATCTATTTTTATCATTTTTCGCCCAAAAATGGAGGGGTAAAAATGGTGGGCAGCATGGATTGTTTTTCCCTCCATATTTCCTTTTTAATCAAACAAAGAAAAATTACATTTTTCATCCTACTTTTCATTCACCATTTTCCATCCATCCTATTTTTTCTCATACCAAGCAAGCCATTATTTTAGAAGATAATTATTTGAATGAGTGAGGTTCACTATGATTATTTGATGAGTTATCAATCAACATTTACACCACGTCACAATACTGATGTTGTGTAAATATTAATTGTAAGGGGTAGAACCCTCCACTCAGGATTTCGGCTTGACCTGGGTTAACCCACGCGGGCGACCCCCAGTAGCCTTTACCTCTCTTCGCCAATAGGACCATTTCCTAAGACAATCCCACATCGGAAGAGAGTCGTCTTCCCCCCTCGCATATAAGTCCTTGCACTCAAAGGAGGAGGTACCCACTAGCGACCTGATCAGGTGCCTAATGGGTACCTCCTCCTTTGAGTGCAAGGGCTTATATGCGAGGGGGAAAGACCACTCTCTTCCGATGTGGGATTGCCTTAGGAAAGGGTCCTATTGGCGAAGAGAGGTAAAGGCTACTGGGGGGCCGCCCGCATGGGTTAACCCAGGTCAAGCCGAAATCCTGAGTGGAGGGTTCTACCCCTTACATTAATAAGAATATTTTATCCCGAGTTACACCCTTATAAATGACATTAGTGTAATTCAATATGCAACGATGTTCTCCGAGTCTTCTAGCTTCCGTGGTCCAACCTCCTTCTCCTTCTTTTTCTATCTCTCTCGCCACTAGATTGCCAAGAAAGAGGCAAGACAGCAGTCAAAAAAAAAAAATGCAAAGTGCCGGCAGTGTGGAGGAACCAAGTACAGCAGTACCTTTGTTAGACGATTCATCTTCAACATCAAAACACGAAGAAGATGATCATCTAGATAAGAAGCTTTCACAGAAAGTGTGGATTGAATCGAAGAAGCTATGGCATGTCGTTGGCCCCGCCATCTTCAACCGTGTCGCAACCTACTCCATGTTAGTCATCACCCAAGCCTTCGCCGGCCACCTCGGTGACCTCGAGCTCGCCGCCATGTCCGTTGCCAGTAATATCGTTTTGGGGTTCAACCTTGGCCTCTTGGTATGATACTTCCACTTTTTTTTTTTAATTAATCCTCTTTCTTCCTGTAAATAAATGATTCTATTACCGGAAGAGAGGCATATCCAAAAGTACAGCTCGTTTACAATCAGCACCAAGCATAGGATAATAAATGCTCAAGTAATATAGACAGAATAGACGCTGGGTGGACAAGCATGACATGAGAGAAAATACAAGTTTTTAAAAACTACGCAGAGTGAATAGCAAAATTTTTTAGAATCAGATCATGTAAAATTATGAATACCCTAATTTCATCGTGGATGATCTGCTTGATCAGATTAAAGATTTATTTTGCTTTGATTTCCAAAAGAATGTCTTCTATTGGTCTTATTTAATGTTTTTTTCTTCCTATAATCAGCTGGGAATGGCAAGTGCCTTGGAAACACTATGTGGGCAAGCTTATGGGGCCAAGCAGTACCACATGTTGGGTGTATACCTTCAACGTTCATGGATAGTTCTCTTCCTCTGCTGCATATTGCTTTTACCACTCTACATATTTGCTACTCCGATTCTAAAGCTTTTGGGACAGCCAACGGACATGGCGGAGCTATCTGGGTTTGTGTCTTTATGCTTCATTCCTCTTCACTTCTGCTTTGCTATTCAGTTTCCTCTGCAGAGGTTCTTGCAGAGCCAGCTGAAGACGGCGGTGATAGCATGGGTGTCGGTGGGGGCGCTAGTGGTGCATGTGGTGGTGAGCTGGTTGTTCGTGTATGGATTTGAGCTTGGACTGGTGGGAGCTGCTCTTACTATAACTTTCTCGTGGTGGATAATAACGGTTGCATTGTTTTGTTACACTGTGTTTGGTGGGTGTCCTCTTACTTGGGCTGGCTTCTCAATGGAAGCATTTTCTGGGCTATGGGAGTTTGTTAAACTCTCTGCTTCTTCTGGAGTCATGCTTTGGTATCTCTCTCTCTTTCTCTCACGAGTCGTGTTTGTGAGTTGACATTCTCTCTTTCTGGATTGAGTCGCATGTGTCATTATGATTCATGTCGAATTTTAATTAATCTTAATTCAAACTTTAAATAATCATATCAAATGATTTGATATTTACTCCATTTGTTCATAAATTCTAATGTGTTCGGATTGCTTCTCTTGTCAATAAAGAGAAGTAAAAAACTCTTTAAGTTGTGTCTAGAGTAAATAATTTATATTTAATATTAACCCAACTCATTTACTATTATATTAACATGTTGTATTATTTTCAAAGTTCTATAAAGAATTACTCAACCCTTACAAAATAATTTCGTTTTTGGTTCAAACTGTTTCGAAAATTGTCACGCCTAGTGAGTGGGCCGATTATGGTGGACCAGTGGCAATGCTAATTTAAAAAATACTGAGTTCTACCAAATTAAAAATTAAATTGAATAATTCCAAAGGGGATTGAAAGTAATGGTGTTGAAGTTCTAAAACAAGACAATACTTTGAATGATTATTTTGTGGAAAATGATCATGTTTGTACAGAATTATTATTCATTTTTTTATGTCCTGATTAGGTTTATTTTCTTTCTTGTTTGAGACAGTTTGGAGAATTGGTATTACAGAATCTTGATAGTGATGACTGGAAACTTGCAGAATGCAGAAATCGCGGTGGATGCTTTGTCCATATGGTATGCAATATTAATCTCCATCATTATCATCCTTTTTGATTTATTATTATTTGTTAAGCATGAAATGTCTGCATATCTAAAAAAAAATAGACTGAATTTTTCTATATTATATTGAGCTTATATGATTTCGTCTTCTACTTGTCCACTACATCTTACTTGTTTATTCTCTGCAATTTGTGTTTGGTAGTTTTATTCTTTTATCATTTTACAGTTTGTCCATTGTCAAAGGTAGGTAATCAATCATTATACAGAGACAAATGCTGTTTATATTTAATTTTGAAACTAATTTGGAGACCTAACTAATTACAGATGAGAAGTCATAAATTAACGATCTCAAATTTTACATCAATTCACACAAGTGGGTATGATTTAATGTGTCTTTGCCCTTCAAATTGTGTACCAAATTCGACGGAGAACTATGAGCCACCTAGTTGTTGTTGTTTATTACTATGACTTCCAGAAGTTGAGAGTGTAATGTGATATTTTCAATTTTTCTTAGGCATAGAGTAAAAATTTTGAAATCATTCAAGGGACAAAGTGACATTTTTACTAATAAATAAAGGTTAAATTTCACTGCCATGTGATATTACAAACCATTTGAATTGCTGTTTTGTAATCCATTTCCGCTTTTGTGGTTTGAAGTGTATGTTCATTTGTTGGTATGTGTCATTTGCCCTTTGTTGCAGCATGAATATCAATGGGTGGGAGATGATGATACCACTTGCCTTCTTTGCTGGAACTGGGTAACAATTCTTGACACCATTTACATAATTATATCTTTTTTTTCATTTGTAAGTAGGTTCCTCGTTCAAATACTGTAGGTAACCTACAATTGAGTCAAACAAATAAGAACGTAAATAACAGGATCCACTTGAATTTCTGGTATATTATGTACAATTGACTGAAATTAAATAGAAGTGTAATGAAGAGGATATACTGTTTGCCCATATTAATGTGCTTTTGCCCTTTTAACTTCAACTTGATTACGGTCAAAAATGTTGAAATCAGAGGTGGATATTGCCTTGAGGTTGGCCCTACCATCTTGAGATGGACATCATCATGTCTTTGAAGAAAATATTTATGTAACACCTACATTTGAAGGCTTTGATAGTTAATGATAAACAATATTAGAATCGTGGATAGACCAGTCCATCGTCTCTCTCAGCAGAGAAAGACTTATGTTGCACTCCTCTCAATTAGCTTAAAAATTTTCAAAAATTTGGTGAGTAATTAACAGGTAATGACTCCCTTAGTAGTATATAATCATGTTATATCGTTTTCTATCACCTTTAGTTTGTGGACTATTAGGAAATTAACATGTCTTGACTTTGATATTGACATGAATGGTAATCGTTTGAGCACAAAAAACTGTATGCAAACAAACAATGTGGACAGCAACATAAAGTGATCGTGAAGAAAGTTGAAATGCAAAAGACAATGAAGGCAAGCCTTTCACCTTGTAGCTTCTTCTTGCATTTTTTGGCTTATTTTGGAAGACCTGAGTGAAGGGTAACACACTGGTATCTTTGATCCCGTTGGGGACAGTTTGGCTGTTCTATGGGCTCATTGGGTTGAATGTGTCATGCTGTGTTAAAAATTTGTCAACTCATTTATACAGTTATGTACTTCTCAGTTCATATCGAATTGGATTCTTATTTTGTATAAATTATGTTTAGCTGGTTGATTTCATTTGTATAGTAAGGGTCATATCAAACAGGGTTGTGTCATTTTTAAGTTGTGTTATTTTAAAACATGTCGTGTTCGGGACGAGTAGTAAGGGTTGTAATTAAGTTGATTAATAAACTCGTGTGTAATCTTTTCTCCTGTGATGCAGAGTAAGGGTTGCAAATGAGTTGGGTGCAGGCAACGGAAAAGGGGCCAAGTTTGCAACCATAGTGTCAGTGATAACATCTATAGTGATTGGTCTCTTCTTCTGGTTGCTGATTATGATCTTCCACAATGAACTTGCCCTAATATTCTCATCCAGCAAACCTGTCCTAGAAGCAGTAAACAACCTTTCCATTCTCTTAGCCTTCACCATTCTCCTCAATAGTGTTCAACCAGTTCTTTCTGGTAATAACATTACTTGATCATTTATTTCATGAAAGTTCATTAATTTTCCCCTTCATTCTATTAGTATACTATAGATAACCCATAGATTCATTTGTCGAAGAATGGGTAAGTTGTAAACTTGAACTTTCTGAGTTTGAGTTCCAAACTAAACCTATGCTAATAGTTTTTGGATAACAATGAGCAACTGATATTTGCATTGTAACTATGAGTCTAAAAAAATAAAGTAGGTACATTTTATACACTTTTTAAAATTTTCCCTAAATTTGTAGGGGTAGCTGTTGGATCTGGATGGCAAGTGTATGTGGCATATATAAATGTAGGTTGCTATTATTTGATCGGTGTTCCTCTTGGAGTCGTAATGGGATGGGTTTTCGACCAAGGAGTTAAGGTACGTACTTGTACGAGCAAATTTAAATAGAGCTATGATCATAATTCCATTGTCTATGTATTATTAGTCCTACATTGAACTCCCATCAACAATATCCAACGTTATCATAGTCGAAATCTGAATAGCATCATATTTCTCGGATGTGGATCACCTCAAGCATATTTTTTTCTTTTATGAATAATATACAACTCTCCATGCATTCAAGTCAGATTCTTGGTATATAAATGTGTCTCCCACCAGTACTCGGTAGTTGAACGTGCACTGGAAGAGATCTAAATCTAATAATTCTTATATCGGCATTTTACATTTTTCATCTTATGAAACTAAATGTGATTAGGGTATTTGGGCTGGCATGATATTCGGTGGAACTGCGCTCCAAACTTTAGTACTAATGATCATTACCATTCGATGCGACTGGGAAAAAGAGGTAAGAGCACACTAATCTTATGCAATTTTCATTCTGGATTTAAGTGTGCTGAAGCCATTCAATCTGATCTATTGGACTTTGAAAATGCAGGCGGAGAAAGCAAGCATGCATGTAAACAAGTGGTCAGAGAGAAACGGATAGAACTCCATTTTGTGAAGATAGCAGAACTGAAGATGGATTTGTTAGTCCAAAACAACGATGTAGAATGCTTTCATAGTTGCATTCATCATTCATTATATAATGGCAAAAGGAATTATTTAACGACTTTATCTTGCTTTTTTGCACTTTTCAACCAAAAAAAAAAACCCCATATCTTTGTAACAAAAATGATGGAAAACATAGTAAAAATGCAAAAAGTAACTCAAGTCAACAATGCCTTATTCTCAACAATTTAGAATCGGCTTCAAGCTAAAAGGGCCAAAAAAAAAAGGCGTTTTGTTTCTTATCTTAGCAAACAAATGAGGCAACAGCATAATACCTCAGTGAATGAAAAAAATATTGGGTATAACTGTGATACTCCCGTCAGCAGTCCCATGTAGTGTAACCGTCCAATAATGTTTTAAAAAGTTTGCAAGTAAACCTCACAAAAATTCATAACCACCTAGTCATGTAATGCATAACCACTTAGTCATTATAGAAAGTGAGTCTCATTTGATTCATTTTATAGTTTTTTATGTTGGATAGTTATATCACATCAGTATTATTGATATAGTATAACCATTACACCCAATATTTACTCAAATAAAAGTGAGAATCACTTCACGATGTGGTTTGGTTCGGGTGTAACATGGGATCAACGATCAATTGATTTCAAGTCAATTTTTGCCATGTGATTATAATTGGTTTACCACTTTATCCTATCTTAACAATATGATGTTTTTGTTGAAGGTTTGGATAGGGTGTGGATCCATTGTCCTGATATCAATATCATATTGCATAGCACATTAATGTATACTATAACTCAAAAAATGTAAAACACCTTTATTTCAATGCATAACTCTCTGGCCAATATCATGGATAGTCTAATATTTTGTATACTAATAACTATCGAATCTTATTTAATACCACGTGTTATATAAACAATTAAATTTGAGTAGTCACGCATCGTTATCTCGTGAATTATCATTTTGGGTGTAAGCAGAATACTACGTACCCAACAATGAAAAATTATATGGTTACTTGTTTGTGATTTTGAAATAGATATTTTTGTTTTGATAAATAGACAGAGCATGATATAAAGAAGCTTCAAAAAATATGCTCAAGAAGAAAAAAAAAAAAAAAAAAGATAGAAGGTTTACTCAAAAATTAGAAATTTGAGTAAGATAATTAGGTCTAAATATCTTTACCCAAAGTCCCCAAGTCTTTTTCAGAGACAAAACATTACGTAAGGATATTGCTTAGAAAACAATTATCTCTATGCTTGTAAGAATAAAACTGTAACTAACTATTTTCAGATCTCGTAATAATAGATGTCTGGCATAGCGAGTACGCCTATTATATTGGTTAGAGAACTGTTTTGCCATTATGCTGGAATTTCATGAGAGTAGCTATTAGGGAATCTTGTTGGTACCAGTATTTATTACCCCCCACACTATGAAAATTTGGATGAGACAGGCAAAATAGAAAAGTTGGTGGGTCTTAGTAAATTATTGTTTCATTTGCTTTTTGAAGTTGATTGCAGTACCGGAATTTATAGTAATTTTTATTATTTTTGTAGATATTTTTATTATTGTTATGATATTCAAAAAAAAGATAAAAATAACTACTAGAATAATGGTAAAAATATTTACAAATGTGATAAAAATATCCACAAATGTGATAAATTACCCATAAAAGTAATAATTTTTTTGTAATTAACAAAAATAATAAAAATAGTTACCACAAATATAATAAAAAAAAACACCCACAATAATTGTAAAAATACCCACAAAAGTAGTAAATTAACCACAAAAATAATAAATTATTTAATTATAAAATAATCCAAAAAAATTATAAAAATAATTTTTAAAATAATAAATTTTAGAGGTATGATATTAAAATTTTTTGGCCGTACAGTAATCAACTCACTTTTTTGTCCACATGGTTTCGAATGTCAAAGGACTGTGATGGAAAAGAAGGCGAACCTTAGAAAATCATTGTTTCTTTTTCTTTTTATTTTTTAGTTTTTTATTTTGTTATTATTCATAAAAAAAACGTGATTTAAATCTATCCATTTTATATAGAATATTCAGTTTGTAAAAATAAGGTTTCAATTGAAAAGTTTCAAAGTGTATTATGCTAATACTAATTTAGTTTAAAAAACGTGAAATCCATTTAATGCGACTAGGAAACTGAAGAAATAACTTATTGACTGCGACTAGGAAACACAAGAAAGGACTTGCAAACTACTTGCATTTCATTATCTTTTATGCACAATATAGTCGAAATAAAATCTCCTCCAATACACTTCTCAATTTTATTCAATGATATATCACTTATAAAGATCAAAATTTTGTTTCGATACATTATTTCAGTCATCTAAGAGCATCTTCAATAAACTTTTTATTCTCATTTCATTCTTTATTTTAGAATGTCAACCACATAAAATCAAGTTTCAATAGACTTTCTATTTAGACTAATTAAAATACAGAGTCTTATTTAGCTCTCTACATTTTGAGAATCTAATTTACTCTTTATTCTATTCTAAATGAATGAAAATATGGCACATATATATTTTTCGTTAAATGTTATTGATTATAATACTATTTTTCGTCTAGACTAGAGAATCCATTAAAGTTGTCTATAACTATTTTTAGCTTTCGTAAAAAATGCTCTCTATTTAAAAAAAAATGTTTTCTAAATAGAGAGAGTACAACTGAATATACTCTTAAGTAGCAGCTTTATTTTTTACATATTGAAATTGCCTTAAATTAGATAATAAAATTGAATTTAAGTCTACGTGAGAAAGTACAATGATAAAATAGAATTCACATAGCCCCTCCAGAGTAGTTGGGAAAAAAAAACTTTTTGTATATAGTTGAGCTTGATATCATCCTTTTGAATTGGTATCATGGTTTACTGATCTACCAGCCTAAAAGAGAAAACATTAAGATCGTATTTCCTAGTATATGCAATGTGCATCACCGTAAAGATGTTCGAAAGAAGAATATAATAAAACTCACAAAGAAAAGGACAAAAAATAGATCATCACTTAACTCCAAAAGAGGCCCATGAGATATCGATACTTATTTTTAGCAATGATTTACCAGACTTTTTGATATCGAGAATTCGTATTCATGTCAAATCAAAGGAAAAACATTTAGCATTTCAATTAAATACGCTTTTGAGGATTACAAGAAAGGACTCATATTACTAGAAAATTTTGTACGTTAATTCACTTGCTCAAAAAATAAATACCTTACTTCTTTTTCAAAACCCCATCTTAAAAGAGATTCTTATGTGTTCGTACTCTAATACCATGGAGCAAAGTTAACCCTTATTATTGATCAACTCTTGCTGTTTAATTTGAGATTAGAAATCATACTTCTCAACTTATGTGTGGACACCACAATCTGGTGCCTGCGAGTGGAAGTTTCTGGTCTCTTTGCTGTTTTTATGGGGCCAAACTCTTGGACTACATGGTGGGTATATGTTATTTTTGTTTGATTTTTTTACTCTCTCTTTTCTGCCTCTAATCATTAAAAGG
The DNA here is from genome assembly GCA_963454935.2 of Ilex paraguariensis. NCBI lineage: Eukaryota > Viridiplantae > Streptophyta > Magnoliopsida > Aquifoliales > Aquifoliaceae > Ilex > Ilex paraguariensis. Next base: position 570,549 of record CAUOFW020003981.1, on the reverse strand, counting down.
ATATTGAAGCTTTGCATGCTGATCACTAAACCATAAAACCTGATGACGCTGACTTAAAACCAAACAACTAGGTGCACTATTTCTTCCTCCTCTCTCTCTCTCTCTCCTTCCCCAAAGTTCCATTTTTTGGTGGGAGTTCCAAATCAACTTTTCTTCTGATGCCAGAATTCAAGTTTTCTTCTGATTCACTTATTTGTCTTCCTCTCATATAACTAGCTGCTTCTTTCTTGGGTTCAGGATATGCATGGTAGCTTGAAACATGTAAATTCCTAGTAAGAGCACATATGGTTACTTTTGTTTTCTAGAAACAGTAATGATATATTGGTTTTATTGCACTATGAGCCAACCAATTTCCCAGAAGAATTAGAAATGCTTTTACTTAATTTTCTACATGATTATTTTAATTTCAATAAGCTCCATTGTGTGTCCGTTAAAATCAATTTTTTTAAAATTACCCACATAATTTTCGTAGAGTGAAACTCACATGTAACACAGTGGCATATAGTTAATTGACGACTACCTATAAATTTGAGCGTCATAAATTCGGCGCTCATTGATTACTTACGAGTTTATTATTGATAAAAACTCAGAAATCAAGTTTCATTCAAATTAACCTAGTTAATAGGAAGTCTACAATGGGTAAATTATAAAGGCGAAGGGTCTTATAAAAAAGATTGCTAATCGGATTTGACTCTAGCCATATATATGGCCCCATAAAAACCCATTAAATTTATAAAAAACACATGAAGTGGCAAATGTAAACGGTCAAATAAGGCTGTTATATGAGGATGAGTCTACTTGATCTCTCACATGCAACCGCGACCTCTGTCTGAAAGCGAAACATAGAACACTGAATAGTTGTAGAATCTTGTCGTGTTAAACTTTGATTCAATACATGCGAATTGCATTTGTTAAATGGTTTTATTAGTACATTGAATCGGGTCGACAGTTTTCTTTCATATAAATTAGTATATCACTCCTATATCTTTCAAATAATATATCTATAACAGATGAGAAAGTAATCACAAAGAAGTGAAGAAATATTCAAAAGACACATTAAAATCTTTAAAGAGAAAGACGTAAAAAATCAATCATTAGTGAACTAAACTAAAACTTGGTGAAGCATGAGTTTTAAATATTTTTACATTGTGTATAGTTAGTCACACGTCATATCAAAATTAACTCGGCATATCAAAAAATCGGCATTGTACATTCGTCAATCTCAACCACTGTATTTTGAAATTAAATAATTTATAACCATTGATAAAAAAAAAAAAAAAAAATTTAGGCATGATGCGTTTTTATTAGTTAAAAAAATAGAAATATAGTAGCAAAAAAGATTTTCGGTGTCGTAATAGAACTCTAAACTCGTATTATAATCTTGTACTGAAATAGCAAATTGTAACTGCCAGACAAACGATGACAAGTTGTGCTTAATAACTATTACATTTGTTTATGTCCAGCCAAATCTCATTAAAGAATATGGTTAGGAAACAGGTGCTTACCACTGACTTGGCTTTCATAAGACACGTGGTCAATTCTCATGGTCGACCGGCGTTATAATATATCTATAGGATTTTGTTATATTTCCATTATTACATAATTGCTTAGCTTCACGATGACACTAGAAATAGCTGGACACTTGTGTGTGCTTCCAAGAACCTCCTACGTGGCCTAATAAATTAGTCATGTTGACAAGATATAATAATAATAATACGATACGAATTAAATATAATACAAACTTAACAATAATATGATCAATTATTATAAATGATAAATAAATGGATAATGTTATATTGGTTTAAAAATACAAGCCAAGAAATATTAAATGATTCATGTCATGCTGTATCAGTTAAGTCTTTCTTTTTTTTTATTTGTTCTATTTTTGGTTAGCCTTGCATCATCCTAAATGAATAGGGTTATTGTCGAATTTGGATAAACTGATTTTAAAATAATAAATCTGTTTTAAGTGGTACTGTAAGAAAAAAAAATCTTATTTTTTTTTATTTTTTCATCTTGGATTTAAAATTATATGTATTTTAGCCAAATGTAAGTTTTTTATTTGTATTTTAGAAGATAGATCAAGTAGTCTTTTAGATATGAAAAATTATGTGTGGTGTATTTAATTAACAATGACTGTTAGGGCTGATAAGGACTCCGTTCAGATAGGACTCGACTCTAAATGAGTTAAATTTAAATAATTTTTTTAATTTATTTTAAAAAACGAGTCTCAAAAGCTCGGCTCGAGCTCAAAAAATTTGAATCGTTTATGTATAAAAGAGTTGAGATACTCGGACTTAACTCTAATTTGACTCATTCTGGACTTGGCTCGGGTTCATCTTATTTTTTGAACGAGTTAAGTTTGAATAATTTTTTAAATTTATTTAAAACAATGAGCTCGATAAAACCAATTCCAACTCACAAAATTTGACTATATTATTGGCCCTAATGATAGACCACGTAATCATAATCATCTTAGTATGACTTATATATTCGAAAAATATACCATAAAACCGGCTATATATACTAGAGAAACCAAGCCAACGTTCGCATTCTCTCTCTTATTTTAGAGTTTTCCAAAAGAAACTTAGGGAGGAGAGGAGAGGATAGCAAGAAACATGGGGAGTGAAGGGAAGCTAGAGGAAAGTACAGCACCCTTATTGGACTATTCATATTCGAACGTAAGTTCAGAGTATGAAGAAGAAGAAGAAGATGACCATGAAAAGCAAGATCTGAAACGGAGGGTCTGGATTGAATCAAAGAAGCTTTGGTACATCGTTGGCCCTGCGATTTTCAGCCGCATCACTTCTTATTCTATGAATGTCATCACCCAAGCTTTTGCTGGTCACCTTGGTGACCTTGATCTTGCTGCTATCTCCATTGTCAATAATGTCATTGTTGGCTTCGACTTTGGCCTGTTGGTACTAAACCCATCTCTCTCTCTCCCTCTGTTTTTTCTTTCTCCATGTAGACATACGCATATATGTATAAGTTCAGGGAGGGATACTATTAATTCCACGCACCGAGTCACCTGAGTTCAATATAAATTCATAACTAACGAATTTTCACAAAATTGTATGAAACTGTAAACCTTTTACAAACCTTTCCATTTTGTAAGTTTGGTCCGCTTCATTCGTTCATAAAATCATTTAACTTAGACATTTCTGTAACACCTCTGTTAGAAGAACAAATTTTCAATTTTAAAAGAACTTATTGTCGGTCTCTTTTAGACATGAATCTATCTTATCCATCTCAGTACATTTTCTTTGAAGAAAGGAAGGATTCTAAAGAATCAGTCTTTCTTGTAGTCGTTGAATTTCTCGTTTGAAATTCTTGATTAATGGAAGACCAATATCGCCATTTCTGTTCAAGAAGATGCATACATATAAACATCTACATATATGTATATATTGCATATGAAAGTTAATGTGTTACCAATGCTGATTATGATTAATATGTTGGTGTTATCAGTTGGGGATGGCAAGTGCTTTGGAGACTTTATGTGGGCAAGCTTATGGGGCAAAGAAATACCACATGTTGGGTGTATATATGCAAAGATCATGGATTGTTCTCTTCGCCTGTTGTCTTTTGCTTTTGCCCATTTACATATTTGCAACACCAGTTTTGAAGCTACTGGGACAGCCTTCAGACGTAGCTGAGCTCTCAGGTTTGGTGGCCTTGTGGATGATCCCACTTCACTTCAGCTTTGCCTTTCAATTTCCGATGCAGAGGTTCTTGCAGAGTCAGCTGAAGACGGCGGTGATTGCTTGGGTGTCCCTGGTGGCACTGGTGGTTCATGTGGTGGTGAGCTGGGTGTTGGTGTATGGGTTGAAGCTTGGGGTGGTGGGTACAGCGGCGACTTTGAACTTTTCTTGGTGGGTTTTGGTGGTTGGGTTGTTTTGTTACACTGTTTGTGGTGGGTGTCCTCTTACTTGGACTGGCTTCTCATTTGAAGCCTTTTCTGGTCTTTGGGACTTCTTCAAGCTGTCTGCATCTTCTGGACTCATGCTTTGGTATTGCATATCTCTCTCTCTCTCTCTCTCTCAAATTTTATGATTCATTTTGAGAACTAATTATATATTTCTTGAATTTTCATATAAAACAGTTTGGAGAATTGGTACTACAGAATACTAATTTTGATGACCGGCAACCTGAAGAATGCAACAATTGCGGTGGATGCCTTGTCCATATGGTCAGTAATTTTTACATGTCATCATCATTATTACCATTAATATTAGACTCATTATCATTTTTTTTTCCGATATCATAGTCAATTCTATATAATTAACTTATTTACCGCACAATATCAAAAAAAAAATACTTTTTACGGCACATGTGTTTTTTGAGCACGAGCATATATGGTAATGTCTTGTGCTTTATTGGATCACTAAATAATTTTGTGCAGGATTTATCACAATTATTATCACTGTGACTGTATTATTTCTTTGGTTCCTTTGTAATTAAGTCTCCAAACTAATTTAGCGTTCTCAATTGTGTGGTGTTTTGTCAATTTTGGCAGCATGACAATCAATGGGTGGGAGATGATGATACCTCTTGCCTTCTTTGCTGGAACTGGGTAAGACTCTCTTGACATCATTGTTTTCGGTCATTTATTTCTTGGGTATGGTTTCCTATGTCGTTATATTATGCTACCCAAAGCAAAATTTTATACCATACTAAATAGTAAAAAGTAGTCCGAAAAATAATAATTTTATTCAAAAAGTGATCAACCGTAAAAAATGATAAGTGAACTCAAAAAATGAGTGCACTTTAATAGTTAGTAAATTTCGCCTAAAAAATAATAAGTAATACGGTACCAAAAAAAGTTCGGTACCTTAATCAAACCCGTCTACATTAATACTTTTGTTTCTTGCTCAATTTTTTTTGGTCCAAACAGAAACAGATGGCCACTCTTCCACCATATGAACTCATTATCTAGTGTGTAACATGTCCCAGTCACTTTTGTCCTTATTGTTTAACAGGATTATATATATATAGACTTCCAATCGATTATTACCTTTGACGCAACTGAGGCTGCAGCTTAAGTCCATATACCAACAACCATCAGCCCAATGCGACTTCCAAAAAAAGTAACCTGTGGTATGTTCATGGGGGATGTCCAATAAGTAAACTTGAATTTTGTCATTAATACATCAATAGCATTATTCTATTGAACACCAAATTAAGTCCACAAATTCTGTGGTTAAATCCCAGTTAATAGAGCAAGCTTACTGTCGCTCCACGGCCTACCTTCGTAGCATCTAATATACCCTATGTATGTTAAACTTTGTGCTAAGACCCATATATCCTTATCTCTTTACAGAAAAACCATGCCCCAAAGTTGTATGGTGAAGATAAAGATAAACACTGTTCCAGTTTGTAATGTTGTGATCGTATGTGCAGGGTAAGAGTAGCCAATGAACTTGGAGCAGGCAATGGAAAAGGAGCCAAATTTGCAGCAATAGTCTCAGTGATAACCTCTATAGTGATTGGACTCTTTTTCTGGCTACTAATTATGATTTTTCACAATGAAATTGCCATCATTTTCTCTTCAAGCAAGCCTGTCCTTGAAGCTGTGAACAAGCTCTCAATCCTCTTGGCCTTCACTATTCTCCTCAACAGTGTTCAACCAGTTCTCTCAGGTATATACTGGACGGGTCAATTACATTTTTCCCCCTCAAACTATGAAGTTTGTGGCACTTTGCCCCTTCAACTATTACGTTCCTTAAATTAGACAATTGAAGGAATGTTGTTTCACTTTGCCCCCCAAAATGGGTGATCTTGTGTTTACTTTGTCCGGACATAATGACGCTTTCTGTCCAAAAGATAATGAACGTTGGTCTTTTTCTCGTTCAAGTATTTTGCCAAATAGCATGTCAACAATTTTTCTACAGGGGTCGCTGTTGGATCGGGGTGGCAATCTCAGGTGGCGTACATTAACGTAGCATGCTACTATATGGTTGGTGTTCCACTTGGATTTATGATGGAGTGGGTTTTCCACCAAGGAGTAAAGGTACGTATTTGTGCATTCATGTTACTATAAAATGTAGCTGATGTTGTTATCACATGTGGTCAGGGATTGTAGTGTAATATGAATGGATCAAGCAAAATCCAATTCGAGTACCTCTAAGTCAACCAACTCAATTCCTCTCCGAATTGCACCGCTATTCAGGGACAGAGTTTTAAGAAGTCAAGTTAGAGGGTTGTCTTCCAAATTGACAAAAAAAAATCTATAATTTAAGTGTTTAGCTAATCCTCTTATGATTCAGAGGATTTTCAAAATTTTCTTTTATTCTTTGCAAGAGGACGTTTGTCCCCTCTGCGTCGTGCCCCTGCTAGATCTGTCGTGTGATCATTTTAAAATGACAACCTTACACTTTCAAGGGTAATGTTGAGAGTAGTGTATATATATGCATGGTGCTAATTATGTTGAATTCACATAATTAGGGTATTTGGGCCGGGATGATATTTGGAGGAACGGCACTTCAAACTTTGATATTAGCTATCACAACCCTTCGATGCAACTGGGAAAAAGAGGTAACAGCCTAAAACACAAACTTCTTGCAATGTTGCTGCTCTCTTTGTGTACTAAATGGCATCTTATTTGATCAATTGTACTTAAAATTGCAGGCAGAGAAAGCAAGCAAGCATGTGAAAGAGTGGGCAGACTCGAGCTAAATAATTATCCAAAATGCAATTCATGCCAATTTTGTAAGCAAAAATTAATAGGGAGGGTAATTTGTGCTCTGCACATGTTGAGGATAATAACTGTGTATATGCACCAAAATATATCGATTAGACTTCGATTCACCCCGTAAATTGGCGAGAGGGTCAAATCTTTGTGCCTCCAAATTGGCAGCAACAGAGCAAGTAAAGGGAAAATAATAATATTTTTTAACTTAATTTATTGTTAACAATATGTCGTAATTTAGTAATATTTGATATGAGGTGCGTTTTTAATTCAACAATAATAGTAAATTAAACTTATGAAACTTTAGTCCAACGCAAAAATGGTACACATGAGAGTCCGTGTGCCATAGGCCCATAAGTCCATGAAAGCAGGCCCACGGACTTGAAAGCAGCCTCCCGCTCCTCCTCACACTTATTTATGCCTCAATAAAATTGACGGAAAGTTTATTGGAGTGGATCTGACTCACTTTCGTTCTGGCCCTATTGCAGCACATCATCTGACTCAATAGGTGCAAAATTCAGATGAATTAAAATTATTTTTATTTAAACACTTTTTCTTAATTTATGTAGTCATCATTAACAGTTATTTGAGAAAATAAATATGTAAAGATTATATATTTGTTATTTTTAATTTTTAAATTTTGAATGAGTAGTTTTGTAGACAGTAAAATTGTGTGTTCAACTAATTTCTACAATAAGAAAAAACGTTTATGCAATTACACAAAAAGTCTTCAAACTTCTCTGCAGTTTGTTCAAAAAAAAAGAGCAATGTTATTGGGACATAATTTGAGGACATAATGAGTTTTCACCAATGATATGATAATAAATTCATTAATACTACAATGAGACCCATCATTAAATACATTTCACTATCATTTCATTGGTGACAACTCATTATGTCTCCAAATTATGTCCTTCAATTATGTCTCAATAGCATTAGTGAAAAAAAAAAAATTGATCTTTACAGTAAGAGTTTTCTTCAACGTCTGTGTTCATCTGATCTCGGCAGTAAGAGTCTTATTCAACGTTCAATTTTGTTTTATGTTTGTTCGTTATTGGAATGAAGGGGAAAAAAACTACTTTTAGTTTTAATGGGTGTAACTATTTTTTCGTATAAACATAATAAGTATATTTTTTCTTTTATTCGGTCATTTTTTTTTTGAAAAATTCCTATATTCGATTTTGTTTTTATGTTTGCTGGATGTTGGAATGAAGAGGAAAAGAAATTGATTTTTTTTTAATGGGTGTAACTATGTTTTAATTGGTGTAACTATTTTTTAATTGGTATAACTGTGTTTTTAATGGATGTAACTGTGTTTTAATGAGTGTAACTGTGTTAATAGAGTTTCAACCATTAATTTTTGAATATTAATAGTTTGTAATTTGTGATCACAAATAGTTAGTTAAAACAGTTACGTAACTATTTTTAATTAAAAAATCAAACAACACAGATTATGGGAAAAAAAATTAATGAATGACAAAAAAACAAAAATGAATGTCACTTGCAATTTTTGGTGAAGAAGTTGTCGAAGATGATTCACAGTTACATGATCGTAAGACACGATGAACAGTAACTTGTATTCTTCTTTTTTTTTGGACGATGAATAGTAACTCAGATTCCTCTTCTTTTTTTTACGATAAATAGTAACTTGTATTCCTCTTTTTTTTTGGATGATAAACAGTAACTCGAGTTCCTCTTTTTTTTTGGACGATAAACAGTCACACTTCTGGCATTCCAATCCCTCTGCCGAAGAAGATGGGTCATGATAATTAAACTCCTTATTTTACCTCTCACTTGATTTTAGCCAAAAAAAAAAGAACAGATGAAAGATAATATGTTTTCATATATTTATTGTTTACCGATGACAACAGTGGTATTTTAAAAAATATTCACTTTACCCAAATAAGTTTTTGAGTTGTATTTTTGCCTAAATAGGTCTAAAAAATTGTACTGGCTTCTAAATTTCCCTTTATTTAATGGTATTCAGACCATTTTTATTAATCCAAGTAAGGATGACGGCTAGGGGTGCAATTTGGACAGGTCAACTCGAGCTCAACCCAAAAAAAATAGGGTTTGAGTTAGAATTTTTAATACTTGGGTTAGACCTGGGCAAAAAAACTCCAATCCGAATTGAATTTGGGCAAACCTTGGGTTGAGGCCTTGAGTTGCCGAGTTCAACCCGAATATTAAAATCGGGTGGAACCCGATTATTAAATCAGGTTGAACCCGAATATATATAAATATATAAAGATATTTAATTAGAGTTAGTATTTATATTCACTCTTTAGAGTCCTAATTTTTACTTCACTTCAAGTCTTCATCCGTGCACCTCCATCACTCTCAGATCTCTCTCTCACTTGTCACTTCTCCCTCTCTCTATTTGTGTCTCGCCCTTCATCACAGATCACATGAAAAAATCAGATCTACACTTTAAAAACTCAAATCTACACTTCAAAAAATCAACCCGAATTAAGTAACCAAAGTTCAACCCTATTTTAACCCGAATTAGCCTGAATTAAGTAATCTGAATTCAACACGAGCTTCCCCGAATTAAACTTAGCCAGTACTCAGGTTGAGTACCTCGGGGTTAAGATAAGGTTAGAGTTAGAGCTGAAAATTATATATCTAGGGTTGGGTTAAGATTGACCTCTTAACCTACCCAAGTTGCACCTCTAATGAAAGTGAACTGGACAAAATAGAGATTTGTCCAAAATCGTTTTATTTGGACTGAGAATGGACAATACATATTGAACAATGGACATAATATCAGTATAAACTTGTGCAGTTCTGGAGGAGGAGTTGGACTGATACTTATCCCCACTCTGTTAAACTTTTTATATATCTATATCTATACTACTTATAAATGTTAGCATCTGTAAAAAACTTTTGATTCATATTTTATCTATAATTATTATGATAAATCAATTATACCCACCTGTATATTTTTAACGAATTTTTATTTTTTACTCTTATTTAACTTTTAACTTATTTTCGACTCTTTTATAAAGACGTCTAAATTATTTTGAACTCGTTTATTAATAGTACAGTTACATATAATTTTTTACATCTATATGAAAAAGTAAAAGTCCTATATATGTTAAATTATTATATTTATGAAATTACCTGATAGAATTTTTCTATCAAATATATATTATATTTTATTTTTTGGTATGCAATAATAGAATAATATTATAAGTGATCTAATCAATCTATTTAATAAAATAAAATTTTATAATTTTATAATATAATTAGATGTGAAAATACCTAAAAGAGTTAGAGATTCCTAAATAAATAATAAGTTAGGTATAAATTAATAATTAAAATACAAATTAATTATTTGGCACTTAGTTTATTAATTATTAAGGTGTTGTTAATAGAATTAATTTTTTGCCTTCTCATAATTTGTCGCGGGGCGAGGCTAGGTGCAGGATTGGGGATCAAAATTTACCCGCGAGACTAGGGTGAGGATTAAAACTTCCCCTATTAACAAAACGGACCGAAGATGGATCGACATTTTTTAAGTGGGTACGGGGATGGAGACCACTCCCCGGCCCCCCATCCTAATCCACTATTATTCCTAGATCTAAGTAATTTTACCAAATCTACTACTGTCGTTTATTAATCATTACTTTCAATATTAGATGAAACTTATCTTTAATTCAACAACATCAATTTAATTTGATCTGCAAATTTAGTTCAAATAATATTTTTGTCTTGTATACTAATACAAATTGTCCCTCCAATTTAATTCTGGCTTTGGTGTTTTTTAGGTAACAAGACTGTTTTGGGGTTTAATTACACTAAATGTTCTCAAAATATAGAATTTGTCTCATTTTAGTTCATAATATTTTAATTACATTATTTTGGTTCCTGAAGTATTAAATGTATTTTTATATGATTTTTCAAGTAGACAACATCTAAATTGTTAACCATTTTTTTAATAAACTTATCATGTAATACCTATATATGGACAAAAAAATAATTTTGATAGCTCTTGACCAAAAATGTATAATATGGGTAGCTCTTAACCAAAATGTGGATAACTCATTATCAAAACTGTGTAAATTGGAAAGCTCGTCCCCCAATTTATCCCAAGTCATCCCATCTATGATCGGATCCATCATGTTTAAGAGTATAATTTGTACAAAAATACTCTGAATCCGATCTTAATCTAACTTGTAAATTCAATATATGGGCGAATATTTTTCATACACAAGTTGGGCTTCACTAAGAAATTCCAACCCGATTTTAATCTGAATAATATGTGGGCTAAAGTTTTTGGGTCCTAAAAACGCAGTCTAGACCCAACTTGAATTACTGAATAAGTTTTAATTCGAGTTGAATTCCAGCTCAACTCAATTTAAATTCAAATTCTGAAATTAAGATTCAGTTTAGAATTAAGATTAAGATGCGAGAGAATATACTAATAAAGTTAATATAGATACTAGGTTGATGTATTCGGGTTAATGAAACTTAAAAGAAGAAAATAGAGACAGCTCACGCCCAGCCTTTCAATGGTGTCCGGCCTGCCTGTCCGCCATCCCACTATACAGCGACTTAAAGACAATCACCTTTTGTTTTGAGTATATAGAATTTATATTTAGATCTAAAAATCTGACATAAGACATAGTCGAATAGATTTAATTCGTGGAAGAAAAGTTGGACAAGGTGGATAGATATGCCTTGTTGCGACCTTGGCACAGTCGAGTCGAATGAAACATTTTTGAGTCAGGACAAGTTGAGTGAGACTCGTGGTTTACATAAAACGTGTATCTGTCTCGAAACAAAAGATTTCGTGCCAAATACAATTCAATTGAATTACATCAGTATCAATTAATACTTTGAACCATCCAAAATGTGGTCTTCATCTCTCATTATATGTCTAGCTTGTTTTATATCTAGCATTTCATCTATATCATTATATACCGATTGTGCAATGTTGAGAGTGTGCCTTGGGGTTGTTTGATAGTATCATTTAATGTTTAAAACTGAATATTTTAAACACTCAATGAATTAAACCTGTTTAATAACCTAAAACTCATACCACTTAATATTTTATGCACTTCTTAAAAATAGGATAAGTAACAAGCTACTTACTTATCATTTAATGCTGAAAATGTTAGTTAGTAAAAATTTTATAAATTTTCATAATGAACAACTACATGCTCAATGTATTTTATACTATTAAGTTTTCAATACCCACAATCCACCGTCATTGTGTCATTGCTGCCGCCACCACCATTGTAATGGGGATCACAATGGTGGAAGTAAGAATAAAATAGTTGTGGTGAGATGGTTAAAAAGAAAGAAAAAATTAAAATCAAAATAATTTTTTTAATTTCAACTCCTGATATTTATCAAACAGTTTGATTCAATTTAATAATTAAATTTCAATTGATATCAAATAATTCACGAATTAAAAAATTTAATATTTAATACTTAAAATTCAGCATTTAATTTTCAATATTCAATTTTTAGTTTTATCAAGAAAAATATTAGATAGATTTTAAATCTTGACTTAATGAATTATTATCATTGAATATGTCGAATAATACCAAAGTCAACAACAAAATCAATAATAAATATAACACCTACATCATCAAATAAATTTTTTAAAATCTAAGTAACACTGCTCTTTTATCAAACACAATCTTAGGAACTTCTGACAGATAACTTGACCTTACACCATATCCCATCAGTTTCTTGTTTGTCTTCTTTTTTGTGTATAAATCTTTTGCTATTAGCAATGCACTCTGGCCTCTTTGTTATTGTTACCATAATAGTCTTTGATAATTGTGACTTAATTTAAATTATTATAATCATTGAATTAGTGAATGGGGACCATTGTCCATCAAATTGTTGTAGTAGATTGATGAGTCAGCACATTAAGTTAAAAAATTAAACATGAAAGATAATTTGTGTCAGTCTCGACATATCTTGAATTTTCTCGTAGTTAAAGTAATTATCAAATAAAATAAGTCTTTTTATAGAAATTTGTACATCCAAGGGTGGGATGATTGATTAGTCTAGACCCTTGATTTCTAACTTCCGGGTCAAACATTGCTAAAGGAAAAGTTTTTCAGCTGTTATTTGGAAATTTAATCAAGGGCCAAATTTAATATATTTATTAAATTAATTGAAAATTTCAATAAAAGATAGAAACTAACTATCAATCTAACGGCAGTTGTTAATTAGGTTCTCAAATTAAATAATATTACTTAGTTTATCAATAAATCTATTTTTTTATTTCTCAATAACATTACTTAGTTTATTAAATATCATGTCAGTATTCATGATATAGTATCACTAACTAATAATAAAATCTTAAATAGACAAAGTGAATTTTTTTTAAATAATTATTGACTAATATGAAAAAATAACGAATAATTATCTGCTTATATGAACAAATAGTTATTAATTTAAGTAAGATACACTTCATTATTTGTCAGGAGATATCACAATTGCAATATGGATGAACTTTAGATAAAGAGCAAATATCAAACTTTACAAACGCAAGACTGTTGCAACTTGCAAACACTTATTATATCACAAGAAAGGTCAAAGTTTCATTCTAAAATCATATGCGAAAACTTGTCTGATCTAAAGCTTCCTGATGAAATGTGTCTGAACGGGTCAGCAGATTTCAGAACTTCATCAAACCGAGTCGACTCACTTGCCCTCCTCCTCCTTCCTCTATTCACCATCTTCCCTCCCTCTCTATCCACCTCAAGCATCCCAACCCTACCCTTCAACTCTCCAATCGAAACCCACAAAGTCTCCATCGAAGGCTTCTTTATTTTAAACATCTCCGACAATCTCTCTCTACGATCCTCTAATCTCTTTAAAGCACACGTTAACTCAACCGATTCGCCAAAACTCAGACAACTCAGTCTCTCCTTGAACTCACTGAGTCGTAACAAAACCTCATTGACCGCCGACAAATAATCACCACGCAGTAAACCCATGACCTCGTACAATAATTTGTTGTCTTCAACAAGGAGAGAATCGGGTAGTTTGCACAATTCTTCGATGACTTCAACTAAGGAATCAACGTCTCTGATTAAGTCTAAGTTCATGGATGATGAAACTCTCTCTTCTTCCTTATCTTTGTCTATGTTCCATGGAGGTGAGCGTAAATAGTATCCCAAAGTTCTGGAACTGGAAAGTAGGGTTTCGAGGTAACGAGCGTACCACCTGACCCATTCGGAGAGGGCCCACTTGCTGGCGGTGGCGCCGTCTCGAAAAGCAGAGAGTTTGAGGTAGTTCCGGCCACCGGAGGTGGGGACGATGGAGAGCTGGTCTTGGAGGATGAAGGGTCCACGTTTGAGGATGTAGTGAATGGTGAGGAGGCACTTGAGGGCGACGGAGGCGTCACGGGTGCGGTGGAGGCGGTCCATGAGGGTGTTGATTATGACAGAGGCGGTGGCGCGTGAGCTGTAACCGAGGGAGAGGAGGGCGGAGAGGTGGTGGTGGTGATCGTTGGGTGTGGTGGTGGGTGAGTGGGTGGTGGCTTTTATGACTGCGAGGTGGAGTGAGAGTTTGCTTGGTTTGGAGAGAAGGGCTGCCTTGGATTGTGAAACCTTGTCCTTGATGACTCCTATGAGATCTCTCAATGTCGTTATTCGTCCCATGGATAGAAGAAAGAGAAATGGGGTTTAGACCTGTGAGAGAGAGAGAGAGAGAGAGAACTACATTGATTTCTTTTTTCTTTTTGGGGTTGATACCTAATCCGAAACACCTAGTACAATGTGCTGTGTGAGAGAGAGAGAGAACAATAATGATTTCATTAAATCTTTCTGTTTTTTTATTCATTGCGGGTTGATTCTGTGTGATTTAAGGAAGGAAACCTAATCACAAGATATTTATATTGCCAGGTTGTTTTTATAAACCTACAAGTCTTTTTCTTTTTGCATTAAATGTTCATATTTTATACCTACTAGTGACCCTACACCCGTACTATAATTTATAATTCATCATCTACTTTTTTTTTTTTTTTTAATTATTCTTCCTTATTTTGTTTTATCTTTACCGACTTATACGATAAGTTACAAAGATATAAAAACTTATGCAATAACAAAAAAAAATTTCCAAAACTAATTGTAATATATTATAGTTAGTGAAAGAATGGGCGGTGTTTATTAAAAACACAAGGTAGAAGAATGTAACTAGAAGTAACCTTTTATTTTTACTTTAATAATTTAACACTTCAAAACATTAATAATAAAGAGGAAAGGCACGTCATGCCCACTCGAGGAGTAATCTCTTTTTTTTTGTTACAAGGTAAAAATTTCAGACTTGTGCCAACTACTCTATCAAATTCAACGATTGACCACCGAGACTTGAACTAGATTAAAACATGTCCCTAAAGAGGCAAAAGTGATTAATCCGTGAAAAGAGATTGAACCTGATATCTCTGACTTACCAAAAACTAATCTTAACCACTAAATCATTCCTAAGAATTATTAATTATTTCACATACATCCTAATTTTATTAGAATAAAGGATTATTTTCTAGCAAATGCCAAGCTTTACATCCTAATAGGTTCAATTGAAATAGAATTGAAATAGGAGGGGCCAAGATGATACCCAAAGACATGTATAAAAGTGTGCTACCAAAAGTAACGTAAAAGAGGATGAATTTACTTTTTGACTCTTGACATTTGAACTTACTCTACAATGGCAGCAGTTAAGGAGTCAAATTACTTTTCTTTTTGGAGTAAATTATACTCTGAATTATTACCTTTACTTTACTTTATACCTTCAACTATAAAATTTTTTATATTATATTTTAAAATATTAATTTTATTTTATATCACTCTAATAAATAACAATAAACTTAAAATTCTGTTAAAAGAGGAAGGAAAAACCCAAAAAACTTCATGTCAAGTACCTAATATCACTTTATTTTACTTCTTTTGTTCTAAATGGTTGCTGAGAAAAAAAAAAAATCAGTCAGAGTAAAAAAAATTAGAACTTCGAAAGAACAAAGTCATGGATAAATTTTTTTTCTTTATTTTTAACTTGGCACATGTGCAATATACAATTACTTATTGATAGTACAAGCTACTCACATGTGCATTTATCGTCAAAATATTGACAACCATTATCTATTAGAATGATATGAAATAAAATTGATACTTTAAAGTACAATGTAAGAAATTTTTATAATTTAGGGTACAAAGTGAAACAAATGTAATAGTTTAATAGGATAAAGTATAATTTGCCTTCCTTTTTGTCAACCTATTCTTATCAAAATCTACTTTTATCTCTCTAAGTCATGCAACCTATTTTTCCTTATCTTTTTCTGGTCTTTCAAGACATTAGCATCATGAACAAAAACACAAAAATCCCACAGAATAGACATTATCTAGGAAAATTACTTCGATTAGATTAGATTAGATTTTGTTATTCCAAGGCTGTTCCTTTATCTGTTCGTTGTCAAGTGTTTTGCATTTAAGAAAATCCTGAAATAAGACATTGAATCACACACACAATTGCCCAACAATCCCCATTGTCGAAGAGATTCAACTTACCAAATTTATCACCAACAGTATGCTTAAGAAGCGTTTTCAGACACGCCATGAAGATGTGCATAGCTGTTGTAATACCATTCTCATTAATCTCAATATTTATCAATTCGTTTAAAAAATAAATATTTTGCCGCGCCTCTCACACAAATTTGAAAAATACCTGAGTGATGTTTCAGAGGCGAATAACAAAGAATCGCAGTGTTCATATTGTCCACCATATCTGGGTTGTGGGACTACTTTGGCTGTGATGTATCACAATGTGTGATGCAGCAATAAGCAACCACATACCAGTCCAAGTAGAAGTACACGGCTAAAAATCCGCTCATCGGGTGAATAACCTGCACGAAATATATTTCACTTGCTATTCAGATTCTGATGAATTCAAAAACAGAACGCGAGTCTTTTCAGATTCAGGAATTTATTGTATTTCTCCCGGTGGATCGTAGGTGAAGCTACAATCTTACCCAGTTGGAGATAATTGTTTTGAATATTCCATTCGAAATCCCAGTGCTTTCTGTCGTTTTTAATCGTCCAATAAGCCCATCCAAAAGAGGCAGCACCATATACCTCTAACTGGGCTCTCCCAAAATCCTGGTAGTCTAATTGGGATCCGCTCATGACGTTCCATTCATTCACCCATTCCCCTGCAATCAATCCATTTCCAAGTCATAGTTCATATAATTTATCCGAGTCCTCCTCAGTTCATGTATAAGATGCATAAATGACAAATCAAGGTTAAGTAAAATTTTGGAGGTTCTAATAATATGTCATTTTTGATGAACCAAGAAAAATGGGGATCATTACTTACCAATAAAAACAAGAGGCCCATTTGCACCATTCAGAGCTTGTACTTGGGACTCCCTGCTCTTGTATATGTATTGAATATTATCAACAGTACTCATGTTTACAAAAAAATTGTCAAAGAGATTGTAGTAATGCAAATCAACTACTGTATTTATCGAGCCTAAGTTAGCTTGATAAAGTTCAAATGGATCTGTGTTGCCTATTCTTTGGCAGAAAATCACATAAGCTGTTGATGAGTATTTCCGAACAATCTGGTAGCCTTGTTTGTAATATGAAACTAAAATGTCCAGTGGGACGGTGGCAGAAGATGGTTCGTTTAGAAGCTCAATTCCCAGCAAGGCCGGATGCTTGGCATACCTGCAAATGAAGAAGTCATGAACTATGAAGTTAAATTCAACAACGCCATATCACATAAGGATACACTCAAATTAGTTCTGTTTTCTAACAAGATTATTAAAACAGCATCTTTTAGAAAGCATTAATCCACTGCCAATTTTAATTTTCATGTGACAGGAAGCTTAAACGCTATCAGAACTGAAGATGAAGCATATTTCTACTCTAAACTATCCGAAAACCAAACTTCTTTATTATGTTTTCAGCAACAAGGACATCAATTGGATTTTCTTACAGTAATATGTAGTAGCTCAATTGTGAAACATACAAGATATTCCTTGGCACAAAACATGACTAGGTTTTCTTACAAAGGATTGACCATCAATATGGTACAATTAACCATGCAGATGAACACCAATCTGAAGTCTACCTGGAAGCCAGGAAATCAATAACCACTAGCGTCTGGGAGATGGAATCTGGAGATGTAGACCATCCAGTTGTACCATCTCTACTAGAACTATGTTCCATCCCATTTTGGGAGCCTGGAGCTGCATGAAGGTCAATTATGCACTTTATGCTATAGGCTCTGCACCAAAGTTTTTACGTAGGGTGTAAAACAAAAAGCAAATGCAAACAAACCAACAATCTAGAAAGTAAAAAGGTCAAAGCAAGACCTACTGTGCCCATGAGAACGCATTATCCAGAGCTTCTAACGATCCTCCTATAAAAGGGGCAGGAGGATTGGGATCAAAAGCAATCCACCAGCCAACAGGGATCCTCACAGTATTTATTCCGTGTCTATACAGAAAATTGAAATCATCTACAGTGATAAAGCTGTTTCTATGCCTCTGCAATGTCCAACAAACATGTATCACATAAAAAAGGAACCACGCTGAGATAGGGAATATTGGCTTACTTCTGCCAAAAAAAAAAATTCAACAACAATTACATTTCTAGGGTATGTCAAGTTAGTATCAACAAATAGAGCAAAACAGAAAAATTAGAGGAAGTTAAAAAAAACATTACAAAGACATAATCCTTATGCAAATAGACTTCTGACAGGTCAGGAGTCAGCTGTGCTACACATCCCTAAAAATCCCATCCTGGAAGCTCATAAGTAAGGAATTTGTGATATAAAAATGCATTCCAACAAATATATAATGCATTGGGTAGAACCTCCTTTGCCATCTCTAGAATCCAAAAGAATTGGATATATGCAAAAAAGAAAATAATATGTTATACAAAAAGTCTATCCCCAAGAATTGCTCTTAAGTTTTTTCTGGATCTGACATACTGTACTAATGTAACTGTTGGATCAAAACACCCATGTCATAGAAGGTATAGATCATCAATTACTATCAGTTATCAAGTGATGACAAACAGAGCCGCGCTTGGAAATTAATTACCTTGAGAACTTCTTTGGCTTTGGCATACCCAAATCCATTGGCAAGCTGATAATCTCCGTGTAAATTATTTGCTATAATCATCATCTCAAATGTGGCTGCATTATTATCCCATCCTGGTGTCCCCCGATAGTCTGCTGTGATCTGGCTGGCTTTTGAAGCCTAAACGAATAGAGTATAATATATCACTCAAATTAAAGGGGGAAAAAAAAAAAAAGCCAAGTTAACGGGTATAACAACCCTGAAATAGGCTTCAATAACAACCGCATGGATGGATAACCAGTAAATTATCTGGTTGGGTATTGGGCGCACAGTGCACAAGCAAATTGCATTCAAAAATCACTGTGAAAAGCCTATCCCAACCCATTTTGTGCCCAATCTTTTCAGCAAGCATAATAGCTCATAGCTAACACATATCAAAATCAACAAGCATTATAACTGGCTTTTCCAAATTCAAATTATTTCCCAAACTACTACAGATTTCCTTCAATTTCTTATAAAGTTATTTTTACCATGGGCAGTAACTTTATCCACCCGGAAGATTAACGGAGAATTTTCAAAATCTAAATTAGTATTAAAACCTAAGTGCGTCACCATGAGCCATCAGCGAGATCAATGAACTGAACCATAGAGACAAAAGGCATCTATTGATTTAAAATTTGAACCAGCAGTTTTGAGCACCAATACTTCGGCATGCATGCCAAATCACAAATCTAGCACTCTTATCATTATTGATAACCAAAGTGCAGCTGAGAAATTCTTCCCTAATCAAGATGTAAACCGATCAGAAATTATACCTGCAGATAGGTTCCACTTTTAAGTCTGATATGAACTCTAGTGTTAAAATTTCTTTCAATATAAAATGTTTCTGTTGCCAATGGTGATTCTGCTGTTGCATAGACAAAGCCTCCATCACATGTTAGAAATTGGCCTTGAGAGGTGCGAAACTGAAATACTGAATCGGAAACTCTCCATAACTGCAGGTAAAAATATATTAGTAACCAATCTCCACGTATATTAGAAAGGAAAAACAAAGGAGAATGGTTTGATAATGCATAAGTTTATCAAACAAAGATGAGTTCACACTAATGATTGTCATGGCAATTATTTAAGTACATCATAAGCAACAAAAGGGAAAATTGTATTAATATATTATCATGCTTTGTGATCTTCTGCAGATAAAAGATATTGTTGGTTTAATGGAAACTTTAACTATCACTGTGACATATACCATGAGATCTCGTATACTAACTCAAGGCTCAAACCAAACAAACTTCAATATTAGCAAAAGCCTAACCAAAGTAATTCTATTACTTCCAGGTAGGCTAGTTCAGTTTCAGTTCAAGCCCTCAATGATGTTCCCAAAAGCATACCAAATTCTAATTGTGGAACACACCAGATATCCCCAAGAGTAGCCATTATTATCTTTTCTTAAGATAATGCCAGTTTTCAAGATAGGAACTATCACAAAAAATGTTCCAGTGCTCAGTCAATTGATTACAAAAAAAAGTTTCTATTACAACAAAAAGCTTCTTAAAACCCCATCAATGGTAGCCAAAAAGAAAATAGATTCAAGTTTATTCATGACTAACTGAAACAGCCATCCCACAGCTGGAAAGCAGGAAAATAAAGAAATGTGTCATGCTGAACTAATTCTCCAATTAGAAGCATATTTGGAAGTCACAAGATTCCACTTGCAACTAAGTTTGCTTACAATTTAGAATCACCTTGCCACCAAAATGATCAGCCATAAAGTGATATGAGATTGCAAATTACAGTAGAATCATAAGTAATTATAATGATTAAATATTACAAAATATATTGTTGGATGATAACTCAATAAAACTCCTTATAGTTGGAAAATCAAAGCTGATTCAAAAATCAATACAGGACCAAGAGGATATCATAAAAGAAGTATAAGCAATGGGTTAATCATCTTACCCTAAAAGTTTCCCATGATAAAGGAACATCCTTGTCCACTGTAACATTCATGCCACCCCCATTGTCTGCGGACACATATTTCTGCAATGTCACTGACTTGAATTGAACCTCTGTTCCATCCTACATTTCAGACATATGTTTTGACCATATAATCACACCAAAACAACAAAGACTCCTACTTTGCAAAAGCAATCATATTATGAAAAGAAAACTCACAAGCATGTCTCCATTGGGAATACCGTCGAACAGAGAAGGTTTAATCCACCCTTCCACAACCAACCATCCGCCCAAATTCACTCCTCTTACTTTTGAGTTTCCAGGAAGTCCCTCCACTAATCTCATAAATTTGAGGGGGGGGGGGGGGGGGGGGGAACTCAACAGTAAGCTCTTTATATATAAATCGTTATCATAATCCAAAGGCATATACAATTATATAAGTAGTGAAGTTGGAGAAATAGAGAAAACCTGAGAATGCAACAGAGAAGATGAGCCAGAAACAGAGTAGAAACGCAAATAGCCATTTGCATAAAACAAGCTCCATGCACAATGCAGGCCACAATGGCATAAAAAAAAGCTAAGATATAGAACCCATCTGCAGCAAGAAGTAAGAACCCCAGTAAAAAATTCAAACCCTCCAAAAACACTCACCTGAGAGAGAGAATCTCAGCAATTTCTTTCTCATTACTCAATAAATTCCAAAAAGAACCTTGTAAACAACCCTAAAAAATGAAAGATCTTAGTGGGTTTGTTTAATTACCCCTTAGAATACAGAGTATTCACACAATCCCTAGAGTGGATGCAAAGACAAAACCCACAAATAAAAAACTTCAACAGCAGAACAAAAGTATAATATTTTAGAGTTTAAGAAAGAAAAGATAAAAGTGATCAGATGTTATCATACATTAATAGCAGATAGTATAATGCAAAAGAGAAAGAAAGGGTGTCCTTTGCTTGGAGTTTTGGTATTTGTTTGGTGGGGTTTGGGTTTTTGATTGATGAAGCAAACAGAGGTACTGAGAAAATGTTAAAAAGGCATCTTTACACTGGGAAAAGGTGGAGAAGAAGTCGTTGCACCATGTTATTGTTTGGAATGAGAATAACGTTTTTCATTGATGAAGTGACAAAAAAAAAAAAGGTTAATTGTAAGTTGTACTTTGAAAGATAGTTTGAATTTTAATTTAGAGTTTTAAAAATTAAAAATTTTAATTTATACCTTCAAAGATAGAAATTTGTATCAATGTGTACCCCAAAAATAAAAAATCTCAATTTGCACCCTCAAGAATAGAATTTGTATCAATGTGCACCTAAAATTAAATTTGATAAATTATACCTAAATCTCCTCATGTTTGTCATTTAATCATTTGGACTCCTTCACATTTAGAATATTACTCCTACATTTTATGATGTTTATGCACGTGTAACATATAATCCCTTTTCGTTGATATCGGTTAATATAACTGTTAAAAAATATGATTTTATCCTAATAAAAAATTATAATTTCATATTACCCTTTATTTTGTGGGTCCGATATAATCTAAAGTTCAAAATCAAGGTTATCATTTGAATGTCCAATAGAATGCCGATATTTATATAATATTTTTTATATCCAATGTAATATGTCACTCAATGTGCAACCCTTTATTCTACTAAACATTCAAATGATAAACTTGATTTTGAACTTTAGAGTATATTAGACCCAAAAATAAAGGGTAATATAAAATTATAAATTTTTATTATGATAAAATCATATTTTTTAACGGTTATATTAACAGATATCAACGAAAATGGATTACGTGTTACATGTGCACAAACGTCATGAAATGTAAGAGTAATATTCTAAATGTGAAGTGGTCCAAATGATTAAGTGACAAATATAAGGAGATCTAGGTATAATTTATTAATTTAGTTTTAGGTACACATTGATACAAATTTTTATTTTTGAATGTGTAGATTGAGATTTTTTATCTTTAAGACTGCACATTGATACAAATTTCTATTTTTAATGGTGTAAATTGAGATTTTTGATATTTGGGGGTGCACATTGATACAAATTTCTATTTTTAAGTGTGTAAATTGAGATTTTTTTATCTTTGAGGGTACAAATTGAGATTTGAACGATCGTTTAAGGTACAATTTATAATTAACCCAAAAAAAAAAAGGTAATTGAGAAGCTTTTTTCAAAAAGATATCTTTAGATCGGCTATAACCCTTTTTTTTTATATCTAAATTTAAATTTAATTAAAAATAATTTAAAATATTTTTTCAATATTATAAAACCTAAATCAAAGGAAATTTTTTTAAACCCAAATTTTTAATAGTGAGATTATACCCTATTTTAAAGATTTAATAATTATATTTTATCCTCTTTTAAATTTAAATTTGAGTTTTTTCATTGAGAGTTTTATATTAAATCAAATTTTTTAATTTTTTTTTACTCAAATTCCATTAAATTTTCGGAAAAACAAGGTAAGGAAAGGAAGGGGGATAAACCGGTAAAGAGTAAATATTTATTGCGTCAATAGCATCCGCAGGCTAAAGGCAACCGACCCGCCACGTGACAGGTCACGGATAGCCTGTAACCCAGACGGATAGGGCCATGGACTGTAATCTTAGCCCAATAGACTAGATGGGCCAACCCGTTTGAAGCCCCTTAAGTGTCCTACTGTGTAGGTCCGTGGCCCGGGTCACCAAAAGGTCAGCTAGATTATGTTTTTGAAAAAAATTCAAATTGTCCACTAGATTAATTTTTTTGGAAGTTTAAATTACGTGCAACAAGTGTCATTCAAAAAAGGGAGAATCTCATTTCGCAACCGAAAATTTTAAGATTTTTCACTACTTTCAAAGATAAATTTTTTCACATGATATCCTTAATGTATTAAAAGTGTTGTAAGGTAGTCTTTCTGCTAGTTTTTGTTATTTATTCTGTCAAAATTATTTAATTAATGTTAATGAAATGAGTAATCAAAACTAACAGAAAGATCATATTACAATCCTTTTAATACATTTATAATAAACTCTCGTCCACAGTATAATACATTACGAATATTATGTGAAAAAATTTATTGTGCGAAACATAAAGAGTTAAAGAACTTGTATTTACTTCATTCTGGTAGGATGTCGGTATTAGTCGTATTAGGATTGGCCCAATTTTTGGCCCATTAAGGGGCTGTCGGTAGGCCTTGCGTGGAGGTCATCGTGAGAAGAACTAATTGTGGCAGACATAAGTTTTAAATAGTTGTATCAGGATTGGCCCAAATTTTTGCCCATTAAGGGGTGGTCGGTAGGTCATGGGTGTAGGTTTTTCTGGTAGGCTGGCTAAAGCCTAATCTATTTGACAGTCAAGCCCGATAACCTCCACCCATGAAGGATCTGTAGGCCTAAAAAATGGATCATGCTGGGTTGGCCCAGCCCATTATCAAGGTTTCTGTTGTGCTCGGGTGTTGTCGATTCGAGTCGAGACTTAAATAACAGTGAAAATTCGAACCAAATAGAATACGAGAATCTCTTTTGCTAATAAATATAGACACATACTCATTGTGTCGTGCTTAGGTCAATTAACAAAACTATGATTTATTCATTCTCAGCTAAAAACCATCATCCATATGCCCCCATAAAAAATAAAAAATAAATCATTCAATCTAAATGCAATAAAAGCACTCAGGAATAGAATACTCGTTGGAGACAAGAATGAGTGAATCTAATTTCGAGAGCATGCTTTACTCCCATAGGAGCATAGAGTTTCTAAGTAAAGGCAGGCACAACTCTCTCTTTCATATCCTACGTGTCAATAAGATAAGTTTGTTGTAAAGTTTATTGATCAGAAGATTCTTAAGAATGAAAAAGTCGACTAAAAGACTATTTCATAATCAACTCTTGTTGCCGAATTGAGGGGGTTTGGCTTGTACTAGGATCTTCTAATACTACAAGAATTCATATTTCAAAAAAAATCATATATTTTCTCTCAAATGAAACCATTAGAATATGTATAGTCGGCCAAAATCGAATTATTCCTAACTCAAAGCAGAATTTATTATCTATTATTATTTTTTGTGTTAGTGCATCGAGTTATTTTTGGATATGTACGAAGAAAAACAAACCTAATCACTCATTTTGTTTTGAATTCCTATTGTATTATTGTATCACATAGGGAGTTGCACCACAAAAAAGAAGAAGATTATTTATGATAGTGATAGGACTAATAATCGAGCTGAGTCTGTCGAATTTGTTTTTTTAAACGAGCCTAAAAATTGTTCAAGCTCAATTAATTTAAAACATGGGCCGAACTTGAGTTGAGTTCTATTCGAACTGAGTTTAAATAACTTAACTCAATTATTAATCCTAAATAGGGAAATGCTTAAATAGACTTGCTCAACTCTTTTCACTGTAAGGCTCTTCCCATGTCACGGTTGGGCTAAACTTGGATTCCTTGGAGTGCTGTAACATATTCTTGAGAACTACAATCTCAAACCGAGAATAAAATATAAAATAAATAATTCCTGGTGCATGATGTTGAGAGAGAAGTTTTCATGGTTATTGTTTAGTTTCTAAGTAGTGAGTCGCTACTTAACTCGATGCAAGCTTGATTTAGCCCAAGGAATGTCTAAGGCTCTCATGCCTCTCTTGGTCGAACCAACACAACAGATGATTTTGAACAAATTTTTCCACATTTTTAGAGTAAAAAGTGAAACAACAAGAAAGTTTTCTTTATATTTATGAATAAATAATTTTTTTTTTAAAAATAATAAATAGATCAAGCTAATAGATCATAGGTAATAAGCGTGCTTAATTGGAGTTGTATGAAGAATATTTTAAAATTTTCATTTTGTGACATAATATTTTGTATGTTGTTTTAAAACTAAATACTTTTTTATTTGGCTTCATTAAAATTTATTTATTATAGATTAAGCATATTTTTTATTTACGCCACCACCTATATGTTGTGCATATGGTTAAAAGAAACAAATTTTAGTCGCAAAGTTTCAGATTCATATAAATTGAACATTACAATGATAGGATAGGATAGGACTCTACTATCACTGTTTGCAGTAACTAGGTGAAATCTTATTCATTATATTTTCACTCAATAGTAACTTACTTATTATCATGAATTTAAGATTGATTTATTAAACCAAGTGAATTTCACTTGAACAATTATTGATTTATTTGGAAGAAAAGCCAATATTTATAAATAAGTATTTATTAATTTATATAGAACCTATTTTATTTATTTATTATTAATTAGTAATATCGTATCATCAATATTAAATACACTCCCTCGTTGCACACAATAAGGGACCTTTCATTAAATAGACGGCAGTTTTTGCTCAGCCGTGGTTTTCTCACCCAAACAATGCAGTTTTCTTTCTGGAAAGGCCACGTGTATGGCTAGGAGTAGCCGACCTGGTCGTTATCAAAGGCAACACCTCAATCAAAATACTGCTAAATACCAATCCATTGTTTTACGACTCAAAATTAGAGAATGGAGACAGATTTATGGCTTGGTTAAAGTTAAAGCAGCAACACCGTGCGTGGGGCAACGCTATCCCGGATTTGCTGACCCAGACAGACCCCTCCCTCCTCCGACAGTGGAAAAAAATAAAAAGTTAGAGCGACAATACTTTTTCTCCTCAGAATAACGTTACAGGGATCTTTCTTAGTGGCTTTGTGTGATGATCTGATCATTCTTTATTAGTAGAAGATTGACAATAAATTTCATTATTAATAAAAATTTATTATCAATTCAGTGACTATGATTAAGATCATTAAATTAGGTATAAAAAAGATTTCATTTGATTAATCTAAACTACGATATTTTGTAAAAAAGAAAGTTGCTTGGACTATGTAATCAAAAAAAAAAAATGTGATTGTCACTTTATATGTTTCATAAATATTGATTGCAATGTGACTCACATTAATTTCTGTCAAATTCACGTTTATCGCGTGTCAAAGAAAATTATATTAAAACTATTTTGTTTGGAAGAATAATTAATTATAATAATACTAAATATTTAGAGTAACAACAGTAATAAGCTAGCAGCCCGCTTCCCACCGAAAAGTGTGGGAATAAGGCATACTAATAAATTAACACATAAGGAAAGCAATTAATTAATTAATTAATTAATGATTAAGAATCAAATTGTACGTTCTTAAAGACTTTATAGGCATCGAATCTCTTAATGATCAATAATTACATAATAGATTCAAAGGATGTAACATGTCTTGTTGGCTCTCACTGAAAGTTACCGAGCTCACTTCAAGCGGTCATGGTTGTTTGGCGTGACAGTTTTACACCCGATTTATAAATTTAATGTGAGATTTATATTAGGTTTAGCGTGTTTAAACAAATGAACATGTTACACTCGCTATGTAAATAATTTGGACACGATGCTGACTAAATATGGTTTATACATGATATATATTAATGTAATTTTGCATAATTATAAATGAGTTGATCGGGTACGAGTTAAAAAAAATTTTGCACGACACAATTTAAAAACAATACGAATGTGACTCTTTTGCCACACGATTTAGGGGTGTCCTGTCGTGTTACTTTCAACTGACTTATTTTTGTGTTGGATTACTTTAAATACATGTCAAGTTCGTGTCAATATTTGTAATTCGTGTTTGTGTCGAAAGTGAAACGAACTTGTTAATTTCGATAATATTTGTAACTTGTTAAATACTTATGTATTATATACGAACCTCATTAATTTTGTTATTCGTATCGAACGTTAATTTGATTTATTTATTTTTTGTGTTAATTAATTATATTACTTTTAAATTTTGTGTTAAATTAGATTCACGTCAAATTCGTATTAATAAATAAAGTTGACACCCCTGACACGACCTTTTGCAAGCCTAACGTGAGACTTGTTGAACATATGGTTTTCATTACTTTCTTTATTCACCTTTCCATGCTAAACCCAATTACGATGAACCATTCTCCCTCCGGTCTGGTTAAACATCATTTCTGCAATTTAAATTTTGGATGTATGCAATCATTTAGGATTCATGTGCAGCAGTCACCTATTCCTATTTATGTGAAAAGAGACTCAAATTATGGCCGCACGAAGGTTATATCTGGACTAATGTTATTAAGGTTTAAATAATTGACATAATTTATTAATATAATAATATATCAAGATTAAAAAAAAATAATAATAATGTACATAATTTCAACCGTATATAGAGAGCTTCTTTCATACTTTTCTTTGTTTCGATAGTTAAAAATATTTGGGTCAGTTTATGCGTATTTCGATTAATCTTCTTTTCAATCTATGACTTGTCATCTATGTCAAAACTGAGGTATTTATGACTTTGAAAAATTGCTAATATTGTAATTCAAGACTTTTAAATTTGTAATTCGTCCTTCTTTTTCCCAGGATTACGCCTATGTTCCTTCTCTCCTACTTCAAACGTGTGGCATCGTTATAAAAGTGGATCTCCTTAGCCCCCTTTCTCGCCCTCTCTCTCAACATGTAAGATGCTGTAGAGCTGTAGATTTATGTGATGTTTAAGTTATTACAGAAGATTTAACTTAAATATTTATTCTTTCTTTGAGTTACGGTTGCAACCCAAAGATATCTCCGCCATGGGGGCTTACAGATATAATCGCATGAGCTTTGGAGCAGAGAAGGTTAAATCTTCTTCTTCGGGAGTTCGCCCATCAGAACGTCGGAAGAGACGGTCGAACAAAGTCTTCAAGAACAGGGAAGAGATAGAGAACCAAAGGATGACTCACATTGCCGTTGAAAGAAATCGCCGGAGACAGATGAACCACTACCTCTCTGGCCTCCGGTCCTTGATGCCACCTTCTTATTCTCAAAGGGTCCTCTCTCTCTCTCTCTCCAAATTAGTGTAGATGTATGTATGATCATATACTAATTCGTACATGTGTACTGCTTTGCATGCATGGGTTTTGATGATATAATAAGTAATTAGTAGGTCATAGGTGGAGTTTTTTTTAATCATTTTTCCCTTTTGTTGTTACAATTTTGTTCCATATGTTTTATAAATACGTATTTACATTAAAAATGTGTATTTAAACCACTTTTTAATATAAACATAATTAGAAAAGTTCATAAAGAAACAATTAAATGGGAAAAGAAACGATAATCTAGTAATTAAGTTGTCATATGGGTGTGTGTATAAGATTCATATTCTCTCAATTACAATTTTATTAAATTTTATATCACCTACCATGTATAGTTGAGCGACCCGTTTACAAATAGTAGACTCAATTGAATTTATGATAAATAATTTTATAATTAAGTAAAATTGAGTGAAGATATTTGCACTTAAGTGACCATTCGAAATTATTAGTTTTTCTTATAAATCGTTGGTTTTTTCTTTTATTTTTTTTTCAATTGCGAACAGGGGGATCAGGCATCAATTGTAGGAGGAGCAATTAATTTCGTGAAGGAGCTGGAACAACTCCTCCAAATCCTAGAAGCTCATAAGCAAATTAAGCAACAATCAAACACTTGTAACTCTTCTCTCTTTGCCAATTTCTTTACTTTTCCACAATACTCAACCTGTCCGACTGGCCACAACTCGGTGGTTGCCACCGAGTCGATGGCTGACAAGTGGTCTCCGGTGGCTGATATCGAAGTGAACATAGTGGAAAATCATGCCAACATCAAAGTACTATCAAGAAGAAGACCAAAGCAACTCTTGAAGATGGTTAATGGCTTTCACTCTATAAACCTTACTCTCATGCATCTCAACATCTCCACTGTTGAGAATATGGTACTCTACTCTTTCAGTGTAAAGGTTAGTTGATGACACAGCTCTTGATTTTTTTTAAAACATATAAGTCTTTATTAAAAAAAAATTTTTTGGTTTTTTAGCTATAAAAAAAAAATACCAAACAGGCTTTAAATTATTTTTAGGGTACAATAGATTTTTAGTCCCTAAAGTATGTGTGTAGTCTCTATTTGGTCTTTAATCTTCCAATTGTGTCTATTTGATCCCTAACGTTCTTAATTTGTATCTATCTGGTCCAATGCCAAAAGTTCGTAAAAAATCGTTAACGCCTTTGGTCACATGTCAATCACATGGGACTAAATCAACACAAATTAGGAACTTTAGTAGAAAAATATACACAAAATTAGGAACCACGTGATTGATGCGTAATCAGAATCATTACAATTTTTTGACAGACGTTTGACATTAGACCACTTAGATACAAATTAGTAACTTTAGGAACCAAATAGACACTAAGCGCATACTTTGAGGGACAAAGTGTATTTTACCCTTATTTTTACATGTCTTTGTTTCAAATAAAAAACCAATGTTAATGTGGAATTATACTTTGATTTGAGACAGGTTGAAGATGACTGTCATCTGACTACTGTTAATGAGATTGCAACCGCAGTGCATGAGATGGTCGCCATGATCCAACCAGAGGTGTGATATCTACTTGAAATTGCATAAATATTTGCAAACAATATCCACTTCTTTATTAGGAAAAACATATGAAGTCGATTTTAAATAATTGAGATAAGATTTTGCTAAATCGAGTTAAATTATATGAAGTAATGCTAATTGGCTCTCGCATTAATGAATCAAATCATCTATCGTTGAGATAGTAGTAACTTCCAATAGTCAATGAGATCCACTGTTAATCTGACGGCAAATGTTAATTCTAGCAACAAATTTGGTGTTAAGTAGTACTATTGTTTTGTATGATATGCTGTACTATGAAATGGCTCGAGTGTGAACATGTTTATCCAAGGATTAATTGCATGCAGTGTTCGTCCCCAAAATTTGTATTTTGTCTCATTTTGATCTTCAATATTACAATTGTATTACATTGGTGTTTTAT
The DNA here is from genome assembly GCA_963454935.2 of Ilex paraguariensis. Classification (NCBI taxonomy): domain Eukaryota; kingdom Viridiplantae; phylum Streptophyta; class Magnoliopsida; order Aquifoliales; family Aquifoliaceae; genus Ilex; species Ilex paraguariensis. The sequence goes on along the minus strand of CAUOFW020003981.1, from coordinate 540,021 downwards.
GTATTAAATTTATTTTTAAGTGATTCCTACATATAACGTCATCTAAGTTTTTAACGGTTTTTGCTCATGTGGTTCAAATATGCTTTCAAATGAGGGTATTTTAGACAAATTACTATCTACTTGATCTAAAAATTATGATAATAGTCTCCAAAATAAAATAAAGTACAAATTTTGAGGACTACCGCTGCAACTAACCCTTTCTCCAATTTAGTCTTCATTTGTCAATGAAAAGTTGGATTGTTTTGGAGACAACATTTCCAATAGGGGTCCCAAACAGATTACAAAAGTACTAGTTTATTATTGGCCTATCTAGGCCAAAATTCAGGCCTGTAAATGTGGTCCGTGTGGACCATATTGATTAAGACTTGGCTCACAAAGTCATGAAATGAACTGCTGAGACCTAAATATTTTTCATCTTTGCTTGAATTAAATCGAAAACTTGCGGTTTCCTAATTTAGAGAAAAAGATGTGACAAATATCCTTAGAAAATTATTCATTTGTAATTAGTTAAATCCATGAAAATAATCTCTACCTAAGTTTATGATCATGATGCTTCAAAGATGAAGATCTAAAAGTTTCAAAGAAGGAGTTCAAATTTCAAAGCCGAATCAAGAAAGCCTCCATTGCAGTTTTAAAGTTTTAAGAAAGATAATTACCTAAATACTTAAAACCTTTGGTTTTTATACTTTAGCTCATTAGGTTTTTCGTGAATGACTCTTAGGCTTTCTTATGAAAAGATTTTGTAAATATTAAAAGTTGTTTTGAAAATATAGTTGGAGTTATGTGTCGGATCTTATTTGTACAATACTCTTGAGTGCTCAAAAGGATTAACTTTTCCAAGAGTATTCAAAAGGACAAATTTTTCCTTGATTTCTAACTTGAAAATCAGCTTGGATTGTCGTTTTATGAGTCTCCTAAATTTCAATAGGTTGGTTTTCCTCCCCGGTCTCAAGGTACTACAATCAATAAGAAATATTACACATGGAGTCATAGCAGTAAAATGACACAAAAATGGAAGAAATAAAATATGATAAGCAAGTAATTGCAGCAGAGTAGTTGTATGCCTTCTTGAATGATGACTAGTAGAAGAACTAAAGCACAAACATGTAGACAAAGAGAGACTCATAAAAGAACACTTTCAGCTTAAAGAATACCAAGTTAAATTAAGTTTAACCTTCGGGACTATTACCTAAGCAACCCACTATTATATCAATTCAAAAATTCGCATTCTGAAAAAAAATCAAAACAATTCAATGATCATTCCATCGCAATACAAAACACAAGAATTTCACGTTTCACCGCATGAAATATTAGAATTATAAGGTCATAATCATCTTATAGTATAAGGTCATACTATATAATATGTGCATGCCAAATTCTAGAGAATTTAATTTTTTGCCACCATGTGAAGGAGAATGCAACTTTAGATTTTTTCAGGAGTAGTTCAGTCCAGAAAAGGTCAATACATTGTTATCACACATATTCATATATATATATATATATATATATATATATATAAATGGCTATATCAAAAAGAATAGGAATCACAGATCTAGCAAGAACTAATTGTTGACTTACGATATATCATATTGCATCAAACTCAAATATACCAAGACGCAAGTTGGATGCAATTCAATCTCGCCACATGTCAACAATGACCAACGACAGCATTTCCACTTTCCAATACAAGAAATTCGAAGAGAAAACTTGTCACATTGAAAATATGAAAACAAATTCAGCAAAATAAAATTTTGAAATTAGACCCAAACAATTTGATGCTTGACTCAAATGCTATAAAAAAAGAGGCAATACTTGATTCTTTATCACACCGTACCAGATAAATGAATTTTCTCAATATTCGCCTTCTTTTTCTTTCTATTATCATTGTGTTTTAAACTCACAAAATATTTAGACCAAAAAACTCGACTTACTTTACTACTATAACAATAGGAACCACACTCAGTAACCCCCTTATATACTTTGAACTAAGGTTTTTTAAGGAGTACCTGTACTCATACCCACGTACTACTGGTATTTAAAATAAATTCTTACCCACTTAACAATTTAAGAGATTTTCAAGTATGATCAGAGGCCTTATGATCTCCATCAGTGAAAGTCTATCGGGATGGTTATTGGACGCTCTTCCTTACCCCCCACCCCTTATTTAACCAGCAAAAAAAAAAAAGAAAAGTCTTTACCAGTGGAGTTTCTCTTGTGCTAAATCATACTTTTGAAGTAGTTAACAAATATTATACAAGTGTGTTAATCCAAACTTCTCCAAGGACGAGGACTTAGAAATATTCCTTCTTGTCAAAACACAACAAGAACCACTTACCTTCCAAAATCAGGATAATTAAAATTTTACAAATTATTTTAAAAAGTTTGTAGATTAATTGTAATATTTACCCTTAATTAATGTTGCTTCGGCCTTTTTGGGGGTTTTGTAGTGTTTAGTATATTTGAGCATTGATTGAAGTAGATTTCAAAGAGGTCCAAGCCCAATCAACTAGGTTAACATGTATGTCAATCAAGAGCCTCCTTATCCTTGAAAATAAAAACATTTTGATTATTTCGAGACGAATTTTTGATCTTGTTAGATTAATTTGGAATCTAATATTGGGCGGTAGATCTTATTTCACATAAGGGGTTATTTGCTAACAATGATAATTCTGATATTAGGTCTCAATGGTATTCTTTTATTCTGTTAAGGATTTTTAGAATAATAATATACAGAAACACGTGTCTTATTTTTTCTTTGAAAAATTATAAAAATCTGCTTTTATGGTCATAATAATGGGGAACATTACTTATTTGACTAATTCATCAAGTAAGTGACGGTATTAACCCTCACATAATTGGTATCAATTAAAGTAAAAAATATATATTTGAAATAATAAAAATTCTCATAAAATTACAAGGACTCCTCAAAGAGTAATGCTACTATTTGGACCTAAAAATCTGATCTAATTTGTTGACATAATGATGTGGCTTAATAGGAATCATTGGATCAACACCAAGATCCAATGTTTGATTGGACCTATAAGCAATCCAAAAATCATAATAAATTAGGTCAAATTTTTAAGTCCTAATAGCGTTGTTCTTCCTCAAAACACTTGTGCGCCTAAATAAAGGAGTAAACATTGCCAGACAAAAATTTTAATTGTGTACAAAGTTAGCTAAGTAATAAAATATTCACAGGGTAACAACCATCAAGTTAGCTTGTATGAAAAGATTTTATGAATATTATCTTTAGCTTGTAAGTTGAAACAAAAAATTTCTTGATACACATGGATTGCAATTGAATGCGTGCATCCTAAATACGAAATGTAGGCGTGATGAGCTCAAAAGGGATGTGTTTAGGACAATTCTCAGTTACAAAAGATTCATAATGTCCCTCGTCGAGTTAGCTTAAATAAGAAGATTTCATGGCTATTATTTTTAACTCTTAAGTTTAAAAATGTCTTGATATATCCGACAAACATATATTATAAGTGATTGTGTGCATTCTAAATGTCTAATGAGTTCAAATGAAAATAGTTATGACGTTTTTAACTTCAAATCTTATACAAACTTTATAAAATCTCACTTGAAGCAAATGGATTTTTTCAAAATATAATGATTATAATACAAATAAATTAAACCAAGTAAAGTAGGTACATTATAATGATGAATCATTTGAACCAAACTTTAAGTTTTATTAAATGGTTGGCCCTGGGCATAGGTCACTTAGGTGGCCTTTTGTTATTGGGAGATTTGAACTCAAATGGCCAATTAAAATTAAAAAACCCGGACCATAAATTGAAACTAAGAGATTCCTATTACATTACACAATGGCCCATGCGAAAAAAAAGGCCCAACAACTGTTCTATTACTTTTAATAATCTCTCATACAGTTAAATCGAGTCTTTTTCAATGTGTCAGACATCTGGAAAAAAAAATGTGTCGGGCACACAAAAATTCTCTTTTTCTCTCTCACACATACATAGACGTGCACGTGCGCACGTATATAATGCAAGTGATTGTTAATGTTAAAGAAGAAATAACTAGAGCACTAAAATAAAAATAAAACATTATCAGCATGAAAAATATTCTTCAATAGAGATCATGCTATTCCTTTAATCTAATATAGGTTCAAAATATTAAAAATAGATAAAGTGTTTGACTCTTAATTTAGTTTTAGAAAATTAAATTCTTTATGTGATGAAAGTTTTAAAAAAATATGAATTTGACCTTGGTTTTTTTTTTTTAAACGTATTATTTTTTCAATTTTGGCCACCAACGGTACTAAGGAAATTAATGACTGAAGTACCCTTCGACTTTTAATGTTAGTATGAGATTTGACCACTAACGATTTTTTTTAATTTTTTTAATTTTGTTTAAAAAATTCTTATTTTGAATTTGCTTCTTGTATGATGTTGAAGCGTACAGTGTCACCAGTTTTTTTTTACAAATTTTTGATGTACATACATCTGGAACATCCATAGGTACCTGTTAATTTTTTTGTACACTGATTTCTAGCGCCAAATTTTTTAGTTTTCATGTGAATTTTTTACATTATTCGAAATTTTCTGAGTATGGATTGTCATACAATGTATTATACTAAATATTGTGCAAAAGCGTTAAACAAATAAAATAATAGAATAAATAATGTTAAGAGTAAAATTGTATATTTATTATATAAGATGTAATAGAACAAATGGTTATTTGTGAAACTCATTATAATAACTACTAAACTAACAAAAATAAGAGAAGATTAAAATAATTTTTATTATCAATACTAATTTCTACGAATATTAGAAATATAAAGAATACATTCCTCAATCTCGTTCATAACAATTCTCAAAACAAAGATACCCTTGTGAACCCACTAAATCCAACAACTGTCATATGTAGGGATCTCCTTAGAGTTTCCTACCACATACAATAATATATTATATTAGTGGCTGATACTAACTATCGATAATAACGTGGTATTAGGCTTTTAGCCAAAAAAAAAAAGGTAAAAAGAGAAAATGTGGAGGAGGCGATGGTTTCTTTGCTTGCCAGTTTTACTGATTATAGTTTGTGTGTGTAACGGATAATCTTTGTCCAAACCCGCAAGAAAAGAATTTCTCGGCTTCTTCAACACAAGATGGCAACCCATCACCGACCTACGACCACCCACTCCTTACGTCTCTCTTCCTCTCGGGTTTAACTATAATATTAAAAAATTAATTTTTAGTATTATAATTTTTTTTTAATAAAAAGGTTGTCCATATAAAACTTTTTTATTTTATTATTTTACTATACTCAATTCCTCTCTCTCTCTCTCCTGATACCCACCGCCTACCAACCATGGCCACCCCCTCTCCCTTGCACTCCTCAAAACAGACTTTTGCCTTATAAATTCCAATTCCAGCAAACTGATAAAAAATCGCAAGATAATCAATCAGAACAAGTGCAGAAGCCGAGAGTGGCTACACGGACGATAAACAACCAGAAGCTGAATTCTAAAGGTTTGGAAGGCGGTGAAATTTCAATGGGTCTTATGCTTTCTCCGAAATCCGGCATCGAGCTTATGCAGAACTGTGATTTGCCTCCACCCCTCAAAGTCTTTTCCGGCCCGGATAAGAAAGTCATACCACCCATGAATAGTTTGATAGGCCAGGAAGAGGAGGCGGTGGCATTTCCGATGTCGAGAAGTGGGTCCGAGGGGGAGAATTTGGAGCTTTTAAGGGCCTTGCGGCTATCACAAACAAGAGCAAGAGAAGCAGAGAGGAAAGCTCAAGTGCTGGTTAAGGAGAGAGATACTCTTTCCAATGGTCTGATAAAAGAATCGGCTCAATTGTTTGCTTACAGGCAATGGGTGAAATTGCTTGAAGTTCAAGTGTCTGTATTACAATGGCAGCAGCAGCAGCAAAAGCTATTTGGCAGTTGTTATGAAGATTCAACGGAGGAAGATGATGCTAATGAAGAAGGCAAGGGCAGGATGAGATGGTTCGTGGCTTTGGCCTTTTGTTTGGGTATTGCTGGTTTTGGCCTTATGTTTAATTGGAGATACCTGTTTTGATGTTGCCCTTTTCACTTTCACACATATACAGTCGATTTTCCGACTCGCCAAAAACAATCTCTGTGTACACGGGATAAGATCTGTAAATCTGGCAGGAAATCCCAATGGACTGGTCTTTTCTCTCTCTTTTACATGGCTCAGAAAAGTGAACCAGCTGTTTATATGATCATATCTGTCAATATTCTGCTCTCTTAAATGAAAACCATGGGCAAGAGCACATTTTCAGTTGTACAATGGATTACTGAATATTTTTTCTTTTCTTGTAAAAGAAAATCGTCCTAGTATATGCACATAATCAACCACAAACTAAGCACATTAATTAAATTCCAGTTTTTACAACTCAAACATGCTCATACTCGAAGCATATAAATTTACGTCTCGCTCTTGTTGACGACAGAAACAATTCGTGCAGAGTGTCAATGGATTTTAGTGGCATAAACTATATATTATCTCCACCCAATTGGATTAATTGTGCTATAAACACATCGTTTCAAGCCATGCAGCAGGCCAACTCTTCAACCCGAGAGAGAGAGAGAGAGAGAGAGAGAGAGAGAGAGCACTTAACTGCATTCACTGAACATATGCGCAGAGATAACTCTCTCCGCACCTACTTGTAAGCTGTTCTGTGTACATGTTCTAATATATACATCCGATAGATATCTATATGTACACACACACCTAAATAAGAACTATATGTACAAGTCTTTATTCCAGTACGCTACTTCAGATCTAAATAATAGCAAGGTGTACGGACCTTAAATGGCTATAGCAATCATCACTGCTGTCAAAGAACTCCAAGCAGGCCCAGCAAATGTGCCGTCCACACTTGCATTGGACATGGTTGCACCCATCCACCTTCTCAATCGTAAACCCACAGATAGGACACTTCTTTACATGCTCTTTCCCATGGCACCACTCCTTCAGAGAGGAATCTGGATCTTCCTTGAACTCCCGGTACTTCTCGCACGATAGGTATGGATGATACTCCATGTGACACCGAGTACACGTCTCAGCATAACATGCACCACAGAGAAATGGCGTACCATCGGTCCCTGAATCAGCCACTCTATAAACTGAAGGACAGTCAGGCGATGGACAAAACCTGTAAGTGCCCCCACTTGCGGCCACAAATGCCCCTAATGAAGCCCGGAAAAGTTCCTCCAGCTTCTCACTCGACAAAAGTGATCTCAAGTCAGCGAGCAAAATAAGAGCACCACAACCCTGATGGGTACAACGCATAGGAAAACCTCCCTGGCTTCTGATTGCAGACTCGCACTGCTCCACTAAGCACAACCGACAGAACTCATGTCCACAGTCTTCAAGTCGGTAACCATCCTCCAGTTCACACAAGCAAATAGGACAGGCAGTTTCAACATCGACACTCTGAGCCGGTGAGCCACATGTCTGTGCCACCTCGTACAGTATAGCTTCCACTTTTTGTTTCAACTCCTTGCTACCATGAACAGAGATGATATGTCGCCGGGTATTTAGAGTGAATTCTGCATCAGGAACCCTCTCTTTGAGCCCGTGAAGATCTGGACCAAACTTTGCAACCACTTCCTTCATGAGATCAGGAGGCAGAACTCCACCTCGAAGATAGATTTCAAGTTGCTTATTTTCATGCATTGCGAGAAGGGATTGAACTAATCTTTGCTGTGCCATGTTAATCTTGTTTGAAGAACCGAAGACCCTTAAATTGAGGTTATGCCTGTCAAAAAGAATAAAAGTTCCAGTATCTTGCTGAATTGACTTCATGAGCCCGATCCCATCTCTGGAAAATAGAACTTGTAGAACTGTGGGAGTGAGACCGGCATGGTCTATGATGTTGCCTTTCATGAGCTGCTCTAAAGGTGATCTCAATTCAGCCACAGTTTTTGTAGCATTGGCAGATATCCTCACACGATAGGAACCATTCTCCGTCCTGTCAAGATTGCACTCTGCACCTGTGAACAAGACATGCCTGTCAGCACCACAATGCCACATCACAGTGTTACGGTTACCAATATTATATATATGTATATAGATGACACTGTTTTGGGGGGCCCATACTTCCGTGACTGCAAGTAGAATGTAGAAATAAAGATGAGGGTTACAAACAAACTGCACAAAACAGGGGTCATAAACTCCCTTTTGCATACGAAAGCTCCTTAATTGCAACCTTGGTTAATTGTTGAGATCTGCTGAGATACAATGTATTGTATTTCAGTACTATCCAGCATTCACAAACCACATATATCATTCCTTCTTTCCTTTCTGTGTGTTGAGCAGTTCAAAAGTTTCTTAAGGTGAGTTAGGGAAAAGTGAAATGATAGGTTCAAATCTGAGTCACTTTGTGCACAACTTGCCAAAAGTTTGGCTTGTAATACCTATCCCAACACCCTAAAATGACAAGGACCAAACTGTGGCCACCTTTCTACCTCTGCTATGGATTTATCTCACTCAGCATGAAATATGAAGTTTTTTAGGCAGAGGGGGTAAGAAGCGATCACCTGCATATAGGTGGAGACCAACTTGAATATAAGGGGTCCCACCTACCTAAATACAAACTAGATGATTTCTTCAAAAGTAATGGCTAGAGAATAGGAACTAGAGAAAATCTGCACCCTATTTTCAGATCTCAGAGTCTGTTTGGTATATCGACTAGGGACCTACACCCACCACCATCCCTCCCTCTGCACCACTGACCACCACCACCCTCCTCCATCGAGCAAGCCATTATCATCACCTCCAAGAAAACCAGAACCATGTCACCTCCATCAAGGAGAAATAAGCATTAAAAACAACACGAAATAAGTAAAAACCAGTAACTGTTCACCACCAATTTTTTTTTGGGAAGGTATTCACCACCCCTTCTTCCATGCAGAGACTTAATACTCTTTAACCCAACTAAGAATAAATAGTAGAGTTCTGTGATAATTTTCATGTGATTGTATATCCGAATTAACAGGGTTATGGAGTTTTCCTTACCAAGTAATAAACAATCAAATCAAAAAAGGAGGGTAGATTCATAGATGTGAACCCCACAACCTTAATATATGGGTAAAAAGTCAATGTGACTCGAGAAGGCATACAAGGATGGTAGTTATATGATTGACATCAGAGGGATCAACTATCAGGACCTCACATGACAACATTAAAAAAATCCAACAGAAAAAAAGGCCCCAGGCATATAATCCATAACTATCAACCTTGAGAACAAAAGGATAAAACACAAAAAGAAGAATCTAATTTTTTGCAGGAAATCAAATGATTAAGCAAAGTGATATACCTTTTCGATGCCGGAGGCTTGTAAGTAAAGAATGTAGCTGCTCCCTAATAACAGAATAGACAGGAGCAGGGCATGATACCGAGCTATGAAACATCTGCTGGCACTTTATCTTCTGCCACATTAGACATCCAGGCAATACTTTCCCTTCAAGTTGCTCCAAAGCTTTTGCAGCCTCCAAGTGTAGACTTCCATCAAACATGATCAAGGCTTTCATGAAAGAATCCTTCGGTTCTGGTGGGAAGACCTGGACCTGGATACAATTACCCAGAAGATTCCCTTTAGGCATGAAGGATGAAATTTCTTTGAGAAGTGCTTCTTCACAAGCATCATGTGGAGGCTTATCTACAGCTTCTCCTCTCACCAAGAAAAAATCCTTGATGTTCCTGTTTGTTGCAGTCCTTAATACCTCAAAAATTTCAGCTTCAGAAAGTTCCCTATCTAGTCCATATACTACAACACTGTCATTGTACTTTTTGCTAACTTCACAGCGCAGATATTTTCCCCCAATTAGCAAGTTGGAGAGATCATCAACCATGAAATTAACATCCTGCAGATCACACTTCAGAATTGCTAATCCCTTACTGTACCTACGAGGCCAATAAACTCTGGCTTTGACAGCAGAAAAGGATAACATTTTATGATCGCCTCCATGAGTGCCCTGTGAAGGAACTATCTTCAGTGAGGCACCACCGAATTCAACAGGATTCATCTCAGTAGATTTCTTAGCAGCATCAGGTGTCAGAAATGTTACTCTTCCCCACTTCTCCTTGTCCCCTCTATCCTGTCCAATGCCTGTGAACTTTTGCAACGCACAAATACTACTCAAGGTGCTTCTCTCCAGAAACATCACAAGCTCTTTATCATCAACAGCAGTTACACCCGAAAGATATACATCAACAGTCAAGTATTTTTTTTCAAGCTCCAGATGCTTAATCTCGGCACCAGCTCCAAACAGAGCTATAGAAGGCAAGACACCAAGTCCGCCATGATACAAGTATTTCTCCAGACATTCATTCTGCAACCATTTTCTTTCACACTCCAATGCATCATGTACAAGGCTACAAACCTTCTCCATGTCTTGTGAAGAGGCAAATACCCTAACTTCATTCGGATCAACATTAACTTCAATGCCAATCCTTTCATCCATACAAACCGTTCTCACATGTGAGACGAGATGAAGCAGGCCAGTCCTATACCTCCCACAGAGCTTTTTCAGTTGCATACGGCCAATAACAGTCAAAACCCTAGCTTGCAACCTCCGATTATCCATCTTAAAGACATCAAACGAAGGAGGCGGGGAAAGGGTAGACAGAGTGTCAAAGTCAAAAGCAGTTACACAGACTAAATATTGGTTAGATATTGAGAGGATTTCACCAAAAACTACCCAACCAGGTCTTTGACTGAAGATTAACAGAGAACATGAAGGATGTAGCTGAACATGTTTTCCAGTTGCCGCTACTTCATAACCTAGGTGATCATATCCAGAGTACAGAGCAACATTTTCAGCAAGGCATGAGAGGATAACATTTTGCAATGTTCTATCATGCTCGGAATGCACCAATGGGTTCCAATACCAGTAAGTAGGAATAATGATATTAAGTTCATTTTGAAGACAAGAAACCAGTTCTTGGACCATATCTTGGCATCTCCGCATGGATTTGGCATTGATGCTATTCTCCCAACACCACTTATTCCTCCTATCTAGAGGCACACCCTCCCACTCCTTGTAGACAGAGAGCAAAGTGAACAGATCACCATTACGGTGGCAAAATTGCACCTTGAGGCAATCAGATTTTAGCTTGTCTTCTTCATTACCTACTCTGCAGAATATGCTACTGGCATTGGCCATAACAGCAGCAAGAACAACTCCCTCTTTTCCTAACTGATGGTCATAGCATTTCAGAATTATTTTACCAAGCCGAGGTTCAATACCCAATCTAACTAAATTCCATCCGTCCTTGGTTAATTCATAAACATCATTTTTCAATTTAACAGCACCTAACTGAATAAGATTCCTGATGGCCATCTCAATAGCTTTTGCACTAGGTGCGTCAACAAAATCAAAACCCAGGACATTTGTGATGCCCAATGCAAGAATCCTCAGAACCGCAACACCAAGATGAACCCTACGAATCTCAGGTTCCTGATGAGGAGTCATCAGCTGAAAATCATCTTCCGAGTAGAGCCTATAACATGTCCCGGGCTCAGTTCTCCCAGCACGGCCAGCCCTTTGATTAGCAGAACTCTGACTAATCCAGCAAACTTTGAGGACATTCATTCCGGTGCCAGGTTCAAACCTGCACTCTTTCACCATTCCAGAATCAACCACATACTTAACCCCTGGAATTGTTAATGATGTCTCAGCAAGATTTGTGGTAAATATAACTTTCCTTTTTCTTGGGTAATTGAGGAAAACTCGAAGTTGATCTTCATGAGATAGTTTTCCATGTAAAACTAATGGAACTGCAGAGGGAGCCTGGAAATTCTCACAAGCCCACTCTACTTCCATCTGAGAAGTCAAGAAGGCAAGTATAGTCCCTTCTCTCTCAGTTCTATGGATTTCTGTTACCATCCTGACTACATCAGAAGCATATGAAGCCACGATACCAGAACCAGCACCACTTTCAGACACAGAAGGGACATATCTGATATCAACCGGAAAATTTCTGCCCACCACATTGAAGGTGCCACAACCAAAAAAGAACTCAGCAAGCTGCTTTGCATCTGCTGTCGCAGACATTATGATAAGCCTCAGATCAAGCCTCCGACAAAGTAACTTTTTAAGCAACGCTAAAAGAATATCAGTATTTATGCTTCTTTCATGTGCCTCATCAACAATGATGCACGAAATCCCGGATAAACTCTTATCATTCATGTAGTGCTGCAGTAAGCAGTGGTCTGTCATATATATTACCTTGGAATCAAACTGCTGAGCAGAGGAATATGTTGGATAACAGATGATTGAAGTATCTTGATAGCATCCAAAACTTTCCTCTTTAACCCTTTGTGCCAATGAGATGGCAGCAAGCTTGCGGGGCTGAGTGCATATTATAGACTCATTTCCAGCCACTCCTGAATCAGCAAGGAACTGAACCAACTGTGTACTCTTCCCTGAACCAGTCTCCCCAATCAACACCATTATCTGCGGAAATGTTGAACAACAAAAAACCGAAAAAAAAGAAGAGATTTAAAGGGAAAATCAATACATTCAACATTAAAGAATTTAAAAATCAACTTAAATTATGAAGATCATAGTTTGGAGAAAGAAAAAAAAATTGCAGTATTATTTATACATGGTAAGCCTTCCTGTTGCATCTTTCAGTCTTATTCACAACCTGATGTGTCATTTTACCATATAGAATGCTGCTATACATGCATGGCAAAGAAGATGAATTAACAGAAAAGTTTAATCATGCAAAGCAGATAGCAAGATCCAAAAAAGGCTTATGACAGAATGAGAGACCTATTAAAATGAGGTTCTTAAGGATGATATAAAATTCAACTGCCCTGACAAAATGCCAGGGATTCTCCACAACCTTCATCCCTTTCTTCCTTCTTGTCCAAGTATAAATGTGTAAAGTGAACCCCCTCATATTACATGAACGAAAAGGTACTTGACGTCACACAGGTTTCTTCAAACGCTTCCAAATCTCGGTGCAAAATTGATCCTGCTGAGTTTTCTGTGTCTTATGAGACAACGATACAAATGGATGGAAAACCACGAAGACATCTCAAAAACCATAAGGTTACTACTTGTATGATCCCTAAGATCCTGGAAGAAATTTAAGTTTCTGACATGAACTTAGAAGAGGTATTTTTTGATAGTCATTCATCTTATCTGCAATCACTAGTTCATTAGATTTTACCTCCCAAATTCAATGAATATCCACAGGATGATTCTCTCAACACCAAAAAAGATGATTTTATGATTCCTCGATACATGAAGAATATCAAGAAGATGATTCTTTGATCACCATGAAAGATAATAGTGACGTCCCTATATACAATGAATATTCGAAAGAAGATAACATAATCTCCACCACATAGCCCACCTTACAAGATCGAACAGACGGGCTGATTGGGAAGGGGTAATAGATTCTACTATTGGGTCAGGATGAACAAGTGGCTATGAAGCATGCTCCGTAAGAGATTGACCCTTCCCCGAATCAGTCCAGTCAGAAAGGGCCCTGTTGTCTAGACTACATTTCGGGAGTTTGAACACCATCCTATTTTCACACAATGAATTGATCCTATGCCCTCGAGCTCTTTTTGAAGATACATTTTAGATTGGTCAATGTGTAATGGGTGCGCTCATTAGAGTGAGCCAATTCCGACAAATAAGGGGCATAACGCAACAAAGATATCGTCATCAAGTCGTTGTTGCTAAAAAAACCTTGGTATGGTATTGACAGAGTAAACCTTGGTACAAAAGGTTGTCAAGTGGCCTATTAGGTGGCCAATTGAATGTTATACTGGTGTGAATGTTGCCGATAAAGTCTCTGGGTGTGATCTCCTTAACACCAATTACAAGGCATTCCTTGTGTGAGTATTAACATAATTGGTATTAATAAAGAAAGTGATGTTGGAACTACATGAGTTGAGGATCAAGTTTACATGGCCCGTATTAAAGCATTGCATGAATATCTTGTCAAGTTGCAAACAATAATGAGATTTTGGTGGCCAGAATCCTAAATCTAGGCGAAGACTCCAATATAGACAATATACTGACTTTCAGTGCGTATTCTTTTCATCCCATGGAGAATGATGAGCAAGATTGGCAAGAATCTGGGCATTTCTCATGCTAGAAGATTTTGATTTATTTTGTTTCTTAGTTTAATTATGAACCTTCTATTTATTTTATTTTCAAATTCAATTAGCATTTAAAATTATTTCGTTACCTTATTTGATTAGTGCTCTGCTATTATAAATAGCAAACAATATGAGCTCTTTTGGGGCTTCGATATTTTGGCAATAATATTGCAGAGAATGTTTTCTCTCTTTTTCCAATTGTTTTCATATTCTTAGGAATCAACAAAACTATTAAAGACCTCTAGCCTGCGAGGATAATAAACAAGTCTAAGATTTTTGTGTTACTCTGGTTCATCCAATCGTGCTCCCTGTATCACCTAGGAAAGGAACAGGAAATTTAGTTGGTAGGCACACTGAGAACAAGAACAAAATCAAACGTTGTCAACAGATATGATATGCCTAACTCCCACTCAAAAGATGGGCCAAAAAGAAATGAAACATCCAATGAACCATGGATTTGATTTCATGATCCACTTATGCCAATGAATAGAATATGGCTGGTCTTCAACATCAACATATACCAATGTTGAGTGTGAGAAGAGACAAACGCTACCAAACCATTGTTAACAAATCAAATAACTGGAATAATTTATTTTGAGTAGCGGAATCATGACAGAGACAAAACTTAAGGGGTTAAAGAAGAAAAGTAATAGCAAATCATTCAAATACTGTGGGGTTCCCTCGTCAGGGCCAAGCTACCCAGCACCCAAGGGAACTAAGTATGAAAAATTTTTCATTGAAAGAAAATAATAATAGTATTCCACGTAGATCAACATGTTAATTAATAGTTACTAATGTTTGTATGCTTTCTGCCTTTTGGTGATGCCGGGGAATCTTATCATTTATATTGATCAGAAGAGCATTCCTTGGAAATGAAAGGGGATAATTTTAAACATTACCTCACTGATAGACTTTTTCCTTCGCTCAGCACATAGGTAGGATATGGTCTAGAACTAATAGCACAACCATGTGGAGCAAGCATTTATGAATACGTGGCTTCAAAAGTAAAGTTTATATAAGATAGATTGTAAAGAAGAATGCCATTAATTATGGCGTACACAAGAAGGACATGTGTAGAAACCCCTCTTCCAAAGAAACTTTCTACATTGGTTGGTATTGCCAATTTGCCATTAACGCGAGCTAATGTGCATTCTCAAAATAATGGCACAACTCATAAATGGCTTTTTAGTTTTCCAAAATTGCCATATGGCTCATTCATATAGATAAAAATCGGTATGGAATTGTAAGGAGCGCCATCCTTGAACACAGAGCCTCATAGCACATAGCTTGAAGCTTTGAATACTATAGTGCTTTTAACTCGCATTGTAGGTTAAAATTAATGTGTGCTACTATAAATCGCCGTTTTCTCAATGTTCCAATCATCAACCCTTATTCTTCTATAAATGAAGTTGAGTGCTTAATTTCCAGCAGTCAGAAAGCAAGAGTAATAAGTAGCAGAACATATCCTAGAGATAAAAAAACACATAAGCAAGCAAAAATATAATGAAAATCACCTGCTGGCAGTGTACTTGTGTAAGAATCTCCTGTCGGGACGCATAAATCGGCAACCCATCATCCAGTCTTCGACACTCCCTCATCATGAGACCGTGAATTTTCCCCCAATCAAACTCGCCACCGAACCTAAATACCTCCACCTCCTCCTCCACCTTCCCCTCCAAATGCCTAAGTATACAATTCATCCCAGACATAAACTCCTCAATCCTCTTCGCAATCAAATCCCTCTCGGACACGAGCCCTCCTTGCTTCTTCAGAAGTTCATTGCACTTACTCAGTTTGTTTGGCTTCCTTACCATCGCCGACACTTTATCAATCTCATCCGTCACAGCCCGGAGCTTTTTTTGCCAATTCTCAACGACATTTCCTTCCATAAACCCCTTCACTCGCTCTATAAACAGCGTTTTCAGTCGATCCCTAAGCTCATCCAAGTCGGACGGTACACGAACATTCGGTGTAAGCCTCGGCGTCAACAAGTGCCCACCGTCAAGTCTTGTTTCCCATAAAGAAACCATTGTCGCAAGCGCTTCACTCCATTGCTGGTAACACAAGGTCCCAGCTCTGAAACCCGTATCATAAACAAAAGAATTCTGGGGTTGATACTTGAATTTCGAGATCAAATTCTCCACATCGGCCTTTCTAGAACTCCGACTATCAGAACAAAGCTCGATAACGAAATTAGGGCGTTTGTGAGGTTTGACACTGTTCGGAGACCGGTCTGGAGGGCGGTCTCGCCGGTAATTCTGCGAAAATTGGGCCTTCCACTCCTGGTACGGCTGACTTACAGACCGGTAATTATTCCTGCCTGTTGTCGACATCTGCGAGCCGGTCATCGGCGCCTCAGGTTTATGCATTGTAGTGATTATACGGACAGATATGTAAAAAAAAAAAAAAAAGGAAAGCCCTAGAAAAAGTCGGACACTGAAGAGTGAGATGAGAGAGAGGAAGAAAGTGTTTAAGACGGTGAGAACAAGAGAGAGAGAGAGAGAAGAGAGCTGAAAAAGATCGGGGAAGAACGAAGGGTCGTGTTGGGGAAGGGTTCGGATTTTGCAATTCTTTTCTGGGTTTTTAATATTTCGAGGTTTTCCGGTAGATTTAATATTTATATAAAATTGGGTCTGGCGCGCTTTTAGAAACATTGGGTTGTTTGGGGCCAAAGTTTTCATCGTAGTGAGAGTGAGGTGTGAATGTGACGTATGTGAGACCCCACAAGCTTTTTTTTAACATGGACCCCACAAGCTCCCGGACCTGTTTTAGTCATTTTTATGAATTAAATTACATTTTTACCTTTTTAACTATGGACTTGATTTTTTTTTTTTGTCGAATTATTAAATTTTTCATGCTGACTCCTTAACTACTTATGTTATTTCACATTATCCCAAATAGAAAGGTCCGCTATTTTTTTAGATGAAAATTACTTACGGTTAAAAAAAAATCACATAGTTTGTAGGTAAAATACTAAAATGAAACATTTTCATTCATTCAAATTTATAAGTGGACTTTAATAATTGCAATAGTGTGAAACTAATCATTAGTGTAATATAAAAAATATAATAATTGATAAAATAATGCAAAAATAATCATAATTGAGGGGCCAAAATATAATTTGTCTCATCTGAATACAATGTTATTGGTCAATAGCGTGTATTCTAAGCAAAGCCTACCAAACCCCTAATGTAAAACTAATACCATATAAACAGATTTAAGCTTAATCTAAGTAAAGTTAGATAGTAAATAAATAATTGATATGACTCTAATTAAACGCGGCGTGAATTTAGTACGATATAAATCTAACTTCGACAATTATGAATGAATCAGAGTGTAACTAAACAAATTCTTCCATGAACCAATATGACGTAGTCTATTGTTAGTCTTAGTTTTAAAACATATTTTTGATGATATTTTCAAAATTATACGATTAATTATGCAGTATCTATTCACAAAAATATTAGGTGGGTATTCTAACAATGGAAATGTGAGGTTTAGAGAAAAACTAAGAAAAAAGTTTAAGGACATGATAGAAAAGAAGACCCAAAGAAAATTGGTACAAGTCAAAAAGTGACGACTGGTGACTGATGAACCTGCCCAGGAAAATGTTCAGAAACAAAACATAAATCTGGAAAGTTCGTGATAAAAGTAAACATATATAACTTTTTTTCATTAATTTTGGCATTAAAGTACAATTTTTTTATAAGGTACTATCATGTGTTTTGGACACTATGCTCCTTCTACTTTTAAATAGAAGTGTTATGGTTATCTACTGATCAAAAAAAAAAAAAAAACTTGAAACAATGATCAAGGAGAGAAATCAATTGAAATTCAAGTATATATATGAGATATTCTTGAATAATAACTTGTAAACGAAAAAAAAAAAAAGAACATAATTTAATCAAATTGCAGCCCATTGTCTAGTTAACGGAAAGAGAAAAAAAAATACCTTTTTTCAACTTGCAATTGCAAAGAACCGACTTGCCTGCAGTTGCAAAGAGTCGTCAAAGATGACTAATGATAGAGTAAATATAAAAGATAGGTGGAATGACAAACCTAGCAAACGAGAGAGAGAGAGAGAGAGAGAGAGAGAGAGAGAGAGACCAACTTACCTGAACAGAAGCAGCAAGTTGAGTGATGTGGGAGAAGTGTTAGTGTAGGTGGCTCATATTTTATATATGGAAAGGTCTATCAAATTTGAAGATAATAAGTTGGTTTATCAGAGCCTGAATGAACGTGCTTTCTATATTTGTCCTAATTAGGGTTTTAACCTATATAAATTAAGTTATAACCTTACTTTTGGTGTGGAATAATAACAAGGGAGCAGCTTTTTCGTAGACGTAAACAAATTGTCAAAGCACGTAAAATTTTATGTTCTTTCTTCTAATTAATTCTATTTTTTTGATTGTTTAGCACACACACAAACCACCACAAGAAGAAACGAAGCAACTACCGAAAAGATGAAGTGATGTAACCTAATAAGGGTAGCACAACAAGGTAATTTAGTAACTTAAATTAGTTATCATGAGTGTTCTCCTGAGTTTTATTTAAACTATATAAATAAGTTAAAGTTGACTTTTTAAATCGGATCGAGATAAATCCGAGTGAAATTTACTATGTTTTTTTAATAACCAAACGTGGGATATATGAGTTCCACATACTTTTTAATCTTATCCTACTAGAATTATCTCCTTTTAACCTGCAATTCAAACATAGTTACATATTAAACAATTGCCATAAATCATATTTTCCTTTAAAAAATATTAAATCATATTCTATTTGGGAGCGGGTGGTGGGTGAGTAACATAAAAGAAAAGAGTGATAATTTTTTTCCTAATTGGAAATTAGCTTTTATGTAAATTCGGAAATAAAACAATACAATAATGTTGTTGATTTAATTTATTAGATTTAATCAATTATTATTGTTAAATTGATAGTAAATCTTATCCAATATCAAGACCCACACCTAATACACCGGCATTCAATGCTCTACCAATTGAGCTGCATACACAAAGAAAAAGATGTAATAGTAAATAACGGGGTGTAAGCAAATTAAGTCGAAATGTCAAAACAAATAGCTGATGAAGCTGCCTAGGAAAATAACACATCTAGAATGAGCAAAAAGTCTCCTCCTGCCGTGGTATCACCGCTATAATAAATATTTTTTCATCCTATTAGGCCCTTTGATGGTTACGTATTATGCAATTATCATAAATTTATACTTTCCTTTAAAAAAATATTAAATCATATTCTATTACACCAATTCATTCTCTTCCCTTTGCTTAGGAGTTGGTGGTGGTTGAATAATAGAAAGGAAAAGAGTGATAATTTTTTTTCTAGTTGGAAATCAGTTTTTACACAACTCAGAAATAAACACTATAATAATGTGGTGTTGATCGAATTTATTGATTCAATCAATTATTATTGTTAGATTGATAATAAATCTTATCCAACATAAGCCGGTAGCTAATACAACTCTACTAAATGAGCTGCACACACAAAGAAAAAGATGTAATTTATAATATAAAATTGGGCGCATTTTAATAAGTCAATCCGACGATCTCAAATATACTCATCAAACAATCACCAACATCTCTCTCAAAACTATTCACATTAAATTTTCCCCTCAAAATTCATTACTTCTCACTTATACTGCATCGTGCCTTCAGACACAAGTTACCCCGTAAATAATGAGTAAATCGGATAAGCATATTTTACTTTGTCCCCATAATTATAAAAATTTCCACGCTGATCCCTTAACTACCTGCATTATTTCACATTATTCCAAATAAAAAAGTCATCTATTTTTTTTGGATGAAAATTGCTAACAGTAACAAAAAAAATCACATAATTTGTGGGTAAAATGAAACAACTTTCATTCAAATTTGTAATGAATATTAATAATTAGGACGAGGTAAAACTAATCACGAGTCTACTATAAAAAATATAAAAATTAAGGAAATAATGTAAAAATAATCATAATTAAAGGGGTCAAAATATAATTTGTCCCATCTGAATACAAGGTTTTGGTCAATAGCGTGTCTTCTAAGCAAGGCTTACCAACCCCCTAATATAAAATTAATACTATATGATTCTAATAAATAGATCTTTAGATCCGTCTAATAATTGATTGATACGAATCTAATTAAACACGACATGAATTCAATACAATTCAGATCTAGTTTAGACAACTATGAATAGATCAAAGTGTAACTAAACAAATTCTGCTATGAACCAATATGGCATAGTCTATTGTCGATCCAAGTATTAAATCATATTTTTTGTGTATATTTTCAAAATTATATGATTAATTATGCAGTATCTATTCAAAAAAATATTAGTTGGGTATTCTAACAATGGATCTGTGAGGTTAAGAGAAAAAGAAAGAAAAAAATTAAAGGACATTATAGAAAAGAAGACCCAACAAAAATTGGCAAAAGTCAAACACTGATGGCTGATGTAGCTTTCCAGGAAAATAAGACACCATGCATGAGCAAGACTGCAAGAGGTCTCATATTGGGCCCTTTGATGGTTATATATTCAGTAAAATTACCATAAATCATAATTTCCTTTAAAAAATATTAAACCATATTCTATTTGGGAGTGGGTTGAGGGTCAATAACAGAAAAGAAAAGAGTGATAATTTTTTTCCTAATTGAAAATTAGCTTTTATGTAAACTCGGCAATAAAACAATACAATAATGTCGTTGATTTAAATAATAAATTATATCCAATATCAAGACTCACAGCTAATACACCGTCATTAAAAGCCCAATGCTTTACCAAATGAGCCACACAAAAAAAACAGATGTAATTATAAATAACAAACATAAGTAAATTAGATCGAAATAGTATTATTCCAAAAAAAAAATTCAGGACATGATAGAAAAGAAGATCCAAAGAAAATTGGCACGAGTCAAACAGTGATGATGACTGATGACCTGGGGCCTTTGATGGTTACATATTAAGCAATTGACCATAAATTATACTTTCCTTTACAAAAATATTAAATCATATTCTATTACATCAATTTAATCTCTTCCTTTTGCTTAGGAGTATGTGGTGGTTGAATAACAGAAAAGAAAAGAGTGAAAATTTTTTCTTCTTGGAAATCAGTTTTTACACGAATTAGATATAATAATGTCGCTGATCGAATTTATTGACTTAATCAATTATTATTGTTAGATTGATAATAAATTATATTTAACATAAGACCGGTAGCTAAAACACCAAATTAAAAAGCCCCCTGCTCTACCCAATGAGCTGCACATACAAAGAAAGAGATTTAATAGTAAATAAGGAGCGAACTGGGTTAGCAAATTAAGTCGAAATAGTATTATTCCACAAAAAAACCCTCTGGATCTTCCAACAAATACGATTAATTAAGCAGAATAGCTAAATTTACAAATGGAATGTTCATCTACACTACAAGAAAGAACCTGCTTGTTATACATTCTCTTTCTTCAACATATGAAAGAATAACTTGCTTCAAAAATTATGTCCCTTCTATAAGATAAGAGTAATAACATCTCACAATCAATGTCCCAAAAAGACTTGCTCATGTCTCTCGGACAATATCAGTATCAGTTGGTTGGTTGTTGCTTACTCTGCCATTCTCACACATGGTGCCATTTACATGGCCACTGGAACCCAAACCATAAATATTCTCCATTTTTGCATGTTTGGTCTCTAAATATCTTCTATTTTCACTAGCTATTGGAGTTAGCAACGACACCCAGCCGGAGATTGTCAGACAATAACCTTTGAGTCCAACGTATTTTGTAGGATTGTTTGTTATCAACTTCATTGTACGTACACCCAAATCTCGTAGAATCTGTAATTAGTTGAATAATATATATTAAACTATCAAATTGTGCATTTTCTTCATCCAAAAAATTCTGATAAGAACATCGAGTGGGGGAAAGAAAGACAACAGGTGATTTTTGTTGGGGGTGTGAGAGTGAGGTGTGGAGGAGCAAAGACACTGTGCCTCTTGTCATCACTACAATAACAAAAATTAATATTACAAGTCTTATCAAAAGTACAAGGGGAAGGAAGGAGAATGGGCATTTTTTTCTTTTTTTTGGGGGGGGTGTGGGGGTGGGGGAGAGAGAGGGGGGTGGAAAGGTACTGAAAAACAAAAAGGACCACCATGTTTCTCCAAAAAATGGAAGATAAGTTGTGTCACTTAGCAGTTGTGTGCAAACTTCTGATATGAAGACTGAAAGGTATCAATTCCCAGGAAAAATTCCAAAATTTAGTTATATGTGGTGAGATATGGCTTCAAAAGAATTTCACTCAAACCAGAGGTCCATCAACCTTTAACACCAACACATCTCAACCCTTTTGCTTACTATAATAGGCAATTAGACCCATGGACCAAAATATCGTTTCGAAATAGTCGAAACATCCGAAGTGTTTTCATTTTCGAGGGGATTGAAACGAATCAGTGATGAAATTAAAATTATAATATTTTAAGGTATTCTATAATGTTTCGAAATATTTTGTAATATTTCAATGCATTTGCATAATTATTTTAAAATATTTCAAGGTATTTCAAAATATTTTGGTATATTTTGACCAATATTTTAAAAAAGTAATTCTTAAATTTTTTATTTTTTTTCATTCTTTTTTCAAAATGGATTAAAACGTTTTCGAAACATGCCGAAATGTTTCCATTTCATGGGTGAGCGATATAATATATAATGTACCGAAACGAAATTTTGATCCTTGATTAGACCCGTTCACTACGATAATTAACCTTTCCTACCCTCTTTCACAGTGCAGCAAAATCTGGGTTCAGCCTCCTGTTGGCATAGGACAAGCATTTTGACTGGCTATGTCTCTGCTTAGGCAAAGTGCTCAAAAGATTCGTGACATAGATGCCGTTGATAAAAGAATGAAAGAAAGAAATGACAAATAAACAAGTTATCTACTGACAAGTAAGGAAGTACTTCCACAGAATATTGATCTACACTTAAAGAAGAGTAAAGATCGTCCATACTAGATTTTGAAACTATCAGAGAAAAATGGAAATTTAGCCCTCAATATACCAGAACAGAGCCAGCTGCATATAATTTTAGAAACTAAGACATTGTTATAAAACTAGTACATACCTGAGCACTAATGCCATACTCCATGGAATCGACAGGTAACCCCAGCTCTTCACTGGCTTCAACAGTGTCGCGTCCATCATCTTGCAGGTTGTAAGCCACGAAACTTGCGACACAAACCAGTTTCTCTTCCCTCGTGTTTACCGAGATACACCAGCACACCCCTGCCAGCTACCTCAATTTGCTGCATTGCAAGTGCCAGCTGATTACCACAGTCACATCTAGCTAACCCAAACATGTCACCGGTGAGGCACTCTGAATATACCCTTACAAGAATGTCTTGGCCATCTCCTATTTCCTCCTGTGCTCAGATCATAGTTCCGACAACATTTCTCAAAAAAGGCAGAAAGAAAAGATCTGACCACTAGAAGAAATGTGAATTGAAATGCGGAAGTGCGTTGCTTGTACTATAAATGTGCAACACTTCCACGATGTTAAGTAAGGGAAGAAGCATCATCTACCATAACTGTATCCCAACTATCTGACGCAAACAACTTAATTCATGTCAACAGACCAAAAGACAATACCATAACCTACAAACTGGCTCAGAGGACCCTAATAGCGTCAACGTCATGCATCAAGTTTGGTATCAAAGCTTGTAGAAGAGCAGTCCCCACTTGCTTGACATCAAGCGCATCTCACTGTTGACCTATCAAGAAAAGAGTTACAGATCAACTGAAATTTTTTTGTTTTCTATTTTCTGCGTGCAGGGTAAAATGAGTTCGGAAATATTAAAACAACTCGCACGTTATTGGCAGGTCTAAATGCCCTCCAATAAGTACTTCTTGGAAGAATTTACTTGGACTCAAAGCTTTCAATGTACATACTACATGGATGGAACCAATTTTAAAGAGGTGACAACAAAACATGAAATATATTGTTTTCAAATTTAAGCTTCTCTTGCCTCCTTGTACAATGTATTATTATTCTCTACAATGTAGAACTTGGTGTTATTTTAATCACCATCCAACCCGAATGACTTGGGTCAATAGACAAAATACAGATTCTTTCTGTCTTCATTACCATCTGCAAGATCCTTTCCAGTTAGTTTAAATTTTGGAATAAAACTGTCTCACTACACATAAATCACCAAAGGAATGACCAACCTTGCCTTGCCGAATGTCTTCAGGTGATTCTGGCTGTCTAATCGAGAGCAAAATTGATGGGTAGTAATTTGCTATGACCAATTCACGAAACACAAACCACTTTAATATCTACCGAAAAAATAAAAGAAAAGGAGAAATTATACCAAAGTTTGATATCATTAAATACAGTGCATAAGCCTTAGGAATTCAAATCATGTAAAATTATCTACATACATTCTAAAAAAAATACAAAAAACAAACCCTCCCTCCCTCAACTACACCTATACTCCATTCCTCTGCAACACATATATCTGAGGAATTTAGTGGACTTAGGAATTTGGTGAACATGTAATAAAAAACAACAATCAATAATGAAAATGATCTGCATACATTCTAAAAAAATAGAAAAAACAAACCCTACATCCCTCTCTCCCCCAACTACACCTACACTCTCCTCAATTGTCAGCAAATTTTTGAATTCCTGCCAACACATCCGCAGGAACTTTTGCAGTCATGTGAATTTACCCAGCCCAGCCATATCGGTGCACATAGATCATGACATGCATCTCCTCTAAATTTGACACATACTTAATCCTCTTCTTCATTTTCTTGACATCCTGAATTTCACACAGGTTTTCCCAACCCAACCATTCCCATACACAGAGAACATAGCATGCATGTCCTCCAAATTTAACACAAACACAGATCATACCCAAGCAAGTTTTTTTAATAAGTAACACAATTTTATTTATTAAAAATCAAAAACATCACAATGAAACTCAAAACACCGTCCAAATAGAAAGGAATCCATCTACATTTGTCTTTTTGGACTATTGAGACCTCATGACTAATCAATGTAAAGGTTGTGACATTTGTTGTCATGACTTATTTGTGCTTCAACAGACTTATTTTCCTATAAAGCTTCGTTTGAAGCTAATATTGCTTTATTTTTTGTTGTTTACATGCAATTACCTTGCGTTTGAAGAGAAATTAGATTGATCTAAAGATAGAGAAATATGAGATATTGGAGAATACCAAAGTTAGTTTTATACAACCTACGTAATCTCCTTTATCCAAACACTAATGAAAAGGGTGAGGGCATTATTGGATGCTGGAATTCATTTGATATTGATTATAAATATTTGATTTTGTCAATCAAATACAAGCAGTGCATGAACAGCTTGAAGTTTCTCGTGATGTTGTAGAATTTTGTATTGGAAATAACATATTATCACTCAATATGTCCAACAAGCAAGAGTGCCTGTTTCAAGGGCAGAGAAAGTATCCAGGTGAAATAATTTTTTTGTTTTATGACCCACCTATGTTATGCATCTTCATATTGTATGAACCTGTGCGGGCATGATCCTGCACGATATATAAAATATTGGGAACAGATCTCTCCCCTGGTGAACTTTGAGTGAGCCGGTTGAGTGGCCAAACACGCTGCTTGAAACAGCCTACAAGGTACGGTGGCAACCTGGAACGGCAAAGGAAGATCCTGGGAAAGGAAGAACGATCCTGTACGTGTGAAAGGTATTTCCTGGAACAAAGGAGAACAAGTTAGAAGGGCGCCGGAGTGTTTTTCGGCGTATCCCCTCCGACGGTCTAGTCAGTCTTTGAATGAGAGAGAGGAAGGAGAAAACACTGAGAAGGATCTTTTGTAGTAGAGAGTTTTTGATTGCATACCCGCTTTGCCTTTTGGGAGGAGTATTTATACCTTAGAAGCTCATGATTGCTGTCAGTGTGGTCAGTAGGTGATCATCAGGCACAGGTAGCGTGTGTATTGATTTGATGAGGAATGTCTTCTCTAATTGACTGCTCGGGGTCCCGAGTAATCAATGCTGAGTCGTCGGGACGCCGACGGTACAATATGCTCCTTTCGGGAAGGATGCAATAAATGCTCTGTAATAGGAGCATTTATTGCCTTTCATATCCGAACCTTACCGCATTGAATGCGGTCTCGTCAACAGAAGGGTGCAATTAATTGTTTGCTTTCCCAAGTCGCGTGTCAGCAACGGCATGCGGTTTGTCTGCTTCTGATGTGACATTATTTGCCGCGCGTCCATCCCTTATTGGCTGTGACGTCGGTATTCCAGCACGTTCTGACATTACTTGTGTAAGACGAGGTCATGATGAATAGTCTAGACTGGCATAGGCTGATGTCCCGTACGTCAGTAGCTTTATCCGGGAGTAGAGGAAGCCTCCAGGATGGAGTGACCCTCGGCACCGAGGAAAGGCTCGCCTCGGGGACCGAGGGTGGTGTGTTCCCGAGCTACACGGCGACCGAGGACACGTTGTATAATGCACCGAATGTGTGATCCTATATGAGAGGTACCTCGGGGGATATGACACTTTTGCCGATGGTGCTTAAACCCGAGCAACACTGTTCTAGAAACCCAGAGGACACGTGTCTTCATCATAGGACTTTTCAGAAGAGTCCCATCAGAACCCACCATATGCATCTTCGTCTTCATTATACTATTGTAGTGTTACGTTCAGTTGATATCTAAGAGCCTCACCACACAATTAGGACACAAAATTAGAGGGAGAAAAAAGAAATACTAGGAGAAGAATAAATGGCGACAATAAATACGGCAGTCCACCTCCAAATGTAAAGTGGGACACAAAATTAGAGGGAGAAAAAAGAAACATCAGGAGAACAATAAATAGCGACAATAAATATGACACTCCACCTCCTAATATAAAAACTCATCGAGATTAATTTAAAATGATTTTCTCACCTTTTGTATAGGCTTGTAATTAGTTTTTTTTTTTTTTGTTATTTTCTATTTTTTACGTTATGCTCATTGATTTTGGCATTCTATCTTTATTGAATTTTCAATATCAAACATGTTGTAATTAAACATAAACATAAATATGCATATCATATTTATTGATTGCAAGGAAAAAACTAAAGCTTGTTAAGGCATCGAGTGCCCACCCAATAACAATTTTTTGGCTTTACCCATGACAAGCTAAGTTGAGGCCACTCATACGGGTCATTTTTCAAAAACCGAACAGAATGTGTCATTGGTCTTTGCCATTATGTCATTATGTTATATATATCTGTGTGAGTTAGAACGGATAGGAATTGGGCCTCGTTTGCAGCCATTCAAAGTTCAAATCCGTGTGGTGGGAAGTAAAACTACCACATCAGCCAAGAATAATCCAGATAATCTTCAGAAAGTGATAGCCCGAGGCCCATCACATACTTCAAAAGCTTAACCACTAAGGCAGGTCAAATATTACTCTTATACATAGGAAATACTTGGGATCGGATCCTCAATGGGTGTCGAGATCTTTAGATTAATGGATCTTATTAAAAAAATTTAACAGGATCTATTAATCCAGAGGTCCATTCTAATTTAAAATTTATAGCATTACTCTTATAATAATTCTATCAAAATTGAATTATTATTACTTATTCTCTTAAAATTTAGATATCATGATTTTGAAATTTAATAACCGAATTTATCTTAAAAACATGAATTCCTTATCTTCAATATGTACAATTTGCTTTTGATCTGATGAAAAAAAAAGATTAATTGAATTACGTGTAAAATGATTCAGACATCCCAACTCAATTCAATGCCAAGACACCCTCAAGAGATTGTGACGGCTCACCTTTAAAATTGTCAAATTAGCAAAGAATAACTTTAGGTTTTTTGGGTTTGACTTTTGAAATCTAACATTTTCTCTAATTCTTTCCAATCTAATATATCATCATGGGTTTGTACTTTATAGAATATCCATGTAACTCGCGAGCCACTCAATTTTAGCTCGGTCTGAGCTAGCTTATATTATAAAATGAGCAAAATATAAATAAATTATTAGACTCATTTAGTATTCGAGCCGAGCTAAACTCGAGCTATTCGCAAGCCGACTCGTTTTTTCTATTTGTATATAATGTACGTGTAAATTATTATAGATCTTAAGGTTAATTCAGTAAAATTAGCAAAAATGTTTAGTTTGTATGTTATACATATAAATTTATAATATACATATAAGTTTAAAGTTTATATATTTTTGTTGTGATTTAGAAGTATTTGATGCTCAGATTTGTGTTTAAATTTAGATTTATGTGCATTTTTGTGAGTTTTTTTAATTAGGAATTTGAAATTTATGGATTTAAAATTATTATTTTTTGAATGACTTGTTTTTCGCTTGAGTTTGGCTCAAATTCGATATGAACCACACAGTTAAACAATATTTTGAGCCAAACTTAAGCAATCATTGAATAAAATGAGCCGAGCCGAGCCGGGCATACCCAAAATATTCATTCCATCTTTATTTTAGTGGACCTGTGGCCCTTGCCAAACTAAACCCAAATTTCTTCTTAACAAGGTCCAAAACAAAATAGAAATGTGGGCCACTTATCCAGTAACAATTAGAGTATTAATCCAGTTGTATTATGTTAATATTTATTAAGTCGTGTTATTATGAATTGTGTCAATTTTGTATCTTATTATTTAAAATATTATTTTCTTTGTATTGTTTGTTTTCAGTCGTATTATATTCGTATAGTAATTAAAAAAATTATTTAATTTTAAAATAAGTTATATAAAACTTATTTTTTTCTACTAAAACAAGTTAATTATTTTTAACATTAATCAGATCCATTTTATTACTATTCTGTGTTAATTGATAAACCTGACCTCAGAAACAACTTTGAAGGTATAGTTTCTGACCAATTTACATTGCAACTCGCATAAGCAACTAATTCACAGCAAAAAAAAAAAAAACCTTGTCTGATATCTTCTTCTACAATTTATCTTTTTGATGTTCTTTGGGTCAATTGAGATGCAATTCTAGACTGCACAAACAGACCAAATGGGAAAATGAAAAATGGCAAGCTACCCACATTCAGAACCTCCATTTTCTCATCAACCCATCATTCAAAACCCTCGGTGCCACACAATCCTACTTCCCCGCCAGCAGCAACTAGTTACCTTTTGCACCCACCCAATGCCTATTGTCTCTCCTCAGCTTTGCAACACTATATCAACTCAGACAACCCTTGCCATGGACAGAAGATCCATTCACACATTCTCAAAACTGGGTTTAGCCCCAATACCAACATCTCCATCAAACTCCTCATTCTGTATGTTAAATCTTCTTGCTTGTCATATGCACGCCAGTTGTTCGATAAGTTGTCTCAACCAACTCTTTCTGCTTATAATTACATGATTTCTGGATATATTAAACATGGATTTGTTGGAGAATCGTTTGATTTGGTCCATAGACTGGTTTTATCCAATGAAAAGCCTGATGGCTATACGTTTTCCATGATTTTGAAAGCATCTACTGGTGATAATGTGTCGTTAATTCGTATAGGGAGGGAGGTTCATGCGCAGATAGTGAAATTTGATGTGGAGACTGATGATATCCTTTACACGGCGCTGGTTGACTCGTATGTTAAGGGTGGCAGGGTTGGTTATGCAAGGAGAGTGTTTGAGATGATGTTGGAAAAGAATGTTGTTTGTTCTACATCAATGATCACTGGATACCTGAAACAAGGCAGTGTTGAAGATGCTGAGGATGTATTCAAGAAAACGGTTGAAAAAGATGTGGTGGTTTTTAATGCTATGATTGAAGGTTATAGCAAATCAATTGACACTGCTAAGAGGGCGCTTGAGGTTTATATTGACATGCAACGTTTGGATTTTAGTCCTACGATATCAACTTTTGCGAGTATCATTGGGGCTTGTTCTGTATTGTCGGCATTTGAAATCGGTCAGCAAGTTCAAGGACAACTTATGAAGACTGAATTTTTTACTGACATAAAAATGGGAAGCGCTCTATTAGATATGTACTCGAAATGTGGGAGAACTGAGGATGCAAGAAGAGTTTTTGACCACATGCCTGAAAAGAATGTGTTTTCGTGGACTTCCATGATTGATGGTTATGGAAAGAATGGAAATCCCAATGAAGCACTCGAGCTGTTCAGCAGAATGCAAGGATATCATCCCATTGAGCCCAATTATGTAACATTCCTTAGTGCTCTCTCGGCTTGTGCACATGCGGGCCTAATTGCTAGAGGGAGAGAGATCTTTGAGAGCATGCAGAGAGATTACTCAGTAAAACCAAGGATGGAGCATTATGCTTGCATGACTGATCTCTTGGGCCGTTCAGGAGGTTTAAATGAGGCACTGGAGTTCATAATGGAAATGCCCGAAAGACCTAATTCTGATGTTTGGGCGGCTCTGCTAAGTTCTTGTAGAATTCATGGTGATGTAGAGATTGCAAATATAGCAGCCAATGAACTTTTCAAATTAAGTAGTGATAGCAGGCCAGGCGCATATGTTGCGCTATCCAATACTTTAGCGGAGGCTGGGAGATGGGACAATGTAAGTGAAATCAGGGAGTTAATGAAGGGAAGAGGGATATCTAAAGATACTGGCTTCAGTTGGATCGGGACCGATGATGGTTTAGAAGCTTTCCATTTTGGACAAAGATCTAATTAATTTATGTTCGAGATCAGGGGGGTAAAATCCATCCTAATTTGTTGTACAATTCATTTCTAAGAATTGGTTGCAAAGGCATCTTATTTAATTTATTTCTTGGCTTATTCACTTCATCTTGCTTGGGTTATCTGTTGAAGTCTAATGATCTACAACAGCATTAGGGTCACATGAAATGGAGGGGTACATGAGGGTCCCCATTATGTGATCAACCATCATCTATCAAATGGAGGGCCAGCTCTAGAGGTTTGTAAAGATGGTCAATCTCGTTACTAGAAATGCAACCCGGGTGAGTTGAGACGTCAATCTGCACTCGCACACGTTATAATAATCATAACCTCTGAATTTAGTATGAACCATTCAATCTGAGTACTGCTAATGCTTAAAACTTTGAACTTGGTTTGAACAACCTGGGTTGAAAATTGAGTTCGATTTTGCAATTGAAATCTAGGTTCACTTCGAGTTTGATAATAGGGTTATGCAACTCGGGTAGCCATTCAAGTTGAATTCATCAATTCATGTCAAACCCGAATGTACTAGTTTAGGTGAGTGTAATACGTCTCAAAAATCTGAATCTTAACTCAAGTACTCTCCGAATTTAAATTGGGTTGAGATTTTTTTTTTGCAAAAACTCAACCTAAATACTAAAAATCTTTGCCCAAGTATTGAACATTCCGGGTTACATACGGGTTGATCTTTTCAAGTTGCAACCCTAGTAGAGAAATGGGTCTTTATGAAATATAAAATAAGAAAAATTAGTTTGCTCAGTGTCAGTCAGTACAAGCAGCCTGCATCCATCTGTATGTCAAAATAATCTTTGGTATCATGAAAATCCTCTTAGTTAATTTGTGCAACTGTTTTTTTTTTAATTGCCGAGGACGAGTTCTGAACACTTGACATAGACAAAAAAGAGGGATAATTTTTTCCTAGTTGAAAAGTAGCTTTTACACAAACTCAAAAATAAAACAATACAATAACGTCGTTGATTAGATTTATTAGACTCAATCAATTATTGTTGTTAGATTGATAATAAATCCTATCCAATATCAAAACTCACAGCTAATACACCGGTATTAAAAGCCCAATGCTCTACCAAATGAGCAACACACAAAGAAAAAGATGTAATGGTAAATAAGGAGCAGATTGGCTAAGCAAATTAGGTCGCCGTAGTATTATTTGAAAAAAAAAATAACCATGCAACATGAAAATGCTGATTCTCAGTATCTTACACCTTTTTTACCCTGCTGGATCTTCCAACATCTAGATGAGCTGAATTTACAAACAGAAGGTTCATCTACACTTTAAGAAAGAAACTGCTTGTTATACATTCTCTTTCTTCAACATATGAAAGAATAACTTGCTTCAGAAATTATGTCCCTTCTACAAGATAATAAGAGTAATAACACTTCACAATCAATGTCCCAGAAAGACCTGTTCATGTCTCTCAGACAATATCAGTTGGTTGGTTGTTGCTTGCTCTGCCATTCTCACTCATCATAACATTTAGATGGCCATTGGGATTGGAACTCAAATCATATGCATGCCCCATTTTTGCATGTTTGGTCTCTAAATATCTTCGATTTTCCTTAGTTATTGGAGTTACCAGTGGCACCCTGCCGGAGATTGCCAGAGCATAACCTTTGAGCCCGATGTATTTTGCAGGGTTGTTGGTCATCAGCTTCATTGTACACACGCCCAGATCTCGTAGTATCTGCAATTAGTTTAATCATACGTATTCAACTATCAAATTGTACATTTTTCATTCAAGAATTATAGTAAAAAATATCAAGTTGGGGAACGAAGACAACATTAAAGGGGATTTTTATTTATTTAATTTTTTTATTTTTTTGGGGGCGGCGTGGGGTTGGGGGGAGGAACAAAGACACTATGTTGCTTGCCATCACTACAAAAACAAAAATTAAAATCACCGGTCTTATTCAAAAGTACAACGGGAAGGAATGAGAAGGGGTAATGGGGGGTTTTTTTTTTTTCGGAAACAAATGTACTGAAAAAAAAAAAAGGAACACCATTTTTCTCCAAAAAAACAAGGATAAGTTGTTTCACTTTGCAGTTGTATGCATAACTTCTAGTACAATTACTAAAAGGTATCAACTCCCAGGAAAGATTCCAAAATTTTCAGTTATATGCAGTGAGATATGACTTCAAAAGAATTTCACTCAAACCATAGATCCATCAATCTTTCACACCAACACAGATCAACTCTTTTGCTTATTATAACAGGCAATTAGACCCATTCACTAGGATAATCAACCTTTCCTACCCTCTCTAGCTAACACTCTTTCACAATGTAGCAAAATCTGGGTTCAGTTTCCTGTTGGCATAGGACAAGCATTTTGACTGGCTCAGAAGATTAGTGACAGAAATGCTGTTAATAAAAGATTGAAAGAAAGAAATGACAAATAAACAAGTATATACACGACAAATGTGGAAGTACTTCCAATTCAAGATAAAGAGAGAGAAAAGTGATCTATACTTGAGGAAGCGCAAGATGTTCCATACTAGATTGTTTCAGTGAAGACAAAAATTTAGTGAGTTAAGGCAGTCGAGGAAATATACCATCATATAACTCAATGGAAATTTAGCCCTCAATAAACTAGAACATAGGCAACTGTAATGAATATGGAGAGTCCTTGGACGAATCAAGTTGAGCTATGTTCCATATCTACCATGAATCATATACTAGAAGCCAACATTGATAAAATGCAATGAGCCAATGCATACTGTCAAACTGCTAGTTTTAGAAACAAGAAAATTGTTATATAGTACCTGTGCACCAATGCCATACTCTCGGGAATCAACAGGTAATCCCAGCTCCTCATTGGCTTCAACTGTGTCACGTCCATCATCTTGCAGGTTGTAAGCACGAAGCTTGTGACCCAAACCAATTCCCCTTCCCTCGTGTCCACGGAGATATACCAACACACCCCTGCCAGCGGCCTCAATTTGCTGCATTGCAAGTGCCAGCTGATTACCACAGTCACATCTAGCTGACCCAAATATGTCACCAGTGAGGCACTCCGAATGTACCCTTACAAGAATATCTTGGCCATCTCCTATTTCCCCCTGCTCAGATCATAGTTCCAACATGATTACTCGAAAAAGGCAGAAAGAAAAGATTTGACTATTTGAAGGAATGTTAATTGAAATATGAAGTGCATTGCTAATAATCTGGACAAACCTTGGTATCTAGTGCTAGTAACTAGAATACAGAATGCATATTCTAGAAAATGAACAGACATGAAGATCTGGTAATGGAAAATAGGCAATATTTCTACCCAACACACTAAAGCAGAAATTTCTACAGGCAGATTAAAGAAATGCAAAGGCCGAGCGCCCTTAATGTTGAGTGATCCTATTATATCACATACTTTGACCATAGCAATATGCTCCATCCCATCCAATACAGATTTATAGCAGTATGCATTGAAAGGACCCCACATTGTTGGTATTGGTGCAGCAGAAGCTTTCTCTACTAGTTTATCTCTTTTCCTTCTATACCTGCCAATGAAATGTGAATACATTAGCACATATTTCTATCATCAATTTGGAAACACAAAAAGAATTCAGAAGGCAACTCCCCCATTAGGACAAATGCAAAAACCATATAACATTTAACTTAGAAGTTTATATATTAATCTAGAAGTTTATATATTTTTCCTTTGAAGGGGGAATACTTGAGCACCCAAATAGTTTTGGGTGACAAACAGAACTGAATTTGCACTCATTGTTTACACGAGTTTGAGATCAGATATCAGCATGAATAAGCTCTAAAGCTGAGATATATCTATCCCTTTTTCAATGGTTTATTGGGAAATGGAATACACTCTACCAAATGACACTGGAAAAGGGAAAAAGGAAAGAATAATTCTTAAAGCATCATATGTGCAAAGGCACACAATTGAAGCATCTGCACAGAATCAAGCTGCTTTTTTTTTTTGTCAAGTAATTTAGATAGTTAAATTCAAACTCGTGCCATACCATCCTAAATTTGTAATTGCGATGGAGATAATTGCACAAGCAGTGGATATGTTTTTTGACTGAGTCAAATGTTTTCTTACATATGTTTCATATTAATATAACTAACCCCGGTTATGTCCTATTTTCATATTTTTCTTGGGTATACCACTTTTTTGTGTGCTTAGTTGTACATGTTTTACTTTGCTAACAGTTTATTAATTATAATTCCTGGCTCTTAATAGAAAAACTTGAGATTGGAACAAAACCAATCATTGCCCACAACCCCTTGAATTTCAGACCTTAATCCTGAGACTCTTATACTTAGGCGGAGCTACATATAACTAAATGGGGTCAGCTGTTCCTTATACTCTAGTTGAAATAGTTAGCGCTCCATACAATCCAACCACGCAATGCAAATATGAGTTTCATATAAAACATCTACCTGATCAAATCAGCAATAGAGATTATCTTCAAGTTCTCCGCCTGTGCAAATTGACGGAGCTTTGGTAATCTAGCCATGGAACCATCATCATCCACAATCTCGCATAGAACTGCAACAGGGTCAAAGCCGGCCAATACAGCAAGATCTACAGAAGCTTCCGTATGTCCAGCTCTTTTTAAGACTCCTCCTTCCCTGTACTTCAGAGGAAAAATATGACCTGGGCGGTTAAAATCCCCTGGTTTTGAATCTCTAGATGCAAGAGCCAATATTGTCTGTGCCCTGTCACGAGCTGAGACCCCTGTTGTTGTACCATACTTTGCATCCTATGAAATGCAGTATGCAATTGCAGTTAGGAGAGTAAATATGACTCAAGGAAATCATGCACTGATTAGAAAAATTATTCGTGGAAAGCACGCAATTTGTCGATGTAACATCAAAATCTCATTGACTAAACATAGAAACTCGGATAATTACAAAAGGAAACTAAAAAGGGAACAAGAAATCATTAAACTTTCTCACATAGCATGCCGAAAGGAAATTCGAATAGTCAACACCAACTTTCATTTTCCTCAAAGGCTTGCATTGTATATTTTATTAAACACAAGACTCTGATATCTTTTAATGATGCTCATGTGCATATAATATACCCACGAGATATGGGATCACAATTTGATCACCTACTATATTGTGGCCACCTGACACCCAATTGACTCCAGAGTGCAAAATTTATTCATGAGTCTCGTCTCGTGTGAATATTCAACAAGAGTGTAGATTGTGCCAAATTTGCCACAGCAGTTTCAAACCTTTAAAGACGGCAATCAGATGTGATCAACCTTTGTTCATCAAATCTTCAGTAAGCCTGACCAATTTTCTCCTCAAACTCAACTTAAAACCTTATAGCTTTTAAATCAGAACATAAAGCCAACACACAGAATAGCCCTTAACTCATCAAATTTTAATATCGATACCCTACAAGCTGGCTCAGAGGACATACTGGGTGTCATACATCAAGTTTGACATCCAAGCTTGTAGAAGAGTGGCCACATACTTGTCCTACATCAAAGGCATCCCACAATTGACTTATCAAGAAAAAGTTCTAGAACAACTAAATTTAGTTTGTGTTATTTTCTGTGCGTAGGGGAAAGTAGGTTAGGAAAGATTGACACAACCTAGCTATAAGTATATCTACATAGCTCTTTTTTTACCGTTGAACTAATTTTAAAGAGGTGACAGATCATGAAATAGATTGTTTTTCCGAGGTAACCTTTTCTTCCTCCGTATATTGGTCGAAAGATATAATACAACACATTATTCTGCATTAGTAGTACCCTGGTGTTATTTTAATCACCATTCAAGCTGAATGACTATGGTCACTAGACCAACTACAGATTCTTAAAATTAGATGTATGAATATGCTCCGAGCAAAAGGAGGACTGACCCAGTGCCTTTCCAACCTTGCCCCTATATACAAGGTTCGAGTCTCGCCAGCCCCCTCCCCTGTATATATTGTGACCAAAAACAAAACATGATCCCAAAAATCCTTCAATCCCAAAAATGATTGTTCGAATGTATCAAAAAAAGTTAGGAAAGTAAGAACTAGATAGGTTTTTATGGTGGAACAAATCCATCTCATTTCTCCCTTGAATCAATGTACTCAACAAAGAAGATGAAAGAAAAGAGAGAAAAAAGCTGCAACTGCTATGTACTCAACATTAGCAAGGGGTGACCTTTTTTTTTTGGGATGGGGTAAGGTATGCACTTCACAGATGCATTCTACTCATGTAGGTCTGCACAAATTTTGTGCTGAAAAGATCTGTTTCATGTTAGATGGCACGAGAAACTTTTTGTTATTTTTGGATGCAAGTCTCTCAAATGAGAAAATAATAGCTTCTGAATTTTGTAAGACCAGTAATTCACATACCACTGAGACTGTGAACGCCGTACAAAGTTTCTCCTCATTCTCCTTCTGCAATACCATCAATGGAAGTTGCAATCTCTCTAAGTCTTCTCCTCTCATGCTCACGCACACTATTCCAGTTCCATACCTTACAATAAAGGCCATATCTTCCGGGGTCACCAATGATGCTGCCATTATTAAATCCCCCTCATTTTCTCTGTCTTCATCATCTACAACAATTACCATCTGCAATATCCTCCCAAATTAGTTTCAATTTTGTAACAAAGCTTTCTCACTGCACATAAATCACCAACAAAATGACCAACCTTGCCTTGGCGAATGTCTCCAATGGCCTCCATGATGGAAGAGAACCCTTCCGTAGGATGATCCAAGTCAAATTCATCGTCAGAGTTAGAAAAGCCAGTAGGTGGAGTTATTTCTGCTGCATGTGTTCCAAAAGCTATTGCATCAGGTTGTCTCTCAATCCCAGTCAGTGGGTCTGCCCGTTCATTAATAAAGAATCTTTGTCCTGCATTTATATTGGGTCTAGGATCACCCTCTCCAAATACCAGTGCAGCTCTAGCTCTACCATCACACTTGAAACTAAAGCACAATTTTCTAGTGAGACCAATTGAGATCAAACCTGATGTGTAGCAATTTGCTTTGACCGGATTCACAGAGCGCAGACCACTGTGATATCTAACAAAAAAGAAGAAGAAAAAATTATACCAACATATTATGGAAAATGGAAAGGGAATTTCGGCATCACATAAAGTAGGTATATATTATGAATTCGGTCATGTCCACATTGCATTCAATGCTTATAGATCAACAGTATCACGTACTAATGAGCTCTATGTTATTGAGCCTGTTTGACCTAAAACAAGAAACTGTGATCAACTCAACTACACTTTCATAATATTACAGGCAACCAGGACATGATAACATGCCCACCAACCATTACTGTGTTGCATAGGTGGAGTTTCCTCTGTCTCTCACATGCCCAGCCAAATAGAAAAGAAGGGCATTTCACAATGTGTCCTTTAGATCATCCATGTCAAAGATCCTCTACTTGGCGAGAAAATATTCAATATAATGATGACACCACAACGTCACCGCCACATGGTGTCACCATCCAATGAGATAGCAACAACGAAGCAAACTAAGCTAGTGGATCCCACACAATTCCATTTAATTGTTTTCTATTGAATGTGACATTGATAATATGGTACCACCTGTGCATTGAATATTTAGTCATTGCAACACTTGGCTAGTATGCAATTTTAACCCTTGCCACTTCTAAGAGGACTTCTTAAATGAAGCATATTAAGGTGAATGAATCATATTCAACAGTTCTCTCCCTCTAATCTCAAACCAAAACTACCATTTTTACGCAATGTGATATGGGTGTGCCCTGCTACAAATTACACCTGAATTCTTCCCTAGATCCATAAGAAATATGAAAAGAAGGGGGAGCACAAATAACTATAAAGGATTACAAACTCAAAAGCATAGAACACTCTGAAAAACAAAAGTTCAGGTAAGTTTTCCCCAAACCCAAAACTCCAAAGAGAACAACGCATCCAACCGAATTGCACAGGATGACTCCCAATTCCATCTCCAAAAGGGCAGCATATATCTGTATATGGTATATAGAGAGAGACAGATACATATATATAAATAAAGAGAGATAGAGGGTTCGATGAAGACTTACCGCAAACGGGCAAGAGTCAGTGAAGGGTAATACAGGTGTGTCGAAGCCATTCGTGGAGGCTACGTTTTTCTGAACCTTCAGGGTAGGAATTGAACTGATTCGAGAAATACAGCGAAAAGGCATAAAAATGGGAATGGTGTTTGGATAAAGCGGAAATAGGACAAAATGAAATGAGGTAGGTAGATAAACCAGTTAAACCCTCTCCACCACCGCCAAACGTTGGTGGGATCGAAGAGACATGAACAGAGAGTTGGATCCTCTGCACTACGTCTACGTGTGCGAATTTTCTTTGACACCACCAAAAGGGTTACGAGGACTAATATTACGTTGGGATTACGAGGATTAATACTATGTTGATCAAATTTTAAGATTAAATTTAGAGTTTAAATAGTATGGTAGTTGACTTGGGTTTCTTTATTTGATGTTATGTCATTTGAACTCCAATAAATACTCTAAATAATATACTGTCAAATCATTTAGATTCTAAATTTGATCTCAAAATTTAATCAATATAGTATTACGGATAATTTAATGCTATCCAAACTTTTAAAAAAAATTGATTTATGTGATTAGTGGTGACGTAGTTCAATAATATTTTATTCAAACTTTATTAGATATTATTCAACAAATAAGATAATTTTTTAGATTATTACTTATAATTAAATACTATTTAGCCAAATATACTTAAATGAAATTTATTAGCAGTACCTCGTATGATATACGATATTTTTAATCTTTTTTATCACAATTCTACCATCTCTATCACTATCATTAATCCCACCACTCACCCCTTATTATCACACCATTTTAACCGCAACCCTATTATTTTTTGAAAATTATCTATTATTGTGCTAAATTAAGAAGAATAAAATAGGGTAATTTGATGGGAATAGTTACATAAGTTAGATGAAATGATTTATTTTAATGAGATCAATGCATTGTTAACCGTTGAGAAATTTTAGAAATTATCGCTATAATTAAAATTTAAGTTATTCAAGAAAAAAAAATCAAATTTGATAATTTTAAAAAAAAAATTCAAAAAAATTAAGATGGAGTTTTGGAACTCATTCAAGCCAACTACGTTACTATATACTATGTATAGATAGGTAGATAGATTATTATTAATAGTGATACTTTGTTCTATGTCTAAATGAAGTATCCATTTTACCCGATTTTTTTACTCAACTTAAAAATGTTTTTCTCTGTATCTTTTTCCACTCATCTCTCTCTCTCTCTCCCCATGTCCATGTGCCCATCTCCCTCTCCTCCCACCACCACCAGGTCCACCACCTTATCTCACTGTTTCGCAAGGTGGTCTTGTACAAGACCCTGATATTTGATTTTGAGATCTAAGTACACTACTCTTAGTTAAAAAAAAAAAGAGTACGCTACTCTTTGGTTCCAACCTTTTATAAAGTACTTTTGGGAAAATAAAATATTTAATAAGTCTCCTGTCTGTTAGAAAAAACAGATGCTGAATGCTATAAACAAAGTAAATTATACTTCGACGCACGCAAAATTACTTTCTTTTAAGTGATAGTAAGGGTCGGTTTCACCTCAGGACAATTGAGGTGGTGGCAGGGCCGGCTCAACATAAATTGAGGTCTAAAACGGTAATATTAAATAAGATTTTTTTATTTTTAATATTATTTTTTAAAAAAAAATTTAATTATTTTAAATGAGAGAGGAGGATGTAATACTTTGTTTTTGTTTTTTAAGAGAGAGAGATAGATGGGATGAGTAAATATGAGTTGATTTTTGAAATTTTTTTATTTATCTTTTAAATTTTTGATTTTTTGAGTCTCTAATATTATGGATTGAATTGTAGGCCTAAATTATTGAAATTATAATTTTTTGATTGAATTTAAATTTTTTGGGCCTTTTTATATGACCTAAAATTTTCATGGATTTAAAATTTTTATATGGACTCATTATATACCTATAATTATGGGACCTTCTAAAAATTTAGAATTTAAAACCCATGCTCTTTTTTTTAAATACTATTGGGCGAGCCCTGGGTGGTGGCCTAGGGACTCTTCTTGGTCTCATTCTTGTACATCTCTTAAAATCATATGATTAAATTTTAAAAAATATATATATAAAAAATTCAGGATGTCATATTAAAAAAAAAAATTCACCACACTCTTTATAGTTTATCATATCTTTAGAGACATCATCTCTATTATTAAAAAAGATTATTACACCATTTTTAGTTTATATTTAATTGACATCCCTTATCATTAAACCATCATTTATATAAAAAAAATATATTTAAAATATCAAAATTGCCCCTACATACACCTCAAACAATATTTATATATAAAATTTGGTTAAAATTTATTTTTTTTACATATGAAAATTCAAACTGCTTAAAATTCGCTATACTGCATATTAAAATTTGAGGGGATTAAAATTCGATTCAACCTGATTAAAATTTTTTTTTTTACGCATTAACATTTGAGCCTATTAATTTTTTTTTACTTATTAAAATTCAAGTCGATTTGAGCTTAACCTAAGCTATTAGCACATATTAAAATTTAGTTCGAATCGATTAGAATTTATATTTTTTTACTTATTCAAATTTGTGCTAATTAAAATTCAATTCAAATTAATGAAATTTTATTTTTTACTTATTAAAATTTGAGTCGCTTACAATTTTTTTTTTTACCTATCAAAATTCTGGTTGATTAAAATTCAAGGAGAGTTAATTAAAATTTGATTCCAACCGATTAAAAACAAATTTTAGTCGCCTTGAATTTTAATACATAAAAAAATCATAAAACTTTAAAATTGCATTCTAGTTAAGACCTTTAATTTTATAGGGAGTGTTAATGAAGATTTAGAAACTAAAAAAGATGTCGTTGAAGATATGATGATAAATTAATAGGGATGTAACTGAAAGTTTTCATTATTGAATGATCTAAAATTTAAAAAAGATTTTTCTTTAAATCATAAATATATGCACATTGAAAATGAAAGGAAAAAAAATGGCACCATGTTGTTGTAAAAAAAAAAAGACTTTTACTTTCTCATTTTATATAAATTCTCAATAACTCTGGTCTATTTATTCAATTTAATTTTTTTGAATTATTATTTTTAACATAATTTTGATCTTCATATAATCATTCACATAGTGTGTTCAGTTTGCAAGTTGTTTTCAACCTTAACCATACCTACTAAAAGATATAAATCTAAATAATTAAAATTAAAAACAAAAATTACTAAATTATTCATCTAAAAATAATTTAGGCCCTATATAAAACTTTTGCCCAAGACCTCAAGTATTTTTGAGTTGACTTGATGATATTTGCCCCCACTCAAAAAATTTGCTAAAGGGTTACAAGCAAATCCCTTTCGATATACAGCGAAGTCTAAATCAATTCTGCAGATAACAATTCTATCTCAAAAAATTTGCTGAAGGGTTATAAGCAAATCAGTTGCGGTATACATTTGCAAAACACTTTCACTATTGAATCTGGGTTCGGTTTTTTTGAGTTTGAATTTGATTTATCTACACATCTATATCTCTGTTACATATAAATGCCAATCACTTCCTTTTGAAGTTTACTATAATGAAGGTAGTAAATTCATGTGTGTGAATTTGTTTATTTTATTTACGGTAAATTATATTCAAGTCCACTGGGCTTTGTAACTATAACACGTGGACCCCCCTCCAGTTTGATATAGTACCCTTATTGGTGGTAACAGAAAGCTAACACAGATAACTGAGCTTAATGAAATGACTATTTTGCCATTTGTTGAAAATTGATAAGATCAATCTAATCTAACCCAACCTCAAATACTATACCCTAATCTGATATAGCCAGGCCACACCAAACTGACTCCAAAAGTAACTCTGAAATATCTTCCTTTATTTCTATTCTCTCCACCACCACCATAAACTCTTGTGATTTTTCTTCCTTTATTTCTATTCTCTCCACCACCACCATATACTCTTGTGATTTTTCTAATTGGATGGTGATATTACGTGGCGGTGATGATATGGTGTCATCATTGCATCGAATATTTTCTCCCCTACCCACAACTCCTCACTCCTCACTCCATAATCACCGATCACCATTCTCTTTCACACCTTACTTGAAAAACCTGTTTCATCTCTCACTTTCTTTATCTGTGCACGCTACTACTAACCATCCCAACCACCCCTCATGCACTACCAAGACCACCATAGACCCATCATAGCACCATAAAATCTTAATAAAAAAAACTGTCATCAAGCTGTAGTGAAGAAGAGGGTGAGAAAAAAGGTGAAAGATGGAAACTAAGTTGGGTATAATTTTATTTTTTCCTTTCTTTATATCACTCTGTTAGTCTATGTATAAGTTTGGGTCTTTATTTCTTTGCAATTGGCTATGTGCTGCTTGGATTTAAATTTGATTTAGTGAGAAAAAATCGATTTAATGGAGATGGAGGTAACTTTTTGATGTGGAAGTTTCAGATGGATGTGTTGGGAGTGTGGTTTTGCTAGTGGGTCGCGATTTTAGGGGGTACCTGGTGGTTATGAGAGTGTTGTCTTTCTTTCTCCTTCCCCCTCTTTCTTTTTCAATTCTTGCAATTGACCGAGTTACTCACTCAATTAATGTATGGATAGGGTAATAGAGGTGATTGTGGTTGTTTGCTTCAATAACTTTGTGCTTTTGGGCTTGACAGTGTCAAAAATGTTTGTGTGGTTTTGTACTTTAGAGAATGTGTACTATAGCCATGGTAGTAGTGGGTGGTTGCGGCGGGACAGCCATGTTGAAGTGAGTTTAGTTTTGGTATTTATGTTTTGGCCCCATCAGAGAAAGGATAGATTGGGGATTGTGTTTAAATATTGTGATAACAACATCAAATTCTAACAGCTATATTAACAGAATAAGTTTTATGTGGGTCTAGATGGAATATTTCAAAGGCGAGGAGGTCTATTTTAGGAAGTGACAAATATCAAGGGAGTTCGAATGGAATTTACCCTTGCAGAATTTGCCTTCCAAAAAAGACGGCGTCCTCGCCCTCGCTCAAAGATAAAATCTATCCGTTCGAAATGGCAAGCCCCACATCTCAATTTCAACGATGCAGACCTCCACAAATACCTCCACTTCCCCTGTCCCCCACGACCACCAGTACCACCACCACCTTCACCATCACCACCACTACCACTTCTTCTCAAATATCACCCACCCACCACTCATCTCCTTACCTCCAACACTATCTCCAACTACATTTCCCCAACAATGTCCCATCCCCCCTCACCCTCCTACATTCCCCCACGCCCCACGCCCCACCACCGTTTCCTCCTCCGCCTCCCTCCATGGAAAGGCGCCAAACTCATCCCACTCGCAATCTCCATCTCCGTTGGCCTAATCTTCCGCTTCGCAGTCCCAAAAC
Source organism: Ilex paraguariensis (assembly GCA_963454935.2). Lineage (NCBI taxonomy): Eukaryota > Viridiplantae > Streptophyta > Magnoliopsida > Aquifoliales > Aquifoliaceae > Ilex > Ilex paraguariensis. Next base: position 495,817 of record CAUOFW020003981.1, on the reverse strand, counting down.
CGCACCAAGTCTCGAACAAAGCATGGCAACTACTCTCCATCTTCCTCACCACACTCACCGGCCTCATATTGGCCCCATTACCGATCGGCGCATGGGCTTTCGTTTGCCTAACCCTCACAGTCATCACCAAAACCCTAACATTCGCCGCCGCGTTCTCGGCATTCACGAATGAAGTCATATGGCTGATCGTCGTTTCGTTCTTTTTCTCGAGGGGGTTTGTGAAGACGGGGCTTGGGGATCGAATTGCACTGTACTTTGTGAGGTGGCTTGGGAAGAGTACAATTGGGTTGGCCTACGGGTTGGTGTTGAGTGAGGTGCTGATTTCTCCGGCGATGCCGAGCACGACGGCGAGGGCCGGTGGGATTTTTTTGCCGATCATTAAGTCATTGTCGACGTCTGCTGATAGTCGGCCCAAGGATGAATCGGCCAGGAAGCTTGGGGCTTATCTGATCCAATCTCAGTGTCAGGTCAGGATAATTCTATCATGTTGAGTATCTATCTAATTGTTTATATTTTTGATTACTTCAATTGTTAGCAATGATGAGTTCTTCATTGAGAGAGGGGCTCAACTTAGTGGTAACTGTGCGTGCAAGATCCTGCACAATATAAAAAACGAGAACAGATCTATCCCTTGGTGAACTCGAGTGAGCCAGTTGAGTGACCAACCACGCTGCTTGGAACAGCCTGCGAGGTCCGGTGGTAACCTGGAACGGCAACGGGAGACCCTGAGGGAGCGGAAGAACGATCCAGTAAGGCTGAAAGAGGTTCCTGGAACAAAGAAGAACAAGTTAGAAGGGCGCCGGAGTGTTTTTCGGCGTATCCCCTCCGACGATCTAGTTAGTCTTTGAGAAAAAGAGAGGAAGGAGAAAACACTGAGTGTGTATTGTAGTAAAGAGTTTTTTGTTGCATACCCGTCTTGTCTTTTTGCAAGGAGTATTTATACCTCAAAAGCTCATGATTGCTGTCAGTGTAATCAGTAGGTGATCATTAGGTACAGGCAGTGTGCGCACTGATTCTGATGAGGAATGTCTTCTCTTCTTAACTGCTCGGTATCCCGAGCAATCAATGCTGCGTCATCGGGATGCCGACGGTACAATATACTCCTCTCGGGGAGGATGCAATAAATGCTCTGTATTAGGAGCATTTATTGCCTTTCATTTCCGAGCCTTACCGCATTGAATGCAGTCTCGTCAAGGGAGTGGTGCAATTAATCGTTTGTGTTCCCAAGTTGCGTGTCAGCAACGGCATGCGGCTTTTCTGTTTTTGATGTGATATCGTATGCCACGCGTCCATCCCCCATTGGCTGTGGCCCCTGCATTCCAGTACGTTCTGACACTAATTGTGTAAGACGAGGTCATGATGAATAACCTAGATTAGCCTAGGCTAATGACCTGTACGTCAATAGCTTATCCTGGAGTAGAGGAAGCGTCCAGGACGGGGTACCTCTCGGCACCGAGGAAAGGCCATCTCGGAACCGAGGGAGGTATACCGACCGAGGTACCATATCAGACCGAGACTACGTGTTGGTTGTAACTCGTACTGAATGCCATGATCCTATATGACGAGTACCTCGGGGGCGAGGACCTTTATGCGCCGATGGTGCTTGATCTTAGCAACAGTGTTTTGGTAAATACCGAGGATACGTGTCTTCATCATGGAGTATTTCAGAAAAGTCCCATCAGTAACATTGTTCTACTGAGATGTGACTTGAGCATTAAGAGTTAGAGTTGTAAAAATACTCTTTAGCATGCTGTAGGCAAGAGTATCGTGCACCGGATCTCATAGGCGGTTTTTTTACTGGCAATGATAATCTCTTTTCCCCGCCTACTGATGATGAGATTTGAACAGTGATTCATTCTGTCAGTAGTCCTGCCTTTATCACTTAGGTTAGACAGCATTTGAGTTGAACTGAATTTATAGTAGACATATAATCTATGAAAGATGAAGTGGTGTTATGACAATTTATTAAAAATGAACACAATGACCATCTATTCTAGTGTATATAACAATCAGATTCCATGGAAAATGGCTTGATAAACCTTTCATCTCAAAATACTAAAATCCTTCTAATTTTGAACTTTTTAAATAACATCCTCCAACTGAACACTTCCGTGAGACCTATTTAACTACTTCTACCATGTTTTTTAAATGCCCCCACATTTGAAATTTTCACTATCTTAACTACCTACTTCATATTTAATTTTTTTTAAAAAATCAATTTAGCACAATAATGGATGTTTTTCAATAATGTTGGGGTTGGGTGGGTGTAGGGGTGATGACGGAGCGGTGTGGCTACTAGTAATTAAGTATAATTAAGATGTGTGCTGAATGAATTGACTGCTTTACGGGGAGTTACAATTTTATCATTTTGATTTCAGCTGATCTTGATAAGGCCATCTTTTTAACTTGTTCCATCCATATTGATGACTTTTAAAAGGTACCATGTATTAATGTTACAGGGAAATTTGAGATACATGGGAGATGCGAAGTCACTGTACGAAGGAAATGCACTTCTTTATTTTGATTCTTTCTTTTTAAATTTTTTTTTTTGGTGGTCAGTCATTTATTCAGTCTGGATATGTCGAGAATTGGCTGAGAGCTATAGGATCTATTTATTACTGGAAGTCAGAGTCCTTTTTGAGGTGGTGTTTGGGGTTAGCCTTTGGATCTTGGATCATTCATTGATATTGCTAATTGAATTTAGTTACTTTCCCTCCTACCCAAAAACAAAGAAGTGGAAGTTAAGCATGATTTTGACAAAAAGGTATTAATTCAAGTTTAGAAAGTTTATTAAATATTCAGAGGATACACTGCCAAAAATGGTTTGTCCTGTGCTTTTTAATGGTATTAGAACTCAATTTTGCTCCAATTTTAGCTAGTTAATGAAGAGAACAATAATATTATGCAACTAGAAGTGCATGATGCTTAATCATATCTTAATTTACTTAGGTTCGGAGCTATGATTCGTCTCATACATGCTTTGAGGTGCCCTTTCTTTAACTTAAATAAAGAAAAGAAGAGAAAAAAAGGAAAAGAAAGATATTGTATGTTGAGTCTAATGAAAATATTAAATGCCATTCTATTCCTGTTCATCGATCAACTAATTATCCAATGGTTTTGTTATCTGATCCTATAATACATATTAATCCAATTTTTGTGGCTTCCATTACATGATTCTATTGGATTTTTCATTCCATATGTTGTTTTTTTCATTAATCCTCCCATTGTGGTGATAATATTTGTTATTGCTAATACATTTCACTTGTTGATGTGTGATAGGCTGCTAGTAACTCGGGCAATCTTTTCTTGACTGCAGCCGCTCAAAACCTGCTATGTGTCAAATTAGCTGAGGCACTTGGGGTTAAAGTTTCAAATCGATGGGTTACTTGGCTCAAGGCTGCCAGCTTACCTGCAATTATATGTCTTCTGGCAACTCCATTGATCCTATACAAGATATTCCCTCCTACAACCAAGAACACACCTGATGCTCCTGCCATGGCCAAGAGGAAACTGGAGCAGATGGGTACTGTTAAAAGGGATGAATGGGTGATGGTTGGTACCATGCTTGTGACGGTGGCATTGTGGATCTCTGGGTATGCACAAGATTTCTCTTTTTACCATACTAACTCACTTATCTTTTTGATGAGCAATTGTAAGTACCTTATCAATCCTTGTAACGTTGCTACTTCATTTTCATTAAATCTTTCAAGTAAAAAGATGAGTTAATTTTGACATGGTGGTCATTTATCCTGTAATGCAGTGATATTTATCTCCCTCTCTTTTTATTTTTTCAACCAAAGTAAGTATTTCATGGATACTTGATATCTTACTTCTCACTTTGAGATGGTTGATTGGAGGTCTAGTTGTCTTGTTTGACTATTTGTCGATTGAACCGATTTGGGTAGTAACCAACTTAAGGTTTTAATCTTGGTTCAAAAAGGCAAGTTTCTTAGAACACTGGAAAACTGCTGTGTGGGAAGAAGGTCTCTCCAAATAGTGAAAACTTTGAACTTATTCTTACCTGACCATGGTTTTTAGGTCTTCTAAACATCTACTTTGATTTGGCTGATTTACTTATTGTTGACATGACAAATTAACCTAGTGCTCAATGACGGGATGGACCCCTTCCAAATTGTCATATGCTTATGAGGCATGTGGTCTCCTAGTAACATTGCACTAATGGCAACCTTGTGCGCACCTGGTGGGCTGAGTTGGCCCAAGGTGTCACTAACAACTATACGCTGAATGAAACTTCAGGTGTCTCCTTTACCATATATTTGGGATTAAGGTTCAAGACTTCTCGATGGCTAAGATTAGGTTAAGGTTATTGGTCTGATGCCTAAGACAAAAATTCTATCTTGCTAAGACAACAGGCCTTCTCATGGACTTGGCTAGCTGCACCTAGGCATGGACTTGTGTTCACTTAGCATGTATCGCGTGTGAGTACTCATTACACTATATAAAGGTACTGACCACCGTTTATTCCAAGCTTGCATTAGTGGGCATTCTATGAGCAATTCATATGGGCAGGCCTGATCTTAGGCCCTGAACGTGGCCCAGGAGGAGTCCTAATTCTAGCCAGTCATCAATCAAATTTGTCCATTTTGGAACGTTTAATGATCATATCCGGTTATTGTTTCCATGGTAGTCTTGGTTAATAGATACTGGTGGGAGCTGTAAGGATATTGGTGTCCTTGACTCCTTGTATCTATCTTATTTTAGTGGAAGGGTAAAGTGATGTCAACCAAGTGAAATTCCTTGCTTAAAGTGTCTTAAGAAAGCCAATGCTAAAGGTTTCATGTGGCATGATGCAGCTAATATCTTTTATTTGAAACTAAGCAGAGAAGTAATAAACTTGGTTAAACTCATAGTTACCAAAATTTACTAAACTCTTGACGATCCACAATTTGCATACAATACATCGATCCCAAATGGGGTAGATTCGAGATTCAGATCACTAAAATGTACAATTCCAAATTGTACTAGTAGCACAAATATAAAATAAATATTAATTAACTATGTGAATGTAGATTTATAATTATATATTATTTTAGATAATAGAAAATCGAGCACAAATGTTATATAAATGGTAACTGATTTAGTGACTATGGATTTTCTATTATATGTAATGTTGTATATTGGTAAAAACGATTTAGATAAGAGTTCCAAAATAAATTACGACTTAAAATAGCACACCGGCTAAGCCTACTCGCATCGTACCGGTTACCTAAGAAAGTGCCGTACTGCATACCGTACCCGTATTACATACCAAAGCGATTCATAGTCCAGGTAACATTGAACTTAAACTGCTGCTTACCCCTAGCTCTGTGGTCAACAAAACTAGGAAACAGATGTTGGTATTGAGCCACAAGAAGTTCAGTGTGTTTTTTTCATCGTATACTTTTGTGGGGTGTCTTCTTTCTCTGCTTGCTTCCTTTTTTTCCCTTTTCCTTCCCCCTTATTAAACTTTAACCTTCTATTTTTTGGAAAATCTTCAATTGTATTCCTTTCTTCCAATGAATGAATCCTGTGTATCTGTTACCGAAGAGCTATTATTATGCCTTTCTTTTATTTTAATCCTGTAACAAAAGTCGATGCAATAAATGCTGTCTTTTCTTTGGTGATCTGTATATTATGTTGTGGTTGTAGAATGCTGAAAGAAGTTGATATGTGTGCAGAGAGGCTCTTGGAATGGCAAGTGTTGTTGCAGCAATGCTGGGATTGTCAATACTTCTGCTGTTGGGAGTGCTTGATTGGGATGATTGCTTAAGTGAAAAGTCAGCATGGGATACCCTGGCTTGGTTTGGGGTTCTAGTGGGCATGGCAGGCCAACTGAACGCCCTTGGGATTGTACCCTGGATGTCTAACAGTGTGGCCAATTCTCTTAAATCCCTTTCACTGGGCTGGCATACTGCATTTGTTATCCTTCAGGCAGCATATTTCTTTATCCACTATCTATTTGCAAGTCAAACTGCCCATGTTGGAGCTCTGTACTCAGCATTTCTTGCGATGCACCTGGCATCTAAAGTGCCTGGTTTGTTGGCAGCGCTGGCTTTGGGATACAGTACCAACTTGTTTGGTGCATTAACACATTATAGCAGTGGTCAGGCTGCTGTATACTATGGAGGTACACTATTTTCCTTCTTCATGAAACATTTGTTTTTTTGTTCATTTCATTTATTTTATTATTCATTTGACTCGCATATTTTTTTTAATGGGTCTACACTGAAAAGAGCCATTTAGAGCTGAGAGATTCCAAGAAAAGGGAAAAAAGAATAGTTTCCTTTTTTTTTTTTATGAATACAAAACTTACCAACTTGCAGCAAAGCATAGCTGTGAGAACACAAAATGAACCCATTGCAAAACAATATGGAATGGTCTCACGGGATCATGCATGACTGTTTCAGTTTGTATATAGCTACCAGATATGTGGAATTAGAGACGTCTTCTATAGGTTCTGTGTTAATTGACAAAATTAGTTGAAAAGACACACTTGTTTACTAGATTTATCTGTTATGAAAGTCTGTTTTTGGGTTAGGTTTTCAGATTTCCGTTGAACCTGTAGATTGTGTTTGCCTTCTTATCATTTTCCATCACAATTTGGAATGTGATTAAACTATTACCATGTATTCCAGATTTCTGTTTTTTTATTGTTTAATTTTCCTTGTTTCTTCTAAACCTCAGATATCAGATTTTGTTTCAATCAAAACTACATTTTCTGGGGATAGAATCGATAAATATTTTTGTTTTGTTTTGTTTGACAGCTGGTTATGTAGAACTTCCTGATGTTTTCAAACTGGGAATTGTAATGGCTCTTATTAACATTGTGATATGGGCATTGGTTGGAGCTCTTTGGTGGAAGATTTTGGGCCTTTATTGAGGTCAAATATGTAAGTTAATGTTATTCTTTCTTATGTTTTATGAATATTCTCCTGTTACAAGAAAGAATAAAAGGTTTCAACTAAAATTGCTTAATTTACGAGTGATAATCTTTTTAGAATATTGTACTAATCTGATAATGCAGATTAGATTCTGATGACTAAATTTGCATTGAGTACCCAATTTTTTCCACCTGATAATATTGCCGTCGTATACTCTAATTTAATGTCCTAAAATCATCTGATTGGTGTTTAGCTCATACATTTAGTAGAATTTTATTAGCGCTAGTTATTTACCGGGCTTAAAACCTTGAAATGTCCTCATCATCAAAGGTGGTGATAGGTGCATATATAATTTTAAAAGAATTAAAGAAAGAATGAAAGAAAAAGAGGAGATGATCCATCATTTGTAACCAGGTTCTTGAATGGAGATCTTTTAAAAGCCTTGTTCCTGGCATTAGGAGAGGAAAAAAGGCCTCAGTGAACTTAATGGAACTGTTACAGATTTTACTTTCCATCTTACCTGCAGGTCATGCGAAGGACACACTGTCATTCAGTGTAGTGATCGTTGTGTCCATCAATTCCTTAGGGCATGAATCATTTTCTTTGCTATTAATCTTTAATCATATCGGAATAATTGTAGTTGCATCACATTGATTTGTGTTCCTTTTTGTTCTACTGAACGTGTACACATGTTTGCTCATTGGGGGATATGTTTTAGGCAATAATCAGGCAAAAAATTCCATTTGGTGCACTACTATGCCGGACCTTATGACCTAATAATGCTTTTTATCGATGGATAAATTATCACACACCATGTGCCATTACCCAAGCCTTATTATGCTTCACATGCTCAGAAGCCACAATTTTGCATCAGTTTTCTTGAAGTTTGATGTATTTTTCAAAACCTTCTCACTGCTTATAAAATTTATGCAATTGTTCCAAACTCATACCAAAAGTTGAGGAAGTAGAGTTATCAAGAAGACACTTTTATATGATACTAGATCGTGCATATGTGCTTTGCACGCAGATTTTTTAAGTTATGGTTTTGTTTTTGAAATAATTAAATAAATATAATAGCAAATACCTACTAATAAATATAACCCTTTGAATATTCCTATTATATAATTTGTGAAATTTGTAATGGCCATAACACTACATATTTGCAGAGCGAATATTAATTTTTATTGTTTTATTTTCTCGTAAGTTTTGATGAATTACATTCTTGTAAACCTTTACACTTAAAGTTTAGAACTTTTCACAGGAAGTTAATTATTTAGATTAATTTTATTTGCAACATCATAGTAATGGTACAAATATATAGTATGTGGGCATATATAACTAAAAAATATCACAGACATTTATTAAATTATGAAAAATATGGAAGCAAACTATTTTAAGTTATGATGGTCATTTAATTATAAAAAATTGGTTGAAAAAATTTATAAAGTTAAGTTGTGATAAGTAATTTAATGTGAGACTGAACATATTTGTACCATTGCTAATCGATACAAATAAAATGGTTTATAGTATTGCCAATAAACATAATTAAAGAGGATTTATTAAAATTAAAACATAAAAGAGAAGAAAATGAAAAGTTCGGGTTTGATAATATTGTTCAAATTATATTAAAATAATCTTATATTAAATAAGACTGTAGTGCATTTATGCAATTTTATTTGAAAATTTAGAAACTTGTCATCAACTAATGAAAATATATAGACATGAGTAAAATAAATTTAATTATTTTAATAATTAATTTTTGTCTTTTAAAAGAAAGAATATGAAAAGTTTGAATATGTGTAATATTAATAAAATTTTATTGATATGAATTTCATATTAATAATATTAGTATTGTGAGAGTAAAATTGTCTAATTAAAAGTTTATCATCAATCAAGTCTTATTAATATGAGTTCTAAATTAAGTAGGGTTAGTATTGTTTTTATATATTGGGTTAAAGTAGTCAATCAAAAGTTTTTCTTGATAGTATGCTTTTATTAGTAGTATAGATATAGATATAGATTTATTAGTAGTATAGATAGATAAGGGACCTTCTGCATTTCCCTTGATTTTCAACCAAGGGTTCTCTGACACAGGCTCTTAGATCTTTAGTTACCATCTTGCTAACAGTTCTGGAGTTTGTTCATATCATGGCTACTGATGTTTCTATGCAGTGCAACTTAATTGTGAATATAGAGCACAGAATGTAATGGATTGAGAAGTAATTGGATAAGCAATATTTTAGACACCTAGTGCCAATTTTCTGTGTCTCTTTGTGTAAAATAGGCCCACAAGTGGTAGCTTATGGTCTAGAGTCTAGATTGGGAGTGCAAGGTAATATAAAACATGAACTCAGCACATGAAGACTAAAATCCCCATGCTAATAAAACTTATCAACAGCCAAACTTTCTGAGTTCACTATGTTATAGGTGAAGCTGTATGGTGCATAGGGGTGTAACTTGGGAGGGTTAACTTGAACTAAACTCGAACCTAGCACGAAAAAAATTAGTATTTAGGTTGAATTTTTTAAAATTTGGGTTGGGTTTGGGTCAAAATTTTCTCCCTCCTCTTGTATATAAAGAAGACAAACTCGATGTGACTTGTGTCTTTAAAATGAGCTTGGTTTTTATTAGGTCTATTTGAGTTTAATAAAAAAGGTAAATGTATTTACATTTAGGAACCCGAATTTAACCCCAAAAATTAAATGTGATTTAATAACTTGGGCTTAACCAAGAGTTCAATCCGAGCCTGAGCGGGTAGTATTCTGATTGAGGTCGGGTTCAGGTTAAGAGTTTTATAACTCCAACCAGCTCAAGTTGCAATCCTAATGGTGCAACAACTTGGGGAGAAATCTAAAGAGAGCACATAAATTCCAAATCTTAAAGAGTTTTTTTTAGTGCAAATGTCATGGCAATGATTAAGGTATTTTTGGTTGATTAAGGATGTGGTCATGTGTTTGATGGAACTTGAACTAGTACTACTTTTTTTTTCCCTTCTTTTTTGTGGGGGAATACAAACGTCAATGCCTGGGAGAAAGCCACTCTATTATGAATAATGAGTGGATAGCTTAGTTTCCTTCTTGAATCTAGCAAGTATTGATATAAACAAGTATATGAGAAATTAAAGCCACTGTATTATGAATAATGAGTTTCCATTTGTATAGATAGCTTACTTGTCCATGTCAACCCCCTCAAGAACCACAGCATTTCAACTAGGGATGTCAATGGACCGAAAAAATTCAATGTCTATCCCTGGTCCACCCCCGCTAACGGGTATAATTTTCATTCTTATCATCGTCCGCGAGTAAATTTATAATCTCCGTCCCCGTTCCCGCTTCCCCCATACCCGCCTAAGCCCAAGCTAAGCATAATCATTAATGCATTTGACGACCCCTAGTTGTTTGCCCACATAACTTGCAGAACACCACAAATATCTATAACAACTCTAAAACATATAGTTTGTCTTTTGAAGGTAGCAGCCAGCTGGTTGAAGGCTAGAACAATGTTTATTTCAAACATTCTCACCTTGGAAATGCTTTACTAAAATATTTCGGTACACTTTAGTGGTTGATGATCTAAACTTGTCACCATCACAAATGAATGATATCCACTATATATATATATATATAACGGGTAACGGGGACGAGGACGGGGACAGGGAGGGGGCAGGACGGGAGTAAGGGTAAGTCTATTCCTGTCTTTATTTTTGTACGAGTTTATACGGGTATTTTCGTATACATCTATCGTCTAATACATATAGTCTATCCCCGGTACAAACGAGACAAATTTGAACGAATACTAATTTTTTTTTGATCTACTGTCATCCCTAATTTCAACGCTTCTCCACCCAAACCCTTTGCTCAATTATACACATATTTTTTAAAATATAAGAAAAGATATTTCTTCACTATTAAAAGATGTGAAAACAAAGTTTTTCCTCTCAAGATTCTACTTTCTCACACTTTTTAAAGTTGGTCTTTGGATAGCACTCACCACAATAGAAAAAGAAAACAAAAAAGAAAAGCTGCCTACCATTAGGGGATCTACACTCTACAATACCCACTCACCTAACCCAATCTTTTTCACCATTTGTTGCTTTTGATTAATTTAGACTTACTTTGCTTTCTACCAGTGCAGGATTCTATGCACTCCCCATTCATAGGCACTAGGGTAGCCCCAGGACAAAAAGTTCACTCTCTTTCCTACTTTTTAAAGCATGGAAAGTCATGGGTTGGCCTCTGGATCGGATTTTAATCCACACCTAATTTTGATTAATTGGGCAGTTAGTTGGTTTTTTTTTTTAATCTATTATTCAAATCCGTTATATTTATATCATGTTTAATGAATTTGGATTAGAATATACTAATATCCAATCTGATCTAAATTATAATGCATAAATTATGATGAACTTAGATGAGTGTTTGGTAGGATTTAATTTGCTAAAATTCATTTCCAACTAATTTATTCAGATCTGATTTTTTATTTTTAATGAATTCGGATATGAGTTGCGAAAATAAAATCTGTCGAATAATTGTACCAAATTTAAATCAAAGATTTCAATGCGAATTGGGCTAGGATGAAATCCGTTCAAAATTCAATCACTTGACAGGCGTAGTCATGAGAACTGCCATTATCTAGGTCTCTTATCCTTTCCTTTCTTCTGGAAATAAACTGGGCTTTGAATAGAAGCTATGAATAGATTACCATTATATTTTCAGCCATTATAGTTTGTTAGTTTTCTTAACCTTTTTATGCTAATATAAAGAAAATCTGTAACCATATAAACTCTCCATTCTTCTCATGTAATTAGACTAGTTATTGTCTGTGCTTAAAGGTATAGAGTAATAAATAATAAACATATTTGTATTAATATCTAAAATCAAATTACAAACATAAAAGAAAAATAAATGAATTTATGAATCGGTTGTAATGGGAGTGAGAGGTGGTGGTGATGGTAGAAGACGGTGATGGTTGTGGTGGGCGACAATGACCGTGACGGTGGTGATGGTGGTGAAACTACCAGTGGCGGCGGTGGCCTCGGCGGTGGTAGAGGTAATAGTGAGACGGTTTCAAACATTATTTTTTTTTAAGTACTTATGAGAAATAATTCTTAAAAGTACTTTTAAAAAATCATTTTAAACACACCTTTAGGGCCTTATTTTTCCTATTAAATTTAGGGTGTTAATATTAGTCATTAGATTAACCATAAAGTAAAATTTAAAGCGATCTAAATCGTATAAAATAAAAATTATTTTATTTATCTTTTAAAATTTAAATTATAAATTATTTTATTATATATATTAACTTATCAACAAAATACCCACAGAAGGTTGCATGTCTTATTGGTAATCATATATCACTGTGCAGACTAGGTCAAACATTTCTGTTTGTGTGCGTGCTTGTGTTTTGCTGTTTATATGGGGAGATTTCTACAAGATTATGATCTTTAATGACAGGCTTAACAAATCACATGGAGGTCAAAAAGATTTGACCATTGGATGGCAATTTTGTCCAGTCTTATAAGGGTGTGGGTTCCACATACGATAGCTGCTATTAGGGGGGAAAAAAAGATGATTTTGATTGCATTTTGTGGTTGTATATCTCTAAAGCCTGATTTCCGACATGTTTAAAGTTGAGGCAGATTTGATAATTGACTTATGCTTCTTACTTGGAGACTCGTAAGCAACGGTAATTGGAAAGTAAAGGTTGGTGATTAAAGGCTGTTGGACAAGTGGTGTCAATCGGGTCACATCGTGTCTTGTTTTTATTTGTGTCATATTAGAGTCGTGGTATTTTGTGTTCACGTTGGATTTGTGTCTAATTCATTCATTTTTATAATTTTTTTTTATTATTCTAGATTAAGAATTGAAAATTTTAAAAATTGTACTTTTTGAATAGTATAAACTGATTGGTATATTAACATTAACACTAAACATTCTATTCATTATTCGTATTAAATAATCGTGTCTACAATGAAAGACATGAAAAGCGGATCAAAACCGTTCCCAAGCAGAAGTTACCACTCAAGCTCGATTCTTCACCTTCATATTCTTGAGTAATGTTAGGGATCTCAAATTGTATTTCAATTCAATATGAATCTTTGGATTAACGGGTTTCATTAATGTTTTTTTGATGAAATCCATTCATCCAAAAATCCGTATTCAGTTGAGTTCTCATTTGGGATGTGTAGTGTTTTCCCGTATTCAGTTGAGTTCTCTTTGGGATGTGTAGTGTTTTCCCGTATTCCTACTGCAAGTGCTGATTTTTGTAGTCTTTCATTGATCTGCAAGTTATGGCAGTTCTTACAATAGCACAGTCATGCTCGTGGGGTAACCTTATTTTATTCGTATGACGGGTTTGTTCAATCATCGAAAACCTTCCGTATGCTGAATAAAGTTATATACATTCAGTTTTTTTTTTTTTTCTTTTTTTTTCAGTTTTGCGAGAATTTCCTACCAAGTTAAGATAAAAAAGGAGAGACGTAAAACTTTATCGGGTCAATGATGAGTTCAAATAGATTTTTTTCAATAGAATATTATTACCCAGATCAAGAAGCTAGGGTGCTCTTCAGAGCTAGTCACCAATTAATAAGACCATACTCAATCACCATGTAACCAGAAGATACTTCCAAGTTTCCAACCCCATACCCCATTTTAAAATCGAGTTTTCTTCCTCTGCTGCTCAGAACTGGAGTGTGGTGGAGGTCAGAGCTATGAGCTCTCTTTATTAGTTTTAACATTTGCAAAGTATATGACAAAAATGGATTGGGTCCTCCTGTGTTGGTGGAGCCCCCACTTAAATGTTATTGGGGTGTCTTAAATTCATGGGAAATAACCTAGCATCCTTAGGAGAATTGAAGGAAATTAGTACTTGTAACCCACATAAAAGGTTTATTAATTTTTGACACAAACCTGAAAATGATTTAATTTTTGAAGAACTAATATGTCGAGTTAGTTATCAAGGACAAATTACCTATTTTGATACAAAAAATCTATTTTATTGTATGTATGAAGAAAATATATCGTTTTCATGTTGTTCTTTCTGTTTCTTGATCAGTATATTGTATTGTATGAATCATTTTAGAATTAGAGGATTTTTTCTTTACTTTGTTTTGCAAGTATAAAGTTCAAATGAATTTTTAAGTTAGGGAGGGTCTTTGGGCTCCAACCTTGGATGAAGGAAATAATACAAGGAGTAGCTCAAAGGAACGAACGGTAAAATCAAATGTCATGAGTTTAAATTTTGCTAATTTCTTGGGGCCAAATTATGGAAGATTTATCTCTCATAAATATTCTAGTTCCAACGTGGATGACATGCCTTTGACCAGACCAGAGAAAAAATTAGTCGAGATGCGCGTAAGTTGAACAAAAATAAAAAAATAAAGGAAAGTTGTGTTAGGTAGTTGTCAACTAACATAAAACTTGTCCACCCAAATACCCCAAAAAAAATTTTGTTCATGAGTTACGGGTATTAACTGTTCGAATTAATATCAAGATATGTGGTAGGACTAATTAAATGAATTGAGTTAAAATTAATTATATTTTTAATTAATACGATAAAAACATAATACAACACACGACTGAATTTTCACGTAATTATGAGAAAGTGAGAAAAGTTTGAAAATCTGTTTGAAAAAAACCTTCTATTGGTAGACGTGGCTCACTAAATGGCCAAGGCTGAGGACTTATTAAGATTCACTGACTCCATGTGTAACCAACCTGCCTTCACATGACGGCCTTTCAGGACAGCTTTTTTCTTCACAAATCTGTCCTCCTGGAAACCAAGCAAAGCAATCCTTCTGTGTTTTTGAATCTTTTGATGATGAGTGTGAGTACCACCACATGCTCACAACTCATCAGTTCCATTTTCTGTGGGGTTCTGTTGAAACTTTGGAACCCAATTCACACGTGTTGTCCACATTAGACAATGGCAGGGTGACCCCTACCTTGCATAGCAACAAAGAACTGATTATCATCCTGGTGGGTTCTGGTTTTTAATGACCATATTACAGCTAAAGTCCCACTTGGGGCCTGCATTTTTTGAGTGCAACTCTTGCTTTTTTTGTCCAGCACTATTATGAGAAGGTACGACAAGGTTTAAACTTATAACTTTAGGGAAAACAATGATCATTAGGCCAACTGCTAACTTCTTAGAGTGCAATACGGTGACTTAATTACCTTACCTTTGTATTCGAATGTCACACCCACAAGATGATATATACTTTTTAGATTATGAATTTCATGCTCCATTCATTGATTATGGTGTTCTCTTTTCCATGACACAATAATTCTTTGAACCTTAAAGAGGTAACAAATACCTAGTATCATAATTAGTGCTTGGAGGATAAAAATTTGCATGAGTTGAGAAAATTAATATAGATTCCCACGTTTCCTAAATCTGGGCTTAATCTGAATGTGAATGTAACCAAAATATTGATCATGCTAATTTTTTTTGAAATTCAAGTTGCGCAATTTAGGTTTAATTATTGGGTTCAATATTTAATTTAATTTGGATTTGATCATTGGGTTATATAGTTTAGACAAAAAATTGGGTTGGGTCCCGAAAACCCGAGACCCTAATTTTAGTACCACTCAAATTTGAATTAGGAAGAGATTTTTTTTTGTCAGAAACCCAACTCTTGTATTTGATATCTCCACACAAGTTTTGAATATTTTGGGTTGTATCCAAGTTCAACTAGGGGTTGGAAAATACTATTGACTTTTTAGGATGGAGAAATATATATTGGAATAGATGGAGAAGTACTGTGCATGTTAGTAATAGAGGAGCCTGTTAATAGTGTGACAAAAAACATGGCAGTATCCCTATCTCATAAGCATCTGGCAAATGAGGAGACAGCTAGAGATTGATTTTTTTTGTGGAAACATAGCATGGACCCAATACTTTTAGCTTTGTTAGGGGGGACCTATGTTGATGTTTATGTAACAATGCCAAGCATTGAATTGAATCATCTTTTGAGATCTAAATAGGTGTCAGTTTAGCCAAGATATAGGTTGGTTTATCTACTTTTCAGACGGTAAAGTGTCAATTACTTGTTTAGCTTGTCCTTGATGATGATGATGTGGTGACAAACTCAACCATCTTACATCAGTAATTATGACTTAAACTGAACATTCTATATTAGGTGGAATTTAGCTAATAAGAAAAAAAAAGAAGAAGAAGAAGAAAATGTGATAGTCCTCAAAAGAGTTGGCCTCAATTCAGTGAGGATGCAAGGAGGAAGCTAGGAAGATTTGCATATTCAAATGTAATTTGTCAAAAATTGTCTCCCTTTTATCTAGGCAAATCCAATTCGTCAAAAAGTAATGTGAGTGGGAATATCGTTATTAAGTTGGGGTTACAACTTCGATTTTTCACTAGACAATCTTAGTTTACTTGATTTGAATAATTTATGAGTAACTATTTGTATTTACAGTTTACTTTTGTACTTTATGAGTTTACATGACACGAAACTAAACGGTTAGTCGTTATAAAAAATTTCCAGGTTAAATCCACTGCTACCGAGGACCTTATGATACATTAGTGATGCAGTTATGCTCTGGAACATGTCATGGTAGAACTTCGATAGTAAGATGCAAAAGTTAATGTCTCGAATTTCTAAGTTCGGGGTCTTGCAAGAAACTTTATGAGTGACCCAATGTGCTTGGTTTGTCATCATGCACATCGTAAATTTACATAGTAACTGTAAAGTACATATAAAGTATGGTTAGAACGATTTTTAATTGTATAAAATATATTCTCATGGAAATGATCTATTGATTTTTGTAATATTTGGTGCCATTGAAGTCTAAAAGGGTTCACCAAAGTTCGCCGTTGGACAATTAGGTCACTAGTTCGAACCTCACCCCCCCCCCCCCCCCCCCTCCTATAAAATTTCAGAATAGTGAAAAAAAAAAAGTCCAAAAGGATTCTTGAAATTTAGCAAGACATTCTGACCCACATCTAGGGTGACACTTCTTTTTATTGCCTTTGGGAAAGTTGATGAGTAAAGGAGAGTTGGAACATTGTGACTATTAGGCAGTCAGTTGAAGCGTTCAAGCAACATTTTGCTTCAAGTGCACAAGCAAAAGTAAAGTACTTTAATCGTCTGTTATGTTTATATCCAACTATTTCATATCATAAAAAATGTAACATAAGTATTTATTGAATACTCTATTTCTCGTATAATTATTTTTGAATATTCCGTCACATGGTTTCATTGTATATCAAGAGAGACGGTATTAGTGTGGCATCAAATTGTTAAAAAAGTTTAAGTTGATAAAATGAGCTTAACACATTTTCATTTCATAGTTTGGTAAATGTTCTCAATTTTTTAAATTAATATTACAGTGAATAATTTAGCTATAAAAGACGAGAAAGTACTCGCATAGATTAATGAAGTTTTAAATTTTAAGTGAATATACTCGACTATATATTTTATTTTATTTTTTACTAAAATTTGGTAACATAAAGAATTTGATCACTCCATTTCAGCCCCCACTCATGATCTACTCAAAGTTATTAGTTATAACCGTGCCACACAAGCCCTTGATGGGATAGTACATCCTAACTCCCAAACATTACTTTAGCATTGTTCACTTGCCCTGGCATTATAAGAAAATGATTCCTTGTCAAAATCAAAAATGCAGAAGACTACCTAAAAATTTAATGACTTTTTTGTGGGTTTTGACACATGTTTTTAAATTTATTTATAATAAATAAATTATAAATTTTTTGAGTCATGCTATAATTTTTTTAATTTGAATTAATTATAATCTTTTTGGATAAGTTAATATAAACCCTTTCAAACTTAAACCTCTCTTTACAAAAAATAGGATTCAACATTGAATCCGGTACATACCCATATTTGGTATGCAACACATATAAATATATGACCCACAAATATATCATAATTATTATTATTTTATCTTTGATTAATCCAATTCATACTCATGTTAAGAGATATAATTATTTTTTGCATCCTTAACCCTTTAATCTATCTTCTCAAACCCACCTCCCCTTAAGTTTAACAAAATTTATGATCATGAATTTAATATTTGAGTCAACTATGAGCCGGGTTTGAGAATTCAAGATTGAATTTTCAATTCAAACATAAAATTTAAAAATTTTTTAGACTATTTTCTTTAAACCCATATTGTTAAGCCTCGTATCCTCTTACTAAACAGCCTCTTTGGGTTAGGTTATTACTTTTGATGTAACTTTGTGATTGATCTTAATATATTTACAATTTGATTGTAAATTAATATAAAAGTTATAAATAATCTTTAAAAATTATAAAAATTTGTAATTACGATTTGGTACCAATATTTTTTTTTTTTTGATATAGTAAACTCTTCCTTCTAATAATCGCGATTACTCGCACCGACCACGCCGTAGTGATAACCAGGATTCACTGACGCCACCCAAATCTTCACTCAACTCCGGTCGAGCCGAGCCGTATAAAGCTTCCGAGCCCTAACCATTACTTCCCAAAAAATATCTCTCCAAAACGGTCTAAAATACGGGCAATAGCCTGTGGACCAAGATTTCATTTGGGTATGAATTTGGGTTCATTTCATTTTCATTTGCCAAATTTCTGAGTTACCTAACCCCAGTCAGATTCTAACTCCAAACCTGACCCAAGTTTGGTTTATTTAAAGACAGAGAAAGTGAGAACGCTCAGCTGGGTTGTGAACTGGTTTACTCGTCTTCCCATTTCCTCTCCCTCTCTTTCTCTCTTCCTTTGTGGATGACCTGTCATATAACATTGTGCTCAAACTTAAAGCTCTTGAATTGATTGCATAATGATGTAGAAGGAAAAATATTGTGTGAGGTGTTTTTTGACTACTTCTCTTCTGGGTTTTGGTTGTCTTGTGGATTGTTTTTCTCAGTTGCTTGTTTGTTTCTTTCTTTTCTTTTTGATGGGTTCAGAGGGGGAAGACGGGTTGAAAAAAGAGAAATATGGTGAAGTTAAGAAAGAGAAAAGGTTGCACAGTGACTCAATCTGCACACAACAAAACTGTGTAAGTTTGGGTTGTTTTGGCCGTGGAAGTTTTGCTTGCTTGTTTCCTCACAAGTAAAACAACTTGTGCTTAACACACTTCTAGCTCTCTAAAACTCTTTCTCTCGCTAAACATCTACAAAAGCAAGTAAAGGGTGGTCTGATCTAAATAGATCTGTTCTGTTATTAGAGTACTGCTTCTTTGCCATCAGTCATGAAGAGACTTGGCAGCTCAGATTCCTTGGGTGCTTTGATCTCCATCTGTCCAACCACAGGTGCCAACAGTTACTCCATGTTTTTCCTACTTTTTAAGTTGTTGTTCATTACCAAGGATTCAATCATACCCATTCAATGTTTTCTTGTCTACACCTTATCTATATGATCAATCACCTTGGAATCCATAAAAAAAAATCTTACATCGAAGCAGTTGCTTCCTGTTTTAGCAACTTTTAATGCTTTACTCTTTTTCCTTTCTGGGTTTCTCTATTTCTAGTCGTAGTGTTGTTGGAGACCTATATGTGTTCTCAAATATGTATTTCATCTTGTTCAATTTAAATTAGTCATTTGTTTCAATGATACTCTTAATTTTATAAAAGTTTTGATTTTGTTGAGGTCAAGTGTTCAAATTCCTTTTCCCTTCCCTCCCAAAAAAAAATAAAAAATAAAATTTCATGATTATATAACTAGAGATGAAGGAATGCTTACCAAAGACATGATTTGATCTTTTGTGACATACTCTTTGCGGGTATTGTTATACCTTTTTGGAACTTCTCTCCACCTCTTCGCGATTATTTTACTCTCCGACTATTTCACTCCTCCATGTAGATTTTTACTCTTTGTTTTACCCTTTAGTACTCTTTCAAAAATTTTCATAATAAATTCTTCGTTGTGATATTGTTCTTCCCATGTATATTAAAAAAAATTAGTGTGTTTCTTCACTAACTTTCTCTGATTCTTCCTTTTTTACTGTTATAGAAGAACACAGTCCGGGACACAACCATGTTTATCCTAGGGAGTTTCAGTCCATGTTGGAAGGACTAGATGAAGAAGGCTGTGTGGAAGAATCAGGCCAAATAATGGAGAAAAAAAGGCGATTAAGCGTAGAGCAAGTGAAGGCCTTGGAGAAGAATTTTGAAGTGGAAAACAAGCTTGAACCAGAGAGAAAAGTGAAGCTTGCCCAAGATCTTGGCTTGCAACCGAGACAAGTTGCTGTTTGGTTCCAAAACCGCCGAGCTAGGTGGAAAACCAAGCAATTGGAGAGAGACTATGGCCTTCTCAAAGCTAATTTTGATGCTCTCAACCATAACTATGACACACTCCAACATGAGAATGAAGCTTTACTCAAACAGGTAGTCCTTGTCTCGGTCATATTATCCAAAAGGGTCAAACCACGGTAACTAGTAAGAGAGAATTTGCGACCCAATTAGTAAGTTACAAAAAGAATGGTTTTTTCGGAATCCATTCGAATATTTACAATTGATTATAATAAGTTATAATTACTCGATACCGTAGTCTTACTCTTATTATCCGAAAATCGTGATAATTCTTTTGCACAAGTCCTCCATCAATTTCCTAACAAGGTAGATTTTTTTGGTTGACATATGTACAATTATGTACAGATAAGAGAACTGAAATCGAAGTTACATGAGGAGAACACTGATCAGACCAACGCTATGTTGAAAGAAGAGACAATTGTGTCTGAAAGTGACAACAAAATAATGGAAGACACTAAACCAGATGCAAATTCACTTGCTAAAGGTGAAGCCACTGAGATGAACTACAAGAGCTTCACCACCAACAACAATGGCGGGCTTGGAGGCTCAGTGTTTCCAGATCTCAAAGATGGGTCTTCTGATAGCGATTCGAGCGCAATATTGAATGAAGACATGAATAATAGCCCGAACGCGGCCATTTCTTCATCTGGGGTTCTTCAAGGTCACCAGTTCATGGTATCAAATGAATCTTCAATTTTGAAATTCAACTGTTCTTCGACGACGTCGTCGTCGCCGTCGTCCATGAATTGCTTCCAATTCTCGGACTCGAAATTGATTCTTGGGGATGCCCAGAAGGCGTATCAGCCGCAGTTTGTGAAGATTGAGGAGCACAATTTTTTTGGTGGTGATGAGTCCTGCAATTTCTTCTCTGATGATCAAGCTCCAACTCTTCAATGGTACTGTCCTGATCACTGGACTTGAAGAAAAAAAAAAACCCACATCAAGAAGCTGAAAAAATAAGGAGGAGAGAGAGAGGTGTGAAAATTGCCGAAATTTTGTAAAACCAAGAAGTGGACTAGTTGAGTATATATGTAAATTACCTTTGCTCTCTCCATTGTACAAAGTGAAGTTGCAGAGAAGTGAAGAAGATGAGAAAAAAGCCAAGGGAGAGAGAGGGGTTCACGTGGCGGAACTGGTGGAAATTGGAAGGTGGTGAAGGGTGAGGATGATTAGGCCGTAATTGAGCTTTCACTCTCTTCTGCTGTTAAAAGAAGAAAAAAGATTAGAAGTTGATGAGGGAAAATGATGTAATGGTGGAAAATAATCATTGGCTCTTTCTTAAAGATAGCTAAACTATATACATGCATTTAATATGTTTACAGCTGCTTTGTAATGCATGA
Source organism: Ilex paraguariensis (assembly GCA_963454935.2). Lineage (NCBI taxonomy): Eukaryota > Viridiplantae > Streptophyta > Magnoliopsida > Aquifoliales > Aquifoliaceae > Ilex > Ilex paraguariensis. The sequence goes on along the minus strand of CAUOFW020003981.1, from coordinate 474,327 downwards.
AGGGGATAGTCGTATAATTATCAGTAGAGTAATACTAGACTAGAATTGGATTATAGAAATTATTAAGGTTGTAGGAAATTAATGATTCAAACTACTGTTTTTGTTAAAGGAAAATTACACTCACTCCCCCTTATAGCTAATTGAAATAACAAAGTGTCCTCATAGTTTCTAAAATTACACAAGACATCTTTTCTCTGCTTTCAGTGTTTTTTATATTGTAACAGAGACACCTATTCCAGGCTGAAATTGATAAGAATGGAGTCCAAGTTCTTATTTATTAAGATTTTTAGATAATTAACTCAACCACACAAGGATAAAACTCGATCACTTTCATTAACAATTTTGAAAAGTTCCATATCACTTTTGAAAGGAGGATAAAATTTTCTATTGTTTTGCCAAATTTCAGAGGATGTCAATAGCTTATCCCCATCATATCTATATCTTATTTTTTTTGGTATAATATCTATATCTTATAGTACCCATATTTCATATTCGTAGCCGTAGTACTTCCTAATTGACAAGACACTAAATTAGTGGCTATGTGAGATTTAAAAAATAAGCCATTTGGTTTACTTCAAGTACTTTTCTCGACTACTGCTCTTTGCTAACTAAAGAAGAAGAGAAGTTTATTTAAACAAAAAATTATTCATCAAAAATCACTATATTATTTGCTTCTTTTTTTATGTAAATGAAAACTGTGACCTTGTAAACCAACTTTTGATATTCTCAGTATTTTATCCGCTTGGTAGGAGGGAAAAGGTCAATTATTTTAGAGAAATAATGTACATCCCTCGTCGGAATGGATGACTTTAACTAAAAATTTTAAAAAGTTTGATAAAAATAGATGGAATTGGGTTGGAATTATTTCTATCAATTTGAAAATCGTAAAAAATCTGTAAAAAAGTGTTTGTATTTGTTACCTGAATAGGTTTATTTGCTTACAAAATCAATCAATCAATCAGCCAACCAGCATATAATATTTAAAATGGGGGAAAAGGCTAGTAAAATAACAAAATTAAGAATCGAAGAATTTGTATAACAAACATATACACTATTTTCCAATGTGATTAGGTGAGCATTCTATATGTATTGTGCTCCTCCACAAGTTTTAGCAACCAACAAAACATGGTTGTGTAACACTTCACGGTTGCTTTCTTAGAAGCTATGTTAACAAGCATCTCCCATACTCCTATCGGCAGAGTGTGAATCATTGTGAGACAACGTTTCTACTTCATGAAAAACGTTTTTTTTTTATCAAGACTTCATGAAAAAGGTTTAAACGTCATAACTAAGATTTTTTTTTTTCGGGTGATAACGGTTTGTAGACCTTTATCATATTCATAATATTGTAATATTTTGGTCATCCTTGTGAGCATATAATAATAATTAATAGTCCTATTTTAATGTTTTAAATCTCGATCTTTATCGGCAAAAGTCTCTTAGTGCCAACCTTATTCCACTCTTCCAATTAGCAAATTTTTCTTCAGGCACAAGGCAATTTCAACCTTCTTCTTCATACAATTAAGATGAAAGATATTGATTTTTTTTTACTGGTCCTAACCTCTTTTTTTGTGTGATAATATTGTCAAATAATCTACTTGACACATTAGGGAAAAGAGACATGCACAAATAGAAAAAATAAAAATTGAGTAGGATTGCAGGGAAGAAATTATATTATCAGGGTTTGGTTCTTGTTATTTGACAATTGCATAATCAAAATAAAAAGCTTTTCTCAATGTAGTCCATTACTAATGCTTTTTCTTCACGATTCAACCATGTTGTTAGCAATACACATTTTTGAAAGATGGTTAGACCACCAATCCCACCCCTTAAAAAAGTCTAGTACGATAAAACACAACAAATGCAGTAGAAATTGCGCTATTTCATCAAGTGAAAAAGGATCATAAGTGAATTAGTTTATTCTTATTTGATAATTACATAAAGGAAATAAAAAGTCTTCTTCTCGATGACTTTTACATATAAGAAGGTAACATCAACAATATCATTCAATCTCATCTCCCCTAACTAGTGACCTCACTAGCCTCTTTTGTTCGTTTTTCAAACACATTGTCAAGTATAAACTTTTTCATAATTACACCATACACCAAAAAAACAAAAGGAAAAAAAAAAAAAAAGGAAGAGAGAAGAGCGCAAAGTTTGTCCTAAGCACAAACCTACCCAATCAAAGTGGAAAAAAGAAAGACAGATATATAAAGTGGGAATCAAAGAGCTCCCTTAAAAAGATGTGCAACATGATTAGATCCCAAATATACGGGTCTGTTGGGAGACGCAGCTTTTTGTGCATCATTACATTGTTAACTTTTATGTGTTAAAGTTAGCACCCATGTTTCTTGTGTTTTTTTTTAGGATTGCATCTAGGGTGTTGGCGTCGATTTATATTTATTTCAATTAATTATTTTTTTAGTTCGATCAAAAATTTATTATAGGATCATAATATTTTATCATACTTTTATAGCTGACGTCCATGTCCATATCAACACTCACCAACGATAACCTTTTTTTTTTTTACGATTTCATTCATTTATCAGTATTTAATGAGATAGTATTATACTTATATATAATACTAAGTCATCTTAATATAGTTTATAAGTCGTCTCCTTCCGTGACTCTACCATAGAGAATTGTAGTTCACACTACGCTTAATCTCAAACTCGACTTGATGGCTAATTTTGATTCTAATTATTATGAACTTATGACTAAAACTTACTCTTGAAAATTGACTTGTAAAAGAAGGTGTCTAAAAGTTCATATACACACATCTAATATAATTAACTGACGTAAAATTAATTATTAAATTTTAAACTCACAACATTTGACTTTACAACTTAATCATGTGTTTGGTGGAAAGCCCAGTGTATTGCAAAATGTGCATTTAACAGTCACTCATCAAAAGAACTACAAAAAGAAAAGGTAATTCATATTTTCACCCCTAAATTATGGTCCAATCTCACTTGCTTTGTTGCATATCATTAGATTATTGAAACAAAGTGAAATCAAATGATATAGTTAGGCGGATAAAGTGGCATACCTTTCCTTCTAATTTTTAGTGAACATTTAAAATTAGAACAATAGGAAAGTAATAAACTTATTTGAAAATACTATACGAGTAATTAATATGCCAGTCAAAAGAAAATCGACTCGAATACTTTGAATATGCCCATAGAACTTCTATTACTGCATCAATGGGTAAATGCTATTATGATACCTATCAAGGGTGTAACTTATTTTTTGAAGGAATAATATAAAGTTTGATGGAGCATCAAGAAGAAAAGTATTCATATGACTGTTCTAAATAGTTAGAATAAAGGTTTGTTGACAAGATGAATGTGTAATTTGACCATACAAGAAAACATTTATTAATGCTTTGAGGCTGCCAGGTACATAGCCCCTTCCTCATCTTCCCCATAAAGTAAAGGGTTTGGCTACTCCATCAAGAAAAAAAAAAAAAATAGTCTCATATCATTTATCACCTTTACGATATTTATATTATTTTTTGTGCGTAATTTACTAACTTTTGAGATGTACTCACATTTTAAGTTTGAGTAACTATTTTTCGGTTTTACTTATCAACTTTTTTGTTTGAGCTTATAAGTATTTGGGTGAAACTTTTGACTTTTTAGACTTTTTTTTCCTTGACAGTATGGTACTAAAAATTAAAACTTCGGTATCATAGTGTATGTGTAAAGTACATCTTCTTCAATTCTAAGCGAAATTCAAGTGATAAGAATAACGAATTAATAACGCAGACGTTCATAGTTTGAATTTTGATAATTTTTTGACAACATAGGAAAAAAAAATTAGTTAAAATGTATATAAATTAATCTGAATACTCCTAATAGTTAAACTAAAAAAAAAAAATAAAGTATATTATCTTTTTCTTTGCCTTCGGTTTTTTTGGTGTACGGTTTTGGCAACAAGCGGATGTCTCGCCTCCTCTTCTGATATCATTCACAGACCTGCACATGGCACCCACTTCACCTGCAGTGTCGTACTTTATTTATTTATTGTTTAAGAATAATATTATTTACACGTAACTTTTTTTTTTATTTGAACAAATTTACATGTAACTTAAATCAATTACAATTCATGCTACGCTTAGATTTGCATCTTGTTACAATTCATTTAGCTTTCGATCGATTTATGTATAAGTATACATATTTATATTTGTTTTTGTATAAATTACGTGTATTTAGTTATGTATTACACTTTAACGAAATTCATGTTGACTTATTTATTTATAAGTTTGACAAATTTATTTATTTATCACTCAAACTCAAAAGATTAAACTCAATCTCTATATTTTGCTATATTTTTGTGTTTAATTTGTTGATCGTGTTAAGAATCATTGGACCCAATTCAGATTTGCCCGTTCATGTTTTTTCCCCTTTTAGCATGTTATAAATTTTTCCCGACTTCTTTTCTAATCAGTAGATCACTACGTCAATGAACAATCTATAATCACAACTTCAAATAATCTATCTAAGATTACAACTAGGAAATTGAACTCTTAATTTATAAAGTCACAATAATGGTTAAGATTTATCTATATTTTTTTTATTTTGATCAAATGGTACAAAATTCATCACAAAAATTTTTTCGACTTAAAAATATCATTTTCACATAGTCAATGACATTCTCAATTATGCTAAAATGATTATGCTTCAAGTATCACATTGGAATATATTTGATTCTTATGAAGACTATCTCTCTTGCAAAGCTTGTCTCTCTCAAAAGTTTGAAAAGATAACAAAATAAGTATGTGAAATAATTATTACCTAAGAGAAAATAGAACAATGACACAAGCAAAAGATAAGAAGAAAGGAAGAAATCAACAAAGAGGAATTTGAAATCCTTCTCAAGCACTACTTTTCTTTCCCATCTTTAATACTTCCAAAGCCTTCCTGCCATGAAAGAAAATTGTCAAGCAGTGCTCTCATTTTCCAGTTTCTTTCAAACTATTTCGATTTATGACAAGCAAAGAGAACTTTAATATCAGCAAGACATATACTTCGTGATTCTGCAAAAACAAAGACAAGCATTCAACAAGTAAACGGCTACAATATTCAATTATAAACTTTTAATGAAACAACTTGCTTTTTTGCTTTTGTGCTGTTGTTGTCCTCATTGAATTTATTCTGTCCGTTATTATTATGAAGGACCTTTATCAACTTAGAGCTCTTAACCGCTACAGTTCTTCTATTATTCTTTCTTTTATATTATCTGAAAAATAATCTGCCATGATTTGTGTCAAAAAACTAAGAAGAGAGATGATCTCTTTAAACAATCGTGACATTTGTTCTTGTGGGGCGTTCTCCACACGTTATGTTATTGTTGAACAGAGAACAAATTACATTTAGAGCAAAAATATGGGTCCTTCGAATTTAGTTTTATTATTTTAAGTGGAGAGAGGGAGAGAAAAGAGAACTGTAGCGGTGGGATTTGGTCCGTGTTGTTTAGTTGTGTATGAAGAGATAGAGAGAGAGAGAGAAAAGAGTTTTGAGGGGATTGAGCGAGAAGATAAAAAATCTAAAAAAAAATGTGTAATAATCTTATTTTATCTAGAAAAAATGTGAAAAAGTGAGGAGTCTGAACTGTAGACGTTATATCAAGAGTCATTCAAGGCCATTGCCACCCTGTTTCTTAGATATCTAGTCTAGCTCGTGTCTTGGTGGCGTCATGCAGCAAGACACTCCTTGACTTTGAAGTAAGGTGAAATAGCAAAGTTGTTCGATAAAAGTTTCATGCATTATACCTCAGGCTATCGTCATTACACTTCCTCGGTTCAACTCATGTGCGCTCATGTCAATTTTAAAAACCTTTTAAGAGCATATATACATGGATGGTGAAAATTGAGGGGGCACCAAGGAGCTGGCAAGCCCTGTGCCCCCAACCCTTGGCACCAATGGGCAAGACATGCAACAATATTTTTGCTATGTATGAGGTAAGTTGGACATGAAAATACGAGATAATAGTGGAACCAGAAAAATTATGAGAGCTTGTAATTACAAAAGATTACATGATTGAGAATGACATCATATGATGGGTACAATTGAGACGATGTTGGTGCATAGCTTCACAAGCATGACTTGGGCTTGGTTTATGATCCTTGATAGGTTCATGGGCTAGGTTTGGCTGTAGATTTGTGGGCATAGAACTGGAATTAATCTGCTCAATGCATGAAACCAAACGGTTGAGAGCGATTGTTGTGCATGCCCCGATCATAGGAAGCAATTGCGGATAATTACCAAGCATAACTTGATCATGAACAGGTAGTTGGGCGCGATTACCAATTCAAGTCTTGAATTGGAGAAATTGTCGGTCACCTATCAAGCAAAGACGTAGCTTGGCATGATAGTTGTAGTTGAAAACAATCGTGCACTTGCAAAAGATTGGTTAGTGGACTAATAAACCCTAGACAATTTGGGGTGTCAACTACCACACCCCTTACATAAATAGGAACTGCTGTGCCAATATATTGGCGGACAGTCATTGGCCGGATTTATGGGTTAATTATATTGTTTAACAATAATATAATGTTGGAAAAAGTTTTTTTTTTTTGGTAAATATCGTGTTGCATGTGCGAATGTGTGTGTTTTTTTACGAGTTTGAGTGACTTGTTATTGAAGTGACATCTTTGCCTGTAAACCTATTGTAACCTATTGTATTCGGTGGATTTGGGGTTTTTTTGGGGATTGATTTGTTACAACTAAACACGATTTATACATTGTATGAACTTGGCAAGTCAATAAGTTAGCAATACATGATTATAAATGAGTTACTTGTTCAATAAATCTTGATATGAAATAATTTACGCATACAATTCACTAACATGAAGGGGAACTAAGAAAAATCTTATAATTACCAAATTCTTTGTCTCAAATAATATGACATAATTTTAATCATTAAATATTAATGAGATTTATTTATTTAATAGTGAAAAACTATGTCATATTATTTAAAATAGGTATTTAAAAAAAAAATTAATATACATAGCATTCCCCGAGAAATAATATTCCAATTATTCTTTGTTTTTTAATTTTTTTGGGGTAACAGTACAGAAATATAGGCTTGGAGTTTGTGCCCAGTAGTGTGGTCCCTTTCATTTATGTGGGTCCCACTATCTTTATGTTAATTGGAAGTGCATGTGAGGTGGGTCCCATTATGTAGGCCACATCACAGATTAAAAAATTAAAAAGAAGTGGAAACTAAAAGAGGGGAATGCGGAGAGTTCCTTATATTCACACTCTAATTGATGACAACTTCTCCATATATAAATAGCAATGACAGCGAGTCACATTTTGCCACGTCACATGGTCTTTTTATATTACCCCCCTTCAATTGTCTATGCAGTTCGTTTTTTTTTCTGTGAATTGGACAGCTGTGGGTGGCCAAGGTTTTTAGGGAGTTGTTTTTAAGATTTTTTTTTTAAAAAAAATAATTTAATTGCATTTCTATTTGTTCAAATTAAAAGTTAGTTTAAAATTTATGATTTGAATATCCTAGTAATTCTAACCTAAATACCTCAATTAAGTTAAATTTTAATAAATTGTACCTAAATCTTGATTTAATTTCATACAAAAAAATACTCACGTCAAAGATAATGAATTTGGACCCAGTTTTTAATTACCAGTCAAAAATATCAATTTCTATGCACCTACCCAAAATCAAACTTAGATCGAATTCAGATCGAACACGTATCAAAAGTCCATCCATTAAGAGGCATAATTCTAAGAACCACTCTATATTGAGTGCAGTAGTTGGGCAACATAGAATAAGCTCAATTTCTTACGTCAGGTGCTTCTTAGTTGTTTATTTTAATAACGGTTTTTTACATATTGTACCTAGAAAGATTTTCAATTTTTCATTTTATATTTTTAAATATTAAATTTTTCACATCACATACTCAATACATCAAAAGTGTTGCAAACTTGCAATGTAACCCTTTTGTTAGATTTTTATGAGTTTTTTTGAGACATATTGTAACACTTTTAATATATTGAGGGTACAATATGAAAAATTTAATCTTTGAGGATACGGTACAATTTGCTCTTTTAATAATCTCTACCTCCACTCTGTGCAATTTGTTTTAAAAAAAATCACTTTTTTATGGTTTATTTTAATTTTTCCAGTAGTTTATACTCCAATATTAATCACTTTAGCTATTTTATTAGATATTTCCAGGCAGGTAGGCATATAAGGTGGCATGCTCCACTTTGTTCACTCAATGCTTATACCTGTTTTTGAGCACTTTATACCATTACACAAAAGAGAAATGTTATTGGTACATAATTTATTGAATTAATTTGTTAATTTAATTTATTCTAATTATTAGATTGATTATGGGCCTATTAAATATTAAAATTTAATATTAATCTAATAATTATAAAAAAATTATATTATTAAATTAATAAATTAGATCATATTTTTAAGCCTCAAACAATATTACTCTTGCAAAAAGAACCTCTGTTTTGGTCTTTTGCTTTTGGCTTTACTTTTTCTTTTTGTCTTTTGCATCTTTTAAAAAGTAAATTGGTCGTCCATGCAAATATGAGACATCATCCACAAGGATACAAGACTGCAGTGCTATCTCGGAATTCATCTACAATGTAATTTGAATGATTTGTAATTATTGGTTGAAAAAATAATAAAGTAAAAAATTATACATATACCATGTTTCAGGTAAAAAAATGGAAACGAAGTTTAATTGTAACTTAATTTGATTGTATCATAAATTTTGACATAACACTTTAAACTTAATATAGAAAATATATTGGAGTGAACGCTATTGAAACAATTTTTTGTTAAATGCAATTAACCCAAGGTAAACTAAAAATGTCTAGGATCGATCACAAATAACTCTATTTATCATAATTTTATCAAATTAAATCGTTAACTCGTCTTTATTTTTTGTAAAAACTTCCGAAACAATGTTAAAGAGTAATTTTTTGATACCATAGTTAGACTTATCAATCGTGCTGAGTGAAACGAGTTCATGTTAGGTCTTAGCGAAATCGTGTCAAAAAGTATTTCACTTATACCTAATTCATTTATTAATTTGTATTTAAGAAATTATGTTATATCAAATTCGTGTCGTATATTTCTTGGGATTAATTTTACTCATACCCTATTCATTTATTTATCATATTATGTCGGGTCCACTCATTTATAAAACAGGTGACTTAAGTAAGACTCAAAATCTCTAAATTTATATAGTATTGGTGTTGTATTAACGGATCGTGTCAAAATATTGACACTCATAATGATTGATATTCTAAATTTTATAAAAAAAGGGAGGTTGAAATGATGATGACTAGAGTGATTTGGTGGAGGATCTTATATATATAGAAACAAAAGTAAGCATTAAAAGATATGCCCTTTGATTTGTCCACACTTAATTAAGCTTCTAGAAGGTTCAAAAAAAAAAAAAAAAAAAAACTTCTACACCCACCACCACCCTATTGTTAATTAGGTGCATGCGGGAGACGCAGTTGTCAGGCTCCAAGCACAAGAGAACGGCGGTCCTTATAACCTATAGTTTTTTGTCTATTTTTTAATCCAATTATTTATTGTTAAGAGGATTGATATCTTCTCACGGGATTTTTAATGTTATATAGCAATAAAATATTTATTTTAAGAGAGAGATTCTAATTGAGTCGGTGTTATCTATACTCATTTTCACGACCATCTTTTTTAAAATGAGATTTACAAGTTGATTCATATATAATTCTAAACATGTTGAAATTGAGATTTTACATAATACTTATTTATTTGTATTTTTATCCGAAAAGTGGGAGAGTGGCAATTAGTAGGTAATAACCCTATGACACATGACCATGAACACCTCATTGTAAAGTATTTGATTTGAATTATAACTACTAATTTGGGAGGATAATTTATCACTACAGCACCATCAAAATCAAACAATAAATCACGATATTCTCATAAATTGAATTCTACTTAATAACTATATTAGAGTCAAGGACGACTCTAAACAGTTACAACTTATTACTAAACCACTAACTCTGGTGGGATCATTTTAAAAAATGAGCAATTTAAGCAAAGTGAGGTAAGAAAATGATAAGGTAAAAAAATTAAGGTAGATCACCGCGAGTCATAGGCAATTTTGCACTACCCAATACATGGATTTGAGACCCTTATAACTTAACTCAATAAAACTGTCATAATTGATTTATATCAAGTCAATAATTTTTTTTTTCTAATTCAATACGCTCTTTTAATTCTCACGATTCAAAAAATTTGACCTAGCACTACTTAGGTGGGGGTTGAGCTCTTATCTAAGGGGAGTTTTGTGATCGATTTGTGAAAAGAAATTAACCCTCATATGACATTAAACTTCATTTCAAATTTAATATTTTAGTTCATAGTTTTACATGAAACGCACGAAAGAAATGAACAATGAATTTCGAACTTGGGATTTTAACAATAGAAGAGACGATGATCATTAAGCCAACTGTTAACCTTTATCCTTAAAAGTATGTGGGTATGGAATTTATGGGCCCGGAGATTTTACTTTTTTGATATTGTATATGACTAATTTATTTTTCTATTCTTATATTTTAAAATTCAATTTGATTTTTTTGCTCTTGAAAGTTGTAGTGGACAAGTAAAGACTTATTATTATAAGAAAGCAAACAAATCAAGGGTAAGTGGCGTGGAAGGACGTACAACCTTTGATAAGGACTGTAAAGCTGACAGATTCGGGAAGATGAAAACGACGTCGCCGAGAAAGACGAAACCCTATTGACAGTGACGGGGTGTGTTTTATAATGTTGCAGTGTGCATGTGAACTTGCTTACACCATTCTGCTTGACCTTCCATTAGCAAGATAATAATAACTAATAAATACCACTAAAAAAAATTTGACTACTTTATTAAATATAATAATCCGTATTTGTAGATTTTAATTTAATATATTTATAATTATTGATGATAAATATCATAAATAATTAAATATTTTTTTTACATATATCACGTTTTTATTAAGCAATAAAAAATATTACCAATACCCATGAATCGTGGGTTAAAACAATCGACTTTAGGTGTGCAAGTTGATCTAACTATTCATGAACAGCTCTGAATCGATTTGTATTGAAATTCACTTAACTCATTTATTTATGAAATAAGCAAAGGTCGAGTGCAAGTTAAAGACTCAATTTATTAAACTTAATAACTAATAAAAATAGTCGAGTTTAAACAATAACTTGTTCAACTTGTTAAGTTTTGAGCTCAATTAAACTGACAATCTCATACTATACCCGACTTCATAATCAATCACAAGATGTTATGATCGATCATAAAGAATATAAATTTTAAAGTTGAAATTAAAATTAATCATAATTATTCATAATTGATCATAATATTTTATAATCGGCTATACTATCATATGATTGATTACGAAATTTTCGGGGTTGATATTTTTTTAGCCAAGTCTTTTAAGGGTAGCACTGTGGAAGGGGCACCAAACCTTCAACTTTTTTGGGACTTGAGTGTTGTACGTGTCCAATATGCTTAGTTGGGACATGACAAAGAAAAAATGTATACACAAATTTTATATTAATCTATTAAAAAAAAATCTGGATTGCTAAAGACGAAAGGGACACTTATGTCACAATCCATGATGTCAATAAAAAATAATCAGATAATCAACTTAGCCATAAGCTGATTAAGTGGCTTGCTAGCTACTTAAGTTGGCGCCTAATCTAAGCTCAAGAACTTTTACTTATTACTCAAAAATAGAAAATTTTGGATGAAAGCAATCGATATTGACTATTTTTTAGATCAGGTATTTTGTTACGAGTTATGTAAAATGTATCGAATTTAAGTAAGTGAGAGTGTAGTACAGTAGGTTTATCAAAATACGACACGAGAAGATAAATAAACACGGAATTAAGTGAGTTTAGCTGAGACCTTATAGGGTTCGGGAGATAAACAAGTGAACATCAAATCGTGTTTAGGTAAGACATATCAATTCGTTTGTCACCCTTTTATCTCTATAAATAAAATTAATATAACAAGAAATTAATAATTATTCCAAAAAAAAATGCGTTAGAATAATATATATATATATATATATATATATATATATATATATATATATATATATATATATATATATAGTTATAGTTATTAATTAGATCAGTTCAAAAAAAGTTACATAATATTTTTTTAGAGGATGTTTAAATAAATGGGTAGAACGGGTGACGGGTTAAAATAGTTATCGTGTTAATTCGACTCTACTTAACTCGATTCATTTATTAAGCAGTTTAAACGAATCGTATTGTGTAACCTGCTTAATAAACGAATCGTATTCGATTTGAAGTTTTTCATCCGTTTATTTAAACAATTCGTGTATGAGTTTGCTGATTTTTCACATGAACCCGATTAGACCCAACTCATAACTATTTAACTCGGCACAATTGACAACCTTATAATACAGTGTTCAAATCACTAAATTAGGAGACAAATTGAAATCTGATATTTTCAAAGTGGGGGACATATTCAAGTGTGATATATGATATTTCTCGTTTCATATATCACTTGAAATCTTCCTATGATAAAATTTTTGGAGTCCAAATATTTTCTATGTTAAGAGTAGAAAGATTCTAATCATATTAACATGGGATAAGTAGAAATATTTTTCTTCAAGTTAATGTTGTTACTGCAAAGTGGTGGTCCATTGTCTATGATATGCTAAGATTTCAACTCTTTATTTAATCATTAATGTTGATTAATTTGTTAAATGCCAAGTAAAAAATTATACAAATTTGTCCTAATTTGGTGGTATAGATACAGATTCTGCAATTAAATATTTTATTATTTTTACATGTATTGGCTGGTATGTTGACATTGTTGGAACAATGAGAATCTTTGAAAGTGTTTTGTTTGAACAAAAAGAGACCAACTTTATAATCAGTTTATTCTTCATTTGAAACAAACATTGACAGCTTTTTTGGTGGAATTTTTGTGCAGAATAGCTGTAGAGTTTGCTCACCACCACAAAGCCATGTGCAGCATGGCCAACATGCTTGCCAATTTTTTTTTGGTTTAATGTTAAGGGGGGTGTTTGGGTCAACTTGTTTGTACTTTTGATTAATCTCCTCTCCGATTCGATTAAAGACAAATCATTCATACTGAGATTTGACTATTAACGAGAGATTTAATTTATGAAGGATAAATTTTTTATGACTAATCTTAAAAAATTGTCAAGATTCGAATTCAGAACGTTTTGGTTGTACAGCTCGCAAGCATGCTTGCCATACTAGTATAATATTAGTTAAAGGTAACTGGACAGTAGTTGGTGGATAATTATAAGTGTTCGGGGTTTAGTTGGATTTGGACAGGTTTACTGTGACATTGCAGTAGAGAGATTACTAGTCACAAAAAAATAGAGCTATTGTATTCAGGTTAAGCTTTTTGAGATACAGAATTTGGTTACTTTTGCCTTTTCTTAATTTTGGTGGGTCATTGGTCTGAACGTGGACTACCTTCATGGATTGGGCCGGGCCTACAGTTGGATTGAAAGAAGACCCAAGAGGGGCCAGGACTCTACCCACTTCGTTAACGAATGCCACGTGGCAGACCGAACCAGCCCATGCTTTTACCCACTTCGTTAACGGATGATACATTGAAAGTCAGGTCGACCCAGGACACTAGGTGTAACAACATGTACGTCGCAATCAAGGCAGGCCCATGTTCTGTTTGGATAACGGGCTTTTGACCAACTTATTACCCAACTCCACGACCCTTACTTCCCCTGGTATCTTGCCTTGACAAGGACAATGGAGAAATCTACGGTACCGTTGTTACAATTTTTTTTAGATGTTTTGATAACTTTTATGGATATTTTTATTATTTTTGTGCTAAATTGCGATCGATCTTAAAAATATTATGATAAATCGCAAATTACTTACATAATTATAAAAATACCCATAAAAGTTGTAAAATCACCCACTAAAATTGTAAATTTTTTTCTTGTAAAAACACCTACAAAAATTATAAAAATATTTACAAAAATTGTAAAATTAAAGATACGGGTACCAAATCAAAATCGTTTCAAGCTTGAGCTTTTCGAATTTATAATGACTCCATATTTATGTTGTTTCAATCGTCCAATGAAACAGATAAAGCAAAAACAAAATAAAATTCTGCCTAAGCTTTTAGGCCACAAAAAACTAAATATCCTACGCTTTTTATGCCAGTAAAAAAATTAAATTATTTACGTTGTATCCTCAATGTATTAAAAAATATTATAATATGACTTTTCTGCTAACTTTTGTTACTTATTCTGTCAAAAATCGTCCAACCAACGTTGATAGAATGAGTAACCAAAATTAATTGAGGGACAAAAAAAAATTCTTAAACCTTTCAAAGTAAATAATATAGTTTTTCCAAAAGAAAACTGTACAATATAATACACATTAAAACAGAGCTCTTGCATGCAGACATGTTTAAGTATTCCTCAAAAAATCTATTCACACCCCCAAACAAATCCTATATGTTATGTCTGGACCACAATTTTAAAATCACAAGTTGAGTGATACTTTAATAATAACTCCCTTGTATTTAAATAAAACTTACAACATACATAAAGTTGTTTGAGATTCTCAGACACATCTGAGTGGACAGTAAGCGCCAGATCCTAGGATCGTTCTTACAAATTTTGTGAAAACCAAAAAAAACATTTCGCATCTTGTGTATAAAACACGGTGACATATCGCATGATGATTATTTATTATTGCATGATGATATATATCACTACGTACGATATGATATCTATCATGCAATAATAAACAACCATTTGGTTTGTTAAACTTGATCAATACCCATGTGGCATCTAGACGTTTGGCCGTGTTTTTCTCCCAATCAATCGCACTGAGGGATGTGCTAAAGGGCAACGGCTTTCACACAGTTCATTGCTTTGTTGAGCTTCACATGTTCCATATTCTTGGTTCTCTGAAACAGGGCACTCCAATTGTTTTTTTTTTAACTTTTGTTTTGGGTTAGTCCCTTACACACATTAAACTAAATTCATAAGTTGTCGTTGGAACTAGTCATTAATGGCAGGCTTATTAATAGCCTTTTTGGTCTACAAAAGAAAAAACGTGGGTAAGCAGTCAAGTCAATTGTGCATATAGAGTATGCTATAAGAAATGAAGTTTTAAACAATGGGCATGAGAATACATGGGTGGCACAATCAAACAAAAGGTCTGAAGAGAAAATGCTCAGTGAAAATTTCTCATTCAATCACTCTATCTCTATTAGAAGACCACGGGCATGGGCATTTTAAGGGGTAGGTCTTTTTCGCAAGAAAATATAAATGAGTGAGAATTGAAAGGACACGGGAAAGTTGAACAGTGGGCTAATTGTGGCAGTAGTGCCTTTGTGGTGGTAGTGGTTTGGAGGAGAAGATTCCTTGGGCCGGGCCCCCACGTCTGGTAACACACAAGA
This sequence comes from Ilex paraguariensis, assembly GCA_963454935.2. Lineage (NCBI taxonomy): Eukaryota > Viridiplantae > Streptophyta > Magnoliopsida > Aquifoliales > Aquifoliaceae > Ilex > Ilex paraguariensis. Next base: position 458,838 of record CAUOFW020003981.1, on the reverse strand, counting down.
CCCATCTAATCAAGAAGAGAAATGGACACTTTAGGTGGGCCATGTAAAAAGACGCTTTCTGGTGGGACCCATGGGGCCGTATCACCACACAAGGAGCCCAGACAAAATGGTCCACTCTATCCAAAAAATATGAGGGCACTCGAGCGATGGCATTCACTCTCACTAGTTATTCCTCTCTAACTTTTGTTTAATTTTTTGCTTGAAAAAAGGATGCACAGGGGCGACAAGGATTAGTAACTCCTTCGGGACGTTACCTTGAAGTCCATCCGCCCTAAAATATTTAGTTTGAACTATAACTACTAATCTGAAATGAGCGAATCTGTATCAAAATACCACTGAGAACAAACTTTTACAGAATCAAATTTGAGAAATAATATGAGGAAATCTTTGGTTCAAACTCATTCAATCATAATCAAAACAGATTAAAATATATTCAAACTCCACAAATTCAATGTCAACAATATTATTATTATTTTTTTTTTTTGGGGTGGAATAGAAGCCCAAAATGGAGGTCAACGGGGAGCCTATGCAAGGAGTACATATTAGGTGTAACGGTTAGACTCTATCATTAATACTATGTTGTATCAGCAATAAATTATAAAATAACAAATAAAATTGGTGAACCCTATTATTCTTTCATGACAGTTATTAAAATAGTGGAGCCTATTAAGACCACTTGGTATTCTATCACTAATTGATGATATTATATAATATGAATGACGTGGTATAACCGTTAAGCCCAATCTTTTCTCCAGGGGCGGATTTGGCATAGGGGCAGTTGCTCCCACTGAAATTTTAAAAATTTTTAGGGGCTAGGTGTAATTTTAAAAAAAATTTAAAATTTTTAAACTTGCCTCTACTGAAATTTTCTTAAATCTAGAGTATACTAATGTAAATTTTAAATCTTAAAAGACAACTTTTGGCTGATCTTCACATTCAACACCTGTCTTTTCTTTTCTTTTCTTTTTTCACTCGTAACTCCATAAGCTCTCCTGCGATCCTGCCATCTTTGTCTTCCTCTCCTCTATTCTGTAAGCCATCTTCAGACTTTAGCGATTCAGTCAACGAATCAGTTCAGCCCCTTTTCTTTGTTAGTTCCTTTAGTGGATTTAATTGTTGTGCAAATTAAATTTGAAAAAACTTTAGAAGAAGAAATCCAATAGTATTCGTCGTGGGACAATGTGAGTTTCAGCTTCTCTGCCTCGAAATTGATCTTAAATCATATTTTTATAATCAAAAAATTAGTATAGTTCATGTAGAATATATGGTTGTTTGGTGTATTATTTATGGATTTATGTAGGTTATCTTTGTTTCGTCTTAAGTCACCACTCAACTATTTTATATTTTTGTTGAAGCTCCTGTTCAGATTGGCTATCTGAAATTCTTGGTTAGTGCTATATTTCTTCCTTATGATTAAATTTTTTTAATTGAGTTTTTGAAATTCTAGTTTGAATTATATTTTGATTATGTGTAGTTCATTAACTCATTTGTTACGAACTTAATGACAAACTTCTAAATTTGAATCTAATTAGACAAATTTATTTTTCAATCAACTATGGATAGGTTTCTTATAAGAAAATTAACATTGAAACAACTATCTCCTAAGTCAAGAAATAGATGATCGTGGTGATGACATACGACATTGTTTTAATCAAAATCGTGAAGGAGTTAATTTAGAAAATCTTCCTGCAGATTCTGGGCTAAGAATTAGAATTTCGGATTATCATTCTAATGACCGGGATGAAATTCAGAGAACATATCTACAAAAAAGGCCATGTCAACCCCGTGAACATAATTAAAAAGTTACTTCATCTTGCTCAATTTTATCCTTCTAAATTTTTTCCAATGGAGCTCTCGATTCTTGATAATCAACTTGAGACTTATATGCTTGATATGCGTTCCAATAAATTTTCAGAAATTGGTGGGCTTGCAGAGAAGTTAGTTGAGACCAAAAAGAATATAGTATATTTGTTGGTTTATATGCTCATCAAACTAGCACTTATCTTACCAGTTGTCACTGTAACAGTCGAAAAAACATTTTCAGCAATGAATATAATAAAGAATCGATTGCACAATTGAATGGGAGATCAATAGATAAATGATTGCTTAGTTGCATATATTGAGAAATATGTTTTAAGTATCATTGAAAATGAAATGATTATGCAACGGTTCCAAAATATGAAAACTCGTCGAGAATAATTATAAGGCTTTATTGGATGTTTGAGAGTTGGGAGCTCATTTTGTACAGTATCTCGAACACTAAAGAATACTTTTGATGTGAAATTTTTTTGTTGTCTTTTTTTGTACATCACTCATATACATGAGTTGCTCTTCTAAATGACATTCTGTTGATGTAACTATGTTTATAAACAATTTATCAAGAATACATATTTTGATGAAAAAAATGTTACAATTATACTTTGAAATTTAAGAATAAGTTGCCCCCACTGAGTCAAAATTTTGGCTCCACCCCTGATTTTCTCACCAAGAAAAACGAGGAAAATGTAAAACTGTTGAATTCAAGTGTAAACCTACTACAAAGCAGTTGTTGGTATTAATTAGTATTATAAGCAGAAAATACATATTTATAATTTTTTTTATTTCTTCTCATAGTATTATGAATTATTTTAAAATTAAATAATTTTTAATTGACATAAATATGAACCAAAAACAATGCACACGAAACGAACCAACACTAAAAAAAAAAAAATCCCAAAAGAGAAAAAGAAGGGCCCACCCGTGATGCCTGCGACTTGTTTTCATTGTATTAAAAATTACTCCTCCTCTGTACGAGACCTTTTTCTCCTTTACAATATTTGAATATGACCACAAAACACAAAAAGCAATAAAGGGAGACTGAGCTAAGATTGTTAATGGTTTCAAAACTTCAATTTTAGCATACTGTGACTGACTCACCCATTAATTAATAATGAGCAATGTTACATAGATTTAAAAATTAGACTTGATAATCTCAATCATTGATTTTATTGTGGGTCCCAATATTTATTAGAATCCACTACTTATTCAAAGATTATCAAGTCTAATTTTTAAATCTATCTAACATTACTCATTAATAATAAATTATCCATAAAATCGAAGAAAAATTATATTAAAGTGATACTTGGTACCCACACTCACACGCCATCTCTCGTCTTTTTCTCGGACCGCACTTTCTCTTCTTGTGACTGTAGATCGTCACCCATGTTTGACTCTCTGGCCACTGAAGCATCTCTCTCTCTCACCCTCACACACACATACACACTGAGAACTCAGATCCCCATGCATTTTCTGAGCCTTTCCGGACTTCTGTACCTTTGTTTTGGTCTGGGTCATCATGGCCAAGCAGGTACACGAGCCAACGTGAAAAATAGCTTGAGCCGACCAGCCATATACATAGGTAAAAAATTTTATTTTTAAAGTTACAAAGTGAAATAAAAATAATAATTTAAGGGCATAAAATATAATTTACTCTTTTATATATCCAATCCTATGTTAATTACGTTAAATAACCTTTTTATCTCTAATAAAATATCCTATCTATCAAATCACTTCTCATTCCCCTTCCCCCAATTACTCCTCTACGTAATTAATCACGCAGTTATAGTAGAATGGACATCACATAAATGGGTCCTTCCATGTATATTTGGCAAATACTGATCAGGTTAAAATCACAAGCTAGCATGGGGATGGGGCTTATAGCAAGGCTGTCCATTTCTTAAGGTCACTGAGAATTATGTGCACACAACTGTTTGATGTCTAGTTGATGGATCAATTGAGCTACCTCGTTTATATAAGCTGACATATTCATTTTCTTCGGAACTATATCTATTTTTGTCTTGTTACAAATTTAATCACGAGACTATACAATATGAACTTGATTATATATGTCTGTAACTTGGTCGAATATCAATGTGCACGGACAAAAAAAAAATCTATACTCTCCTCACGTTTTCAAAAGCCACATACTTTTGAAAAAAAAAAACTATATATAGAATAGTTCTATTAGTGTATTCAAAAAATGTAATGACTTGACATTAAATAACCAAATGGTGGATTCAATCAAATAGATGAGTGATACTTTTATAGATGAATAAACTTTCTTGGATGAGCTTAATGATCAAAACAAAATAAATAATAATCTTGTTGTAAAGTCAGGCAACAAGCGTTATTTACATTAAAAATAATGTATTTATTCACAACTAATTTTTATAATTATATTGAGTGAAACTATTATTTGCAATGAGAATTTATTAATAGTTATTACAACAAGTCATAAATGGGGAAACAAGTGGACAATGACATGGTCATAAACTAAATTTGTAAAGGTCAAAATTAATTTTAGGATTTTTTTGACCCAAACAAATGTTTTACAAAGGTATCATATGTAAATTGATGGTTGTGAGGTTCTATACAATTGAAAATTTGTTATTAACAATGACTTAGGGGATGATCGTGTTACATAAAATTCTTGACTATACTGTTATTTGACCCCTTTCAAAATAAAATTAAAGTTTCGTCCCTATTGTTGGACAAGCTTTGATAACATCAAGCCCAACTAGGGTCCTCAACCAACCAAATCTGCTTGGAGTTGCAAAGAGGATGAAAGAAATCAAGCATATAGTTACAGCCAAAGATAAACAAAAACATCAAACAATTCTCCTTCCATGCAATATGCATTTCCGGGGTTCTAAGTATATTCAGTTGGCATTATATAGAGAAAATGAGCAATCAAATTACTAGTAAATAAGCAAATAGGCAAAGTTCTAATTCTAGTCCTCCGTCAACTTTTGGTTAGAACAGTCAATTCTTAACACGATTCGTTAACCCAATAGAAAATTTATACGATGTCATTGGATGTAACTCTAGCCTTCACATGATTGGTGATAACCTAATTGGCCGACCAAACTTGTTTAATGTACTAGTCAACATGAACTAGATCACATGATTGTTCATGACTTGTATACACGAACTCGTTGACATGATTATAGATAACATACCCATGACATGAACCAGACTATGAACAAGACTAAAAATAGGTTGAATGTCAATATGGTACAAATGTACAAGCTGAGATAACATCAATGCTAACTATAGTCCTTAACCAACCAAAATTATGGTTGGAGGTGCAAAGAGAATGATACAACCATGCAATAAGCATTTCAAGGCTTCTGCACATATATATATATATATATATATAGCTGCCAATATTGCTCACCATGAAGACTAATGAGAAAATTAAATTACTAGTAGAAAAAAAGCTAAAGAAAAAACATTCTTCAGATGGATTGGTTTAGAGATTTGATGACGATATTACCAAGCTCTTTGTCTTGGCTGGCCAAGATCGGCAGAAAAGCATGGTGGCGTCTTCAGTTTACAGTGCTTGTACGGGAGCTAGAAGGCATTGATCCGAAATTTGTTTTGCCCGAAGAAGTGTACCAGCTTTACTCATGAGATTATTCCTCAGTTTATATTGAGCAATCCTTAGGGACATGTTTTAAAAATTGCTTGAGTTATAGTGGCCGATATAGAGGTTGAAGTACAAACTTGGACACCCTATAACAAAAAGATAAATAAATAAATAAAATTCTTTTTTATCTACAAAACGAATTAATAATTGAATGTGGAAAGCCCTGTGTTTTGAAGAGTTTCGAACTATTTTGACATCTTTGATTTTAATTGGAAATATATATAATCGATACTAGTTTTATTGCACCATTGTCCTGGAGAAAATGGTTGATTAGTTCATCATATTTTGTCCTTTTAATGAAGCAAGAAAACTTTGTTCATACTTTGTCCTTTTAATAATCGCGAATACGTATTAGATGCACACCACACATCCTCCTCATGCACATAAAATGGTGGTTTTCAACAACAAATGCTTTCTTACTAATTTTTTTTTGGGTACTGTAGAGGGAACCTAGCAACAGCTTAGCTGGGTTCCCTAATAAAAAAAGTTCCGGGCATATCTGCCCTTCAACATATTTACAATGCAGTCAAAAAGATCTTCGAGGACAATAGATCAGACCCCTGATTTAACTCCTAAAATTAGCAAGAATATCCATGCAATTGTTCCCCTCTCTGAGGGTGTGCTTCAAAGAGACATTAAGAGAATTGATGATGAATCTACAATTGTCCAGAAGGAGTTTGAAAGGGTGACCAGTTAGCCGATTAAAAGCTTCAAGGAAATCCGTCTCAAGAATAAAAACCTGTTTTTATAGTTTTGGAGGCTGCAGGCAAACCTGTTTTTATAGTAAAGTTTGTATTACGCATAAATTATATTTTTGTGGGTCGTATTGTTCAATTTAAACCTAAATCAACTAATTTTATCTCGATTCCATTTCGTGTCAACAATTGTTATGCTTAACACAAGAAGTCTTTGCGTACGAATATAATTATAAAATTTGCACACGTTTAGCCCGCAGGTGAGATTATTCCTCAAAAGTCATTAGGCAAAAAGTGATAACCAGGTAGTCTTGTTGCATCATGGTTGACTAATTGCTTCTAAATCTTGCACTTTGTTTGCAGTTGTGAATCGCTTCACAGCGGCAACGATTAAATCAATCTATCAACCATGAAAGAAAGAATGACCTACTGGTTAATGTCTTTCCCATCTTGTCTCATGGTGTAAGATTCGAGTCCCACCATGTTCCCTATTCCAATATTAAAAGTGACAAAAAANCGAGTCCCACCATGTTCCCTATTCCAATATTAAAAGTGACAAAAAAAAAAAAAATCAACCTCTCGCAGTTAAGTGCACATATTTATGTGTGTAAGCAACTTTTGTTGTGGATATTGGAGAAATTGTTATTTCAAGTGATTAAAATTAATAGTTATATAATTTCGGTGACAGTTAACTATTTGAAAAGGTGCATTTGGTGCCCGCCCATGTTAATATGTAAATCATTTCATATGTTTTTGATATACCCATCCATGGGTATATCAAAAATATATAAAAACAATTTTTTTTTTTTAACCTGAAACTATATAACGTATAGCTTAGGTGAATAAGCACTTGTCCACTCCAAGAAAAACTATCGAGATGCTAACAAAATAATAATTTATATAATAAAGTAATTTATAATTCAAATATCAAAAAATAAACAAAATTATTTTTATTTTTTCCTGTTCAGATCATTTTAAATTTGACTTTAAAGTTAATCTAATGATTAATATTAACAACCTAAATTTAATAGGAAAAATAAACTTCTAAGGGTGTATTTGGGCTTTGGATTGACTTTTAAAAGTATTTCTAAGAATTATTTCTCATAAATACTTTAAAAAAAAATAGTGATTGAAATCGTCCCACCACCACCACGACTACCTCTACCACCATCATCGCTACCACCATTGCCGCCACCACCACAATTGTCGCCACCGCCACCGCCACCGCAAGCTCCACCATCGTCGTTGTCGCCGTCGCCATTACCTCCACCACCGTCGCCACTGTCACCCCACCCTCACCACCACCACTATCACCTCTATCGTTGTCGTCGCCACCATCACACCATCACCACCGTCGTCGTCGCAATCGCTGCCACCACTACCACTGCCACCGCCACCATTGTCACCATCACCGTCTCCTACCACCGTCATTGCCGCCCGCCACCTCTCACCCTCAATATAACCAATGTTTAAATTCATTTATCTCTCCTCTATGTTTGTGATTTGATTTTGGATATGAATACAAATATGTTTATTGTTTACCATATTTTATTACTCTGTGTCTTTAGGCACAGATAATAACTAGTATTTAAAAAAACACCTACCAACTTAAATTTTATCGTTTATATATTTTTTTCCCTAAAAAATATTACATCACCCATTTTTATCACACATTCAATCATTTAATATTTGATTAATTTGTAGTTTAACATAATTTTTATTTTAGACATCGTCCATACACGATAGTATACACATGTTGAGAAAATTTTGTTAGATCACATATTTTGAGAAAATTGTTAATATTTTTAAGAAAATAATGGGTAAAAATAAATTTTAAATAGTGTAATCAAAAAAATGAAGAAAAGAAAAATTATTATTTAATATAGTAAGTTCGATTTTTTAGGTATTTGAATTTTATATTTTATCGTACCTTCGTACGCTGGTTAATCAAATAGCAAATGCTTATGTATGTTGGATAGCCAGTTGCTGACACAATATACTTATTAGTTGCAGAGAAATTCAGAGTGTTATAAAGCTTGCCCCAGGGTGGAGCCAGACATTTTCTCCCGTGGGCCAACCTAAATTATATTAATATTAATATATTAAAAAGTTCACAAAATTATATTTTCATTAATAGAATACCAATTAAAGACAACTTATTTACATAAGCGATATACAAAAAGAGTTAAAAAAAAAAAAACTCACTATAAATTTATTTATATGAGTTGTGTCTTTAATTAAAATTTTGAATTAAAAAGAAAACTCAAATACCTAACAAAAAGGTTTTGAATCGAAAAATTGAGTTCAATCATATATTAAATATTAAGAATTTTTTTCATAACTGATTTAAGAATTAATTTGTTCAGTCACAACCTTATTATTCATTATTGAATTTTAACAAACAATCAAAGCTAACTTAAATTATGACTATTATATTAAACTAAACCTTGGTATAAGAACTATTTAACTTATCACAACAAAATTATTCCAACCACCAAATTAAAACAATTTAGTCTACCTATAATGAAGGACTAAAAAAAAAAATAATAATGATGGACTACAAGCCCCAATTTCAATTCAACAAATAAAAATAAAACAAATTAGAGGACTATAAATCTCAATTCCAATTCAAATTTATAAAAATAAAATACTAGAAAGGACTACAAGCCCAAATATCAATTAAATATATAAAAAAAATAAATCATATAAGAGGACTATGCAAGTCCTCTTATATGATTTCAACATAAAAAAACCTTATTTCAACATAAATAAATCATATAATAACTCCAATTTTATTTCAACATAAAAAAATAAATACATGACTACAAACCTCATTTTCAATTCAATACATAAAAAATAAAACACAAGAGATGACTATACGTCGTAATTTTATATTTTCAATTTAACACTGTAAGCCCTAATTTCAATTCAACATATAAAAAATAAACCACAAGAGAGGACTACAAGCCCAAATTTTTAATTCTAATATATAAACATAAAACAAATGATAGGACTACAAGCCCCAAATTTAGTTCAAAGTATAAACATAAAAAAGAAGAGAGGACTAATTTTCGATATCAACTAATATAGCTACCCTTAAATATTTTTAACATTTACAAGTGAGACCAATATATATGTTAAAATAACATAACTATCCTTAAATCTTTTAAAAAAATTATAAAGGGAACAAATCTTTGATAAATTCTAATTTTTTTGAAATTATACTTACTCCCCAAAATTTTTAAAATTCCAATGGGAGGATAGCTGCCCCAACTATAGATCCACCAGTGGCTTGTCCCATAATGTATAATAAAACAACATCTTTCAATCTATAATATATGAACGTTGCCAATCTCTCACTCGTTATCAATTAGTTTTGAGTTGCATACTTTTTTTTTTTGATCAGAGAGTTGCATACACTTTAAAATGGTGTTTCTAGCTAGTCAGTAGCCAGGCTCTATGTAGTCTTTGGGTAAAACCCTCTTATTCTTATGATTTTATAGTCATAGGCAAAGTTACTATGCAAGTTTATCAATTTTCGGTATGATAATAATTATTTTCGACTTAATATTGGGATTAATCCTAAATTTTAAATCTTATTGAGTCGTAACGTGCACATCATGAGATTGCAACATCTCTTAATTTATTGCTTTTTGTGGGAATTTTTCTAGTCCATTTGTTTTGAAGATGGGACCATTAGTAGGTGAAATGTTAAACAGGAAAGTGACATTAGAGTGGCTACCATTGACACCATGCATGACAGCAGTAATTGCAAGGCCTCAACTTTGAACATTCAACTCTGCGTGCTGGACCACATTTGGAATTTTTTGATGCTGAATACTATTCATTGAATAGGAACAAGGGCGGAGGGAGGCCGGAGGCATAGACCAGGTTGGCCAAGTCTCCTCCCCCGCCCCCGCCCCCCTCAATTTTTTTTTTGTTAGGCCCACATTATTTCCTCAAANAGGAGGCCGGAGGCATAGACCAGGTTGGCCAAGTCTCCTCGCCCGCCCCCCTCAATTTTTTTTTTGTTAGGCCCACATTATTTTCTCAAAATAATTAAAAAATTAAGTCCATTTAAAACTAAAAACATTGAGCCCACTACTATCTACCAAAACTTATTAAAAAATAAATCTTTGACCTATCACAATCCACCAAAACCTATTGAAAAAATAAATTTTTTGGCCCAACATTAAAAACAAAAACTTTTGGCCCGTTATTAAAAAATAAAGTTTTTGGCACATTTGACAGACATCAGTAANCTAATTTTTAAATCTATCTAACATTACTCATTAATAATAAATTATCCATAAAATCGAAGAAAAATTATATTAAAGTGATACTTGGTACCCACACTCACACGCCATCTCTCGTCTTTTTCTCGGACCGCACTTTCTCTTCTTGTGACTGTAGATCGTCACCCATGTTTGACTCTCTGGCCACTGAAGCATCTCTCTCTCTCACCCCCACACACACATACACACTGAGAACTCAGATCCCCATGCATTTTCTGAGCCTTTCCGGACTTCTGTACCTTTGTTTTGGTCTGGGTCATCATGGCCAAGCAGGTACACGAGCCAACGTGAAAAATAGCTTGAGCCGACCAGCCATATACATAGGTAAAAAATTTTATTTTTAAAGTTACAAAGTGAAATAAAAATAATAATTTAAGGGCATAAAATATAATTTACTCTTTTATATATCCAATCCTATGTTAATTACGTTAAATAACCTTTTTATCTCTAATAAAATATCCTATCTATCAAATCACTTCTCATTCCCCTTCCCCCAATTACTCCTCTACGTAATTAATCACGCAGTTATAGTAGAATGGACATCACATAAATGGGTCCTTCCATGTATATTTGGCAAATACTGATCAGGTTAAAATCACAAGCTAGCATGGGGATGGGGCTTATAGCAAGGCTGTCCATTTCNAAATACAGTTGGGTCCTTCCATGTATATTTGGCAAATACTGATCAGGTTAAAATCACAAGCTAGCNATTCCCCTTCCCCCAATTACTCCTCTACGTAATTAATCACGCAGTTATAGTAGAATGGACATCACATAAATGGGTCCTTCCATGTATATTTGGCAAATACTGATCAGGTTAAAATCACAAGCTAGCATGGGGATGGGGCTTATAGCAAGGCTGTCCATTTCTTAAGGTCACTGAGAATTATGTGCACACAACTGTTTGATGTCTAGTTGATGGAACAATTGAGCTACCTCGTTTATATAAGCTGAGATATTCATTTTCTTCGGAACTGTATCTATTTTTGTCTTGTTACAAATTTAATCACGAGACTATACGATATGAACTTGATTATATATGTCTGTAACTTGGTCGAATATCAATGTGCACGGACAAAAAAAAAATCTATACTCTCCTCGCGTTTTCAAAAGCCACATACTTTTGAAAAAAAAAACTATATATAGAATAGTTCTATTAGTGTATTCAAAAAATGTAATGACNATCAATTGAGCTACCTCGTTTATATAAGCTGACATATTCATTTTCTTCGGAACTATATCTATTTTTGTCTTGTTACAAATTTAATCACGAGACTATACAATATGAACTTGATTATATATGTCTGTAACTTGGTCGAATATCAATGTGCACGGACAAAAAAAAAATCTATACTCTCCTCACGTTTTCAAAAGCCACATACTTTTGAAAAAAAAAAACTATATATAGAATAGTTCTATTAGTGTATTCAAAAAATGTAATGACTTGACATTAAATAACCAAATGGTGGATTCAATCAAATAGATGAGTGATACTTTTATAGATGAATAAACTTTCTTGGATGAGCTTAATGATCAAAACAAAATAAATAATAATCTTGTTGTAAAGTCAGGCAACAAGCGTTATTTACATTAAAAATAATGTATTTATTCACAACTAATTTTTATAATTATATTGAGTGAAACTATTATTTGCAATGAGAATTTATTAATAGTTATTACAACAAGTCATAAATGGGGAAACAAGTGGACAATGACATGGTCATAAACTAAATTTGTAAAGGTCAAAATTAATTTTAGGATTTTTTTGACCCAAACAAATGTTTTACAAAGGTATCATATGTAAATTGATGGTTGTGAGGTTCTATACAATTTACAATTTGTTATTAACAATGACTTAGGGAATGATCGTGTTACATAAAATTCTTGACTATACTGTTATTTGACCCCTTTCAAAATANTGAAAATTTGTTATTAACAATGACTTAGGGGATGATCGTGTTACATAAAATTCTTGACTATACTGTTATTTGACCCCTTTCAAAATAAAATTAAAGTTTCGTCCCTATTGTTGGACAAGCTTTGATAACATCAAGCCCAACTAGGGTCCTCAACCAACCAAATCTGCTTGGAGTTGCAAAGAGGATGAAAGAAATCAAGCATATAGTTACAGCCAAAGATAAACAAAAACATCAAACAATTCTCCTTCCATGCAATATGCATTTCCGGGGTTCTAAGTATATTCAGTTGGCATTATATAGAGAAAATGAGCAATCAAATTACTAGTAAATAAGCAAATAGGCAAAGTTCTAATTCTAGTCCTCCGTCAACTTTTGGTTAGAACAGTCAATTCTTAACACGATTCGTTAACCCAATAGAAAATTTATACGATGTCATTGGATGTAACTCTAGCCTTCACATGATTGGTGATAACCTAATTGGCCGACCAAACTTGTTTAATGTACTTGTCAACATGAACTAGATCACATGATTGTTCATGACTTGTATACACGAACTCGTTGACATGATTATAGATAACATACCCATGACATGAACCAGACTATGAACAAGACTAAAAATAGGTTGAATGTCAATATGGTACAAATGTACAAGCTGAGATAACATCAATGCTAACTATAGTCCTNTTGTCAACATGAACTAGATCACATGATTGTTCATGACTTGTATACACGAACTCGTTGACATGATTATAGATAACATACACATGACATGAACCAGACTATGAACAAGACTAAAAATAGGTTGAGTGTCAATATGGTACAAATGTACAAGCTGAGATAACATCAATGCTAACTATAGTCCTTAACCAACCAAAATTATGGTTGGAGGTGCAAAGAGAATGGTACAACCATGCAATAAGCATTTCAAGGCTTCTGCACATATATATATATATATATAGCTGCCAATATTGCTCACCATGAAGACTAATGAGAAAATTAAATTACTAGTAGAAAAAAAGCTAAAGAAAAAACATTCTTCAGATGGGTTGGTTTAGAGATTTGATGACGATATTACCAAGCTCTTTGTCTTGGCTGGCCAAGATCGGCAGAAAAGCATGGTGGCGTCTTCAGTTTACAGTGCTTGTACGGGAGCTAGAAGGCATTGATCCGAAATTTGTTTTGCCCGAAGAAGTGTACCAGCTTTACTCATGAGATTATTCCTCAGTTTATATTGAGCAATCCTTAGGGACATGTTTTAAAAATTGCTTGAGTTATAGTGGCCGATATAGAGGTTGAAGTACAAACTTGGACACCCTATAACAAAAAGATAAATAAATAAATAAAATTCTGTTTTTATCTACAAAACGAATTAATAATTGAATGTGGAAAGCCCTGTGTTTTGAAGCAATCTATCAACCATGAAAGAAAGAATGGCCTACTGGTTAATGTCTTTCCCATCTTGTCTCATGTTGTAAGATTCGAGTCCCACCATGTTCCCTATTCCAATATTAAAAGTGACAAAAAAAAAAAAAAATCAACTATCAGTTAAGTACACATATTTATGTGTGTAAGCAACTTTTGTTGTGGATATTGGAGAAATTGTTATTTCAAGTGATTAAAATTAATAGTTATATAATTTCGGTGACAGTTAACTATTTGAAAAGGTGCATTTGGTGCCCGCCCATGTTAATATGTAAATCATTTCATATGTTTTTGATATACCCATCCATGGGTATATCAAAAATATATAAAAACAATTTTTTTTTTTTAACCTGAAACTATATAACGTATAGCTTAGGTGAATAAGCACTTGTCCACTCCAAGAAAAACTATCGAGATGCTAACAAAATAATAATTTATATAATAAAGTAATTTATAATTCAAATATCAAAAAATAAACAAAATTATTTTTATTTTTTCCTGTTCAGATCATTTTAAATTTGACTTTAAAGTTAATCTAATGATTAATATTAACAACCTAAATTTAATAGGAAAAATAAACTTCTAAGGGTGTATTTGGGCTTTGGATTGACTTTTAAAAGTATTTCTAAGAATTATTTCTCATAAATACTTTAAAAAAAAATAGTGATTGAAATCGTCCCACCACCACCACGACTACCTCTACCACCATCATCGCTACCACCATTGCCGCCACCACCACAATTGTCGCCACCGCCACCGCCACCGCAAGCTCCACCATCGTCGTTGTCGCCGTCGCCATTACCTCCACCACCGTCGCCACTGTCACCCCACCCTCACCACCACCACTATCACCTCTATCGTTGTCGTCGCCACCATCACACCATCACCACCGTCGTCGTCGCAATCGCTGCCACCACTACCACTGCCACCGCCACCATTGTCACCATCACCGTCTCCTACCACCGTCATTGCCGCCCGCCACCTCTCACCCTCAATATAACCAATGTTTAAATTCATTTATCTCTCCTCTATGTTTGTGATTTGATTTTGGATATGAATACAAATATGTTTATTGTTTACCATATTTTATTACTCTGTGTCTTTAGGCACAGATAATAACTAGTATTTAAAAAAACACCTACCAACTTAAATTTTATCGTTTATATATTTTTTTCCCTAAAAAATATTACATCACCCATTTTTATCACACATTCAATCATTTAATATTTGATTAATTTGTAGTTTAACATAATTTTTATTTTAGACATCGTCCATACACGATAGTATACACATGTTGAGAAAATTTTGTTAGATCACATATTTTGAGAAAATTGTTAATATTTTTAAGAAAATAATGGGTAAAAATAAATTTTAAATAGTGTAATCAAAAAAATGAAGAAAAAAAAAATTATTATTTAATATAGTAAGTTCGATTTTTTAGGTATTTGAATTTTATATTTTATCGTACCTTCGTACGCTGGTTAATCAAATAGCAAATGCTTATGTATGTTGGATAGCCAGTTGCTGAGACAATATACTTATTAGTTGCAGAGAAATTCAGAGTGTTATAAAGCTTGCCCCAGGGTGGAGCCAGACATTTTCTCCCGTGGGCCAACCTAAATTATATTAATATTAATATATTAAAAAGTTCACAAAATTATATTTTCATTAATAGAATACCAATTAAAGACAACTTATTTACATAAGCGATATACAAAAAGAGTTAACAAAAAAAAAACTCACTATAAATTTATTTATATGAGTTGTGTCTTTAATTAAAATTTTGAATTAAAAAGAAAACTCAAATACCTAACAAAAAGGTTTTGAATCGAAAAATTGAGTTCAATCATATATTAAATATTAAGAATTTTTTTCATAACTGATTTAAGAATTAATTTGTTCAGTCACAACCTTATTATTCATTATTGAATTTTAACAAACAATCAAAGCTAACTTAAATTATGACTATTATATTAAACTAAACCTTGGTATAAGAACTATTTAACTTATCACAACAAAATTATTCCAACCACCAAATTAAAACAATTTAGTCTACCTATAATGAAGGACTAAAAAAAAAAATAATAATGATGGACTACAAGCCCCAATTTCAATTCAACAAATAAAAATAAAACAAATTAGAGGACTATAAATCTCAATTCCAATTCAAATTTATAAAAATAAAATACTAAAAAGGACTACAAGCCCAAATATCAATTAAATATATAAAAAAAATAAATCATATAAGAGGACTACTAACTCCAATTTTATTTCAACATAAAAAAATAAATACATGACTACAAACCTCATTTTCAATTCAATACATAAAAAATAAAACACAAGAGATGACTATACGCCGTAATTTTATATTTTCAATTTAACACTGTAAGCCCTAATTTCAATTCAACATATAAAAAATAAATCACAAGAGAGGACTACAGGCCCAAATTTTTAATTCTAATATATAAACATAAAACAAATGATAGGACTACAAGCCCCAAATTTAGTTCAAAGTATAAACATAAAAAAGAAGAGAGGACTAATTTTCGATATCAACTAATATAGCTACCCTTAAATATTTTTAACATTTACAAGTGAGACCAATATATATGTTAAAATAACATAACTATCCTTAAATCTTTTAAAAAAATTATAGAGGGAACAAATCTTTGATAAATTCTAATTTTTTTGAAATTATACTTACTCCCCAAAATTTTTAAAATTCCAATGGGAGGATAGCTGCCCCAACTATAGATCCACCAGTGGCTTGTCCCATAATGTATAATAAAACAACATCTTTCAATCTATAATATATGAACGTTGCCAATCTCTCACTCGTTATCAATTAGTTTTGAGTTGCATACTTTTTTTTTTGATCAGAGAGTTGCATATACTTTAAAATGGTGTTTCTAGCTAGTCAGTAGCCAGGCTCTATGTGGTCTTTGGGTAAAACCCTCTTATTCTTATGATTTTATAGTCATAGGCAAAGTTACTATGCAAGTTTATCAATTTACGGTATGATAATAATTATTTTGGACTTAATATTGGGATTAATCCTAAATTTTAAATCTTATTGAGTCGTAACGTGCACATCATGAGATTGCAACATCTCTTAATTTATTGCTTTTTGTTGGAATTTTTCTAGTCCATTTGTTTTGAAGATGGGACCATTAGTAGGTGAAATGTTAAACAGGAAAGTGACATTAGAGTGGCTACCATTGACACCATGCATGACAGCAGTAATTGCAAGGCCTCAACNAGTTGACACTGAGTTGATCATATACTAGGTCAAAAGATATTATTTTATCGTTGTGGACAAGCTCTAACTACAAATCTTATCTTTACGGAAACCACTAAGTTTAGTGTATCCATCAACTAGTTATTCAGCATATATACATAAGTATTTGATATTTGGTCTTTAGATGAAAGATGATTAAAGAAGCAGTTGATATTGAAAAACCATCNACAAGGGCGGAGGGAGGCCGGAGGCATAGACCAGGTTGGCCAAGTCTCCTCCCCCGCCCCCGCCCCCCTCAATTTTTTTTTTGTTAGGCCCACATTATTTCCTCAAAATAATTAAAAAATTAAGTCCATTTAAAACTAAAAACATCGAACCCACTACTATCTACCAAAACTTATTAAAAAATAAATCTTTGACCTATCACAATCCACCAAAACCTATTGAAAAAATAAAATTTTTGGCCTAACATTAAAAACAAAAATTTTTGGCCCGTTATTAAAAAATAAAGTTTTTGGCACATTTGACAGACATCAGTAATNACTTCAAATAATTATCAAGATTCAAACACAAGACATATAGGTCTATAATTCGTCATTTTAACAATTTGACCTACCCCTTAGTATTAAAAAATAAATAAATCATTCAATGTGCACGAGGATGCCTTATGTAGCTTCAAAAGAAACACACATACACACAAAAAGCAGATGAAAGGAATGGATGATTAGGAATTGGAAATGAGGGCAATTTTTTTTTTGTTAGTATTTCGATAGTTCTGCCGAAGTAGTAGCAAGTGCTCATTCACCAAGAACGAGTTTTTGTTTTTTTTTTTTTGCTATTGAAAAAGGTGGTTAGAGGCAACCAAACATAGCAACTCCCTCAAGACATTATCTTGATGTTCTCATTCATTGTAAAATATTCAATTTGAACCATAACTACTAATCTGAGATAATCAAGNACCAACTCCCTCAAGACATTATCTTGATGTTCTCATTCATTGTAAAATATTCAATTTGAACCATAACTACTAATTTGAGATAATCAAGTTCGTTACCATAGCACCACCTAGGGCAAGATGAACATTTAGTCTCTCCAACAGTATCTGGTTCACAGAAATTACTACTGCAAGCGGGTTTGAACACACGACTACTAGAGAAGTGCGGAACTTTCACCCTTTACTGAAAGCTAACTAGACTACCACCTCGATGATCTAACAAATTATAGTTTGCCATTTGGTCTCTACGTCTCATCAAACTATTGTAAAGTAGTGCAAACTTTCCTTTTCTCTCGATATTNTGGTCTTTACGTCTCATCAAACTATTGTAAAGTAGTGCAAACTTTCCTTTTCTCTCGATATTTTAAAATGATTCAGTCGCTTTTGTGTTACTTAATATATTAGTCGAAAGTTTTGTGAATTTTTCAAGTGTGAGAAATGAAAAGAAGAGAATGCACAATACTACCCTAACATTACAACCTATCTAATACATATAACAAATACTAGTGTATCCCCTTGACAATGATGCAATAAAATTATCTGATCATCCCTTCTTGCTTAATGAATTTTAAGGAATAATCTCAAGTTCTATAATAATTTAGGTGATGACAATATTCGAACGGAATACCTCTCGCATATTATACACCCATGATAGGAAACTGAGTTTTAGATACAATCCGTGAATTTAGAAATAGGCAGACCCTTTAAATCCCTCAAGAAAAAATTAACACGGACATAGCTAAACATAACACAAATACACTTAATACTGCTTATATATGACATTAATCTAAAATGACACGAATCTAACTATACACAATTATAGCCATTGAATGGGGCATCAAACGTACGAAAATAGTTGATTGTTAAAAAAATATATATCATACAACTGTTAAATGGGCTAGGATTTTGTATATCACCTCAATGATACGCAAAATAAATTCAACAAAGTGCCCCTACAAGTTAAATAAGTGTCTCATCAAATTATTGCAAAGTCTCATTAAATTATTATTATTATTATTATTATTATTTCTCTCATTATTTTAAAATGATTCGGTCACTTTTGTGTCATTTAATATACTAGTTGATACACGTGCATTGCACGTGAACAATTTTGGTGAGTCAACATCACATGAACCTACTTTACACTTGATCCTCATATTTTTTCTTGATCAATCTCTAATTTATTTAAATATTCTTCAACTAATTTCCCAAGACCATTAACAAAACTCACTCAATGCTTTTAGGGTCAATGCTTCCTAGATTTGTTTAGCTTTCAAACCAGATCTAAGATTTGATAGCTAATTTCTAGTGTTTGTCAAATACAACAGGTTGAATTTTGTAATGTGTTCCAACTTAAACTTTGTATCAGATAAGTGTATTTCTAAAACCCTAGGTGATGGGGAAGTAATGTTCTAGAATTTCTATTTTATTCCTTTAACTCAATAAAGCATGGGTAGCATGAGGTTGTCCTAAATTAAATCAACTTGAATCAGTTTGTTAGCCTCAAATAGCTTATGTTCTTTTTTTAACATGTTAGACATTTAGTAAAAGAGGCAAACATATTCCTTATCCAGAAAGCGCGATAAGCAACTTTTCATAGCCTTTTGTTTGATTGTTAAGGAAGAGCCATGAGAATGCAAGCCAAATTATAGGACTCCTATGAATGTTATTTCTACATCATCAAGCAGTGCATCGTTAAGAGGCATTATGTATCCAGATCATTGCAGGAGTATCTTCACTTGCCTTTGAGTTCATCAGGAGGTCAAAAATTCCCTTGACTTTTTATTTCAATAAAATATATGCCGCTCCAGTAAGAATCTTTGACACTGTCTAAATCGAAAACTGCAAACACNAGGAGTATCTTCACTTGCCTTTGAGTTCATCAGGAGGTCAAAAATTCCCTTGACTTTTTATTTCAATAAAATATATGCCGCTCCAGTAAGAATCTTTGACACTGTCTAAATCGAAAACTGCAAACACAAAATAAAACAACTTAAAGTCTAGATTTTTTGGTTGCTTTATGGAATGTTTGCATTTCCATAAAATTAGATGACAAGCATCAAAAAAGAAACATACTCAAAGCTTCCAATGGAGTTTCTATTAGATTTGTAAGAATCCAACACGAAATAACATAAACTATAGAACCAAAGAAGCAATTGAAATTTTACGAAGTAGGAATGGGAAGCATCAATTTGTCATGTTGCAGAGTGTGAGATGGTTTCTGAAAGATTAATGATAGATATTCTATAAAAATTGACAAAGTGAAGACTCTTTAGTCAATTGACTCATAGAAATCATGCATACAAATTACCCTAGAACAATCCAAATTTCCAAAAAATTGCATGAGTATTATTGTTTAAGCACAATGTTATCTTAATTTGGCTGAAAATTAAAAGCAAATAGCACTATTGGCACTGACGGAGACAATAGTGGGCCCCGGGGGGCATGGGCCCAACTTGAAAAAATTATTTCCTATATATATTTCAAATAATTTTCGTATATTTTATGATGTCCACCCTATCATTTTCTTGTTCTATCAAATAATATAGACCAATATATAATAATTATAATGAACTCTTCGACACACTTTGAACAATATAACGGCACATCTAGATAAGTTTTTTGCATGCCGAATTCATTTTTTTTAAGTTATGAAAATTGTGAGGACTAAGTTGTATAACAGAAAGAGTGATGTCATAGGTTATATAGGGAAAAAGATTCTCTATAATATTGATAATGAAGTTATCATTCAACGCTTTTAAAATTGGAATTAAGTATAGATGATTGAAATTAGTCTTTCTGTTGTTGTTTTTCTTTGTATACACTATGTACATCAACGTTGGACCGTTTTGTATCGATTAAATCTTGTATGTAATATAATATACTAAGTTTTAATGTGTCGTGTTACTTTTATTTGGTGGAAGAAAAAAATTAAATTTCTAGTTAAAGGGCCCACGCGGAATAAAATTCTAACTCCATTCCTAACTATTAGATTGTCTTAAATTAACTTATCTTGAATCAACTTATTGTCTTCACTAAGTTCATGTTCCATATTGAACTTAGTAGACATTGATAGAAAGAGCCACGCCCTCCCCTACCTGCCCAAAAAAAAAAACAAACACACACATGCAGCATTATGATTCTATACTCTTTCATACTAAAAATAGTTTCAATGAAATTGTTCTTTTATCATATTTAAAAAAAATGGCGATTGATTGACCAATTGGCCACATTTATAGGCTAGCCAACCAGCTCTAACACATAACCCAGAGTTCTATTTTTGTTTCATCTCAAACTCACTCAAAAATCATAAAAACTTGTACTAATTGTCAAACAAATAATCTTAATCCATCACTGTAATTTGAAACATAAGTTTACCTCATATAGAATGCTTGAAAGCTTGCGTAATTCCTATTAATAGATAACTACGTATCTATTGATTCTAACAACCTCTGCACATGCTTTTATACACTTTAGCTATACAATTTTTTGATTTAACATTGTTTGTTACCGGTGATTGAAGCCTACCTCTTCCAAGCTAGTACTCTTTGAAAGTTTCACTTCCAAATTTACCTTGTAAAGATGCAATCAAAAGAGAAACGTAAGTTTAAAATGGTGAATGTTTCATAATAGAAAGATGTGAACTTTTCTTTTAAAATGTACAACTGGTTTTTATTCTAATGTGTGCTAATAAGTTTTTATTAAGTTACCTTACCTACTTAATTGCTTGGACGATGACTCAAACCCCATAACTTTTTAGGAAAAAAAGCACTAAACTCCAAAAGTTTTTAGATGCTATGAATGCATGACCAGGTTTGACAATAAAAGAGCTTGCAAAGTGCAATTATGAAATTTGTCATAACCTTTCCTCCAATAGGGTGGAAGAGTGAGAATGAAAGCCAAATAATAGGACTCCTCTGAATGATTTTCCTGCATTATCAGATAGTTCATGTTTAAAAGTTATTTCTAGATCTCTACAGGAATATCACCAATTGAACATTATTGGACATCATTAGTTAGATATTACAAGTTTTATAAAGTTTGATTTTCTTTATAAAGCTTTTTAGGTATTGACAACAGAGATGTTTTGACAATTAAAATTTAAAATGGAAATATTCACTAGAATAAACATAAAAAAGAGCAATCCAGACAAACATAATTGGACAGAACTTTATAAAGTTAAAGACCTCTCTACTTAAATTCATTTCGCATTAGATCTAGATAAACAACAAGCCAATCAAGCATGGTCATACATATTTTATTATCATACACCTAATTTACACCATGTGTAAACATCTAGTTCCAACAGTTACTGGAACGACACACACACATCATCTAAACTTTTCAGTTCTCATTCTGCACCTCAAAGCCATCTGGTGAAATGAAAAGTTTGTTCTCTGAGATGACATCTGAAGGGGTGAATTTTGGAACAAGGATAGAAGTGTGCTAATTGAATTATTCGAGGGTAAAAAGGAAAAGTAAATGTTTTTCAAAGATAGTGACGTTTACACGTAATAATATAGATATAGAGTATCGAAGAGGAGAATGCACAAAACTTCCCACACCTCACATTCCAATCTATCTGATACATATGAAAATTGTTTATTATTTATCTCTCTTAGCCTATTATCAATGTATAAGCAATTAATCAAAACCATATCTCCTTGACAATGATGCAATAAAATTACCTGACCATCGATCCCTTCTTGCCTAATGAATTTTGGGGAATAATCTCGTGCGTTTGGCCAATGGGTGATGACAAAATTCGAATGCAATACCTCTTGCATATTATACGTCAAAGACAGATCTGATAGTTTTAAACACAATCTGTGAACTCGATGTGAAATCAACACAAAAATTAGTAGGGCTTAGTCTTAGAGGCTTCAAATGTAAATAGGTCGACCCATTAGATCTCTCAAAAACAATGGATTAGTCGACGCGTAAGCTTATTTAAACACTTCTCACCGTTTAACAAAAACAAAAACAAAAGAACAATAAAAGACAAATGGGTTCACATGAAACTTTCTAAACATGACACAAACTTGGTAAACACCACTAATACATGACATGAACCCGAAACAATCTTATAACGAGTAAAGCTGGAACAGTTCATCGGGAATAGCAAAGTTCGGGTCAATGCCTTGCATCTCATGTTTCAGAACTAAAACCTCCAGACACCGCCATGTTTTTTGGCAGATGTTGGCTAGCCATGAAAGAAAGCTCCATAGTATTAACATCAAACTTAGAAACCAGCCCATCTGCAAAAATGTACAACAAACTTTAGGCTTTTCAAGTGTTTCAATAACTGCGTGCTACGTATTGCTAACAAAGCATGTCATTAGGCATGAATTCAGCTCATGTGAGTTAGACGTCACCGGATATTTTGGGTGGCGCCGAACTTTGAAATACAGCAACAAGAGAAGATTGAAGTCAAAAGCCCCAAGCAAAACTAGTTTATGAGATCATACTCACCTTCGAAATGAGAGATTTTTCAAAACAAAATGAGTTTATGAGATCATACTCACCTCCGAAATAAGAGATGTTTCGATTCGAGAGAGTAAAAAAAAGGCTCAATATAGCATTTTTTTTGGTGCCTGCTTTTGATAGTGGAAATCATCACTGATTTATAGAGAAAAAAAGGTCATAGAAGATAGCGCTTTACCTAGACAAATAATTCCACTGTTGAAAGATACCTGACGCAAATGTATCTCGAAAATTGTTTTCTTTTTTGCAAATTTNGGTGAACGTAAATAAATGATAAATGTTAATAAAAAGACAATTAACACGGGAAACATGGCATGTATAGTGCTCCAAATGTACATGTCAATTTTTTAGTAAAAGTAGTTGTCACCTGCCTTGTACCACTCTTTTTCCTGTGTCACGTGTATGTACGGTTTATTTTATTTTGGACATTTCACAATCACGTGCATCAGTTCAACAAAATAAACGTAATAATAAATTTGATTTTGAAATAGTACAAAACCACTAATCAAGTAAAAAATAAATACTTTAGTTATGTAAGTTGAGTTTTTAAAATAAATAGTTATTTAAAATAATATCATAGCAAGAAATCTTATGTTTAAATATTGTCACCACTCTGATTATTAAATAAAAAATTAAGTTATGCTTTGTTAAAAAACTTATATTTTAAAAGTAAATAGTTATTTAACAAAAATATTATTTGGAAATGCAACTACCAATCAAACCTAGAAGTTAGAGAGAGAGAGAGAGAGAGAGATCTTGCTATGATACAATAGGCTTTGTCTGGTTAGCAATTGATTGACGGAAAGAGAAAACAATCCGTAGTTTTTTGGTGTTTGTTTAACATAATAATACTAGAAACTAAATTTTTGGGCTCACAAAATTTTCTTTTAAGTTGCACTTACTGTTTCCTACATATTGTGCAAGAAAATAATTTTTTTTCCCATATCTGGTTTTTCACTTTGCCCATATTTCCTCTCACTTTGGTCATTATTTATTAGATATAAATTTCTATAATATAGATAAGGGTAACATTGATATTTAAACAAATTTTCTCGTAACTTTCTTGCATTTCAAACTATTAGAAATAATTTTTTATTTTTTTAAAAATTTTCTCGTACATATTTCATACTAAACTAATACAAGAAAAAAAAAATTTTATTTTATTTTTCTTTTATTTCATTTCACTGTCTACCACTTTTAGTTTCTATCATTATTTGGGNATATTTAAACAAATTTTCTCGTAACTTTCTTGCATTTCAAACTATTAGAAATAATTTTTTATTTTTTTAAAAATTTTCTCGTACATATTTCATACTAAACTAATACAAGAAAAAAAAATATTTTATTTTATTTTTCTTTTATTTCATTTCACTTTCTACCACTTTTAGTTTCTATCATTATTTGGGATAATAGTTTTGTATTTACACAATGTTTTCTTCTTATATATGTATGACGACACACCACATTTAGGAGTGTGGAATTCCATATTTATTCATTATTTTTATCAACTGACAGTTCTGATACCACTTGTTTGAGAATTTGGCTAACTATGATGTTTATTCTTCTCTTTATATTTCAAAATGGATTAATTTTAAAANCTATCATTATTTGGGATAATAGTTTTGTATTTACACAATGTTTTCTTCTTATATATGTATGACGACACACCACATTTAGGAGTGTGGAATTCCATATTTATTCATTATTTTTATCAACTGACAGTTCTGATACCACTTGTTTGAGAATTTGGATAACTATGATGTTTATTCTTCTCTTTATATTTCAAAATGGATTAATTTTAAAAAAATAAAGTAAATGTTCCACAATCACATTGAGATTATTTTTTATGTGGAAACCCATGGCTGAAGTGCAACACTAAAAGATTATTACACGATTGATGAAGATAAACTTTCTTTATGATCGACACCGATAAATGTAAAAAGTTAACTACCAGGAACAACACTATGANATATTTCAAAATGGATTAATTTTAAAAAAATAAAGTAAATGTTCCACAATCACATTGAGATTATTTTTTATGTGGAAACCCATGGCTGAAGTGCAACACTAAAAGATTATTACACGATTGATGAAGAAAATAAACTTTCTTTATGATCGACACTGATAAATGTAAAAAGTTAACTACCAGGAACAACACTATGGAATTTTATTAATATCAGAGTTAGTTTTTATATTTCTTTTTCCATATTCTAGCCCAATGAATCTTTTCACACCTTATCATAAATTTGCCAACTGTGGTGCACAAATTAGCTCAGTGGTATGACAATGATTTAATATGTATCACTCCTCCCTCTCTCTCTCTCTCTCTCTCTCTCTCTTCTTTTATCTCCACTATTCTGCTCTGCACTCTCCCAACAGATCTGCTACCTTTCCTCTACCAAACGCAGGCACTAAAAAGATATGCTATCTTGAGCTTCTTTCTTACTCTCTCGAATCGAAAGGTCTCTTATCTCTGAGGTGAGTATGGCCTCATAAACTCGTTTTCCTTGCTACTTTTGACTTCAATCTTTGCTTGTCGCACCATTTCAAAATTCGACGCCAACTAAAGATCAGGTGATGTCTAACTCACATGGGCTGATTTCACACCTAACAATTTGTTAATTAGTTTGCAATATGTAGTTCATAGCGAGTGATCAAACTATTAGTATAGTTCGTCATCTTCACAATTTTTTCTTTTGCAGATGGGTTGGTTTCTACGTTTGATGTTAATATTCTGGAGCTTTCTTTCATGGCTGGTCAAGATATGCGAAAAAGCATTGTGGCGTCTGGAGTTTATAATTCTGAAACATGAGCTGCAAGGCATTGATCCGAAATATGTTGTGCCCGATGAACTGTTCAGGCTTTACTCATAACTCAAGGGTGTCATTAGACAATAATGGATACTCCAGTATATTTGGAAGTCTTCTATTGTATTTGCAACAAGCCGTGTCACAATGGTTTTTCAATGAGTCGTGTTATGTCGAGTGTGTGACGTATCAAAATTAGATGTATTAATATCGAAACCCATTTATAGTGGCATACAACTATGTTTGTATTGGTTCGGGTTCATATCATCTATATATAAGTGGTGGTTCGCAGATTGTAATATGAGGTGGGTAGTTTGGTGCATTATCTTCTTGAAAAAAAACATTTAGTGCACATTCAACATCTATGTAACTAATAGTTCTCGGACTTCAGAATCATCAATCTTCAAATTGTATAACTCACCCTCACTCTTCCCTATTAAATCAAAACTATAGTTTTGTAGAGAAGATCTTAATAGAAAATTTTAGAGTTATTAATAATTATCTAAAGATTTTTGGGGAAAAAATATTATATTCCGGAGGTCATGATTTGCTAGAAACCCGATAGCAAATTTAAAACAGATAGGGTCAAATATCATTTTCAGACACTGATATTCCGCAAAATCGTTTTTTTTCTTAATTTATAAAATTGTTATAATAGATGTACCCTGTTTGATTGATTGCTTTATACACTGCATGGATTGTATCTGGGTTCTTGTCTATAACATGTTAAGAGAAAGGTAAACAGTTAACAGCTTTTATTATGTGTATCTGATAGACTGTAATGTCAAGTGAGTAGTTTTGTGCATTCTCCTCTTTTCATTTGTCACACGTGGGAATGATGGAAAGTTTTAATATATTAAATGACACAAAAGTGACTTAATAATTTCAAAATAATGAAAGAAAGCAAAGTTCGTAAGACTTTACAATAGTTTGATGAGACCCTCATGGGTAGGGACTAAGGACACTTTGGTTGAATTTATTTTTTTAATAATTGAGGTGTAGCATATAATCCTAGCCCATTTAACAGTTTTGTTATTTTTTTAACAATCAACTATTTTAAAAGGTGTTTTTGGTGCCCATTCAACATCTATAACTAATGATTCTCGGACTTCAAAATCATCAATCTCAAATTATATTACTCTTGGTCTCTGATGATACATAAAATAGTTTCGTACAAGATCAATAGTCAAGTGTGTGATAAGGTATAATTAATGGACAATTAATAAAATAATCAATGACAATAATGTAAATATTGAGTCAATACACAAATATATAGTGATTCGATTTGGGTTACCTATTCTACTCTAGGAAACAGTAACGATGACGGGGGATCTTTATTAATGAAGTAAGATAAACGAGAGGGATAGAGCAATGGTTAGCTCCAGGTGAGTTTCAATAGATAGGAGAGAGAAAAGTTATGTGTGTGTAGAGAGGTGTAGAGATAAAGTTCAATGTGTCCTTTTATGTAGAGAGAATTTATAATTTATAGGCACAAGGCCTTGGTTAAAATGGTGACTTGAGGGCAAAAGTACTAATTTTTCGAATGTCTACAAAAGATAATTGCCATAAAATGTTGTCTAGATCTTTGAAAGTAGATATCCCGATGCTCTCTCTCTCACGTGTTCTTATCTTCTTAGACTCCTTGAATCTTAGACTGGGTCGGATTGATGAACCAGACTCTACTTGCCTTTCTAGTAGATCTAGACTTGTTTGATTTATTAGATCTGGACTTGTCAGCTTCTCTTCCGTATTAAATCAAAACTAAATTTTTATATTAGAGAGGTTCTTCATAGAAAATTTTATAATTACTATATGAAGATTTACCTATCCATGGGATTTATATGTATCACACATGTAGTGTTATTTGGTCTTGAAGCATCGGGATGTTGTTCACTCATCGTGTCGTCCAACATGATAAAATGCTCATATCGGGTTAATGTAGTCTAATCTCATTATTTAATACTTGAACTAAACATGCTCTTAATCATAATATAAAATTAAATATTATACAATGGGCTGATCTGTTTGACTCGGGGCCAGTGAGGTTTGCCCAGGGACTAGGCTTGGGCTATTGAGGGCCTGGCATGAGCCAACATATAAAGTGTTTTGAACCTGATCAGTGTTGGTACTTTGTTGGTAAAATTGTCGGTGAATTGTCTCGGATCGGGTTTGTACTTTGTCCAAGTCATTTGGTGTAAAAATGTACTCAACTCATATTTGACCCGTTTATAATTGGGCATAACCAAGTTTGCATCGTACTAAGTTCATGTCGTATATAAGTCATATTTATTATGTGATGTTCAATCAAATACTTGACAATACATTTACAGGATGAGTTTAACTTGCATATCCATTTATCGAACCCACGAAAACTAAACACAAACTAATTAATTCAATGGTGATTTTGTGTCTAAAACTGTCAGCCTATTGGTTTGTCCAAAGCTGACTCATCCCCAGAATACGGTCCATCCTAATCCCTAGTGTCCTTTGAATCATTTCATAATTGCCCCAAAAAATACAAGCAGTGCTATCCTTTCATCTCCCCTTGTGTGAAGGGCTGATAATTAAACAAGTTTAAATGAGCTCTGAGTCGAATTTGTCTTGAGTTTAATTTTATAAGTGAGTTCAAAAAATTATTCAAATTAAACAAGTTGAATCCAAAGCGAGCCGAGCTCAAGTAATTTATACATAAACGAGTCGAGCATATTGAGTTCATACCGAACTTATTGAATTTATTTTTTAAACGAATCTAAAAAATTGCTCAAGTGCGACTTATTTAGAAAACGATCCGAATTTGAATGAACTCAAAACGAGCTGAACTTGAGCCAAACTCAAGTAACTCAGTTCGATTATTAGACCAGTGATTTATAATTACGAGGGTCCTACTTTTTTTCCCTACCTTTTTATTCAATTGTTTTTTATTTTAAAATTAAAAAAAATTATAAATTACTTTTAGAAATAACAAAATTAAATAGATTTACCTATTCAATTTTTCTGTACTAGTTCTATAAAAATGTTTTGAGATGTGAAAGGGAGCCTAATAAGCTTATCTTCTTTTTACAACTGTTGTGAAGGTTAAAAACTTTAATTTTAACTTACCAAGATAACTCAAGTTAAAGGGTTAAGCGGTTAATACCTTGAGACTCACAGTTCGAGTCTTGTAATATGCATTCTAGTTACAGTATTGAAAAATTAATTTTTATTTTTATTGTATTATTTTTTATGGTGCTCAAAGTACCGAAATGAGAGTGAGAGAGAGAGAGGTTTAAAGTAGAGATGGTATAAATGCGATTGTTGTTTGGGTGTATAGTATAATCTAAATGAATTGCTAGCAGAAATTGGATAACACTAAAAAAGTACAGTAGTTGAGTTGAAAATTTTAACTAATCCACTTTAATGGAGTTTCTTATTCCGAAAATTTCTATTACTTTTTTGGGAGGAAGAAGATCAGTTACAATTTTTTTTTTCCCTGCCCTTTTTAGGTTAGGATTTTTCTATTTATATGTCTTAGTAACACGGTCCTCAAGTCATCACGAGTGGTCCTTCAATTTGTTAGAATATTGGAAGAAACATCAAGCTTTTAAAGACTAACATTCTTTAAACATAATGTGGCCTTGTAGAAGTGGCGTACCATTAGCAACTTTATTGTTAAATGAGGTCTGGAGATAAGCGATAGTCCTCGTCTCTCTTACTCTAGTTGCTCAAGTTACTTTAATTTGTGAAATTGCTGACTTTATTCCAATTTGTGTCCAGGCTAAGCTAGTTTGTCTTTCTCTACTGAAGTCATCTTTGAAGATGATTTTATTCTTGGTATTAACAATTTTCACGATGAATAGTCACAAATAAATCAAATTAAAATTCCTCACTAAAAATAATTGAAAATTATTTTTTTTGGGTACCATTGGCTTTTTTCCATATCTAAGTGGGACTTCAAAACACACCACAAACACACAAACGTCAAATTTTGAAGCTTCATTCCCTCCCATTCATCATTAGGTACACTTTTCTTTCTTTCATTAGCTTTTATCAAATCCTCCCTCTTTTGACCCTCAAACGGGGAAGCTTTAGAAGATTCTCAACCAGATTGTGAGAAAAGCTTTGCACTTCTTTTGGGGGTTTTTGGCTTTCCTTTTTCCTTTGGTTTAATGATACACTGATTTAGTATGTACAGGCCCAAGCTCCCTCACATTTTGAAAAATTCCCACAGCCCCCAATACGTTTTTAGAAAGTTCTATTGCTACCTCCTAGGTTTTCAACATGCCCAATGTGAACATTTCACTAATTAGTATATTCAAAATGATTAATGACTTGATATTTTAATAATCAAATGGTAGATGTAATTACATGGATGAGTGTTGTTTTTACTAACGAAGACATTTGATGAATATAGGAAAAAACAAGTCAATTTTTTTTAAAAAATATGTTTTACAAATGTGGCTTAGTCAAAAAAACAAAAAATGCATTGTGAAACTATTATGTGCAAGCATAATTCGTTTATAAGCATAAGGTTATATATTATAANAAAAAATGCATTGTGAAACTATTATGTGCAAGCATAATTCGTTTATAAGCATAAGGTTATATATTATAAACAAGGAATAAAAAAGAGCCTGGTGATATTGTCACAAACGAATTTTTATGAATGTACAAACCAATTTTGGGTTTTGCGACCCAAATTAATTTTTATGAAAACATTGAATAAAAATTAAATTTAATAGATTCTTTATAACTAGAGATTTGTGCTTAACAATAACCATTGAATTACCACGTTGAATAAAATTTATGACTATGTCATGGTTCGATCCCCATCAATATAAAATTCCTAATTTCGTCCCTGATTGACCTTTCACTTTTTGATTTTCTTAATAATTAAGAATCAATTCCCGAGTTGCTTAAGTTNATAAAATTTATGACTATGTCATGGTTCGATCCCCATCAATATAAAATTCCTAATTTCGTCCCTGATTGACCTTTCACTTTTTGATTTTCTTAATAATTAAGAATCAATTCCCGAGTTGCTTAAGTTTGTAAGTTGTAATTACACTATAAAACACAAGATGAATGTAATAACTTACAAATCACGTGTATATGATCAACAAAGATAATCATGCAAAACTTAAATTTGAGATGTTGAGATAAAAAAAAAAAGAGATGTGGAGATAAGAACTCAGAGAAAGTCATGTCCAACTTCTACTAAATTTCCACCTGAANTTTGTAAGTTGTAATTACACTATAAAACACAAGATGAATGTAATAACTTACAAATCATGTGTATATGATCAACAAAGATAATCATGCAAAAAAAAAAAAGAGAGATGTGGAGATAAGAACTCAGAGAAAGTCATGTCCAACTTCTACTAAATTTCCACCTGAAATCTTATAGATGGTAAGCAATGAAGATTCTAAATGAGACTGGGAAAAACTTTGCACTTCTTTTAGTGGTCATTGGCTTTCCTTCTAGCTTTGGTTTGGTGACATTGACTTAGATGGCCCATTCACTTTTTATTTTATGTCTTTCAAATTGTGAACCTTTTCTCTAGTATAATATGAGCCACTCTAAATAGTTAAATTGCTTTGGTCTATAATATAATAAATCACGTGTTCTTTAAAATTGTAGTGACAAATCGTAAATTCCGAACAAGCGCAATCACTTATGAGTATGTATATCAGATTAACTAGGATAGTATTGCAAAACNTTTTTATTTTATGTCTTTCAAATTGTGAACCTTTTCTCTAGTATAATATGAGCCACTTTAAATAGTTTTATTGCTTTGGTCTAGAATATAATAAATCACGTGTTCTTTAAAATTGTAGTGACAAATCATAAATTCCGAACAAGCGCAATCACTTATGAGTATGTATATCAGATTAACTAGGATAGTATTGCAAAACTCAAATTTGGGATCTTGAGGAAAAGATAGTAAGCATGGAGATTCTCAATGAGATTGAGAAAAGCTTTGCACTTCTTTTAGTGGCCATTAGCTTTCCTTCTTGCTTTGGTTGGGTGACATGTTTAGTTAGATGGCCCTTCACTTTTTTTATTAGATTGTAAATCATTTCAATTGTTGTTAAACAATTACTTACTATAAAATATTATTTTGGATTTATCACGTGAAAATCTTTTAAATAATTGGAGTAACGGCGAGATTCGAACATAGAACCTTCTTCTCTAATACCATGTCATCTACTTTAAAAATTTAAACTTAAGNAGATTGTAAATCATTTCAATTGTTGTTAAACAATTACTTACTATAAAATATTATTTTAGATTTATCACGTGAAAATCTTTTAAATAATTGGAGTAACGGCGAGATTCGAACATAGAACCTTCTTTTCTAATACCATGTCATCTACTTTAAAAATTTAAACTTAAGTTGTTGGAGAAAATGTAACTTAAGTATTTATATTTCAATTTCAATAATGTATTCTCTGGAATCACCAAAATAAATTTGGAACGAATACAATCACTTATAAATACGTATATCAAATTAACCAAAACAGTCTTATAAAACTCGAATTTTGAATGTCGAGNTTATATTTCAATTTCAATAATGTATTCTCTGGAATCACCAAAATAAATTTGGAACGAATACAATCACTTATAAATACGCATATCAAATTAACCAAAACAATCTTATAAAACTCGAATTTTGAATGTCGAAATAAGAACTAGGAGACTTTCAAATCCAAAATCTTTCAATAGGTTTGAACTTGACATCTCATAGATAGTAAGCAATGAAGATTCTGAGTGAAACTAGGAAAAGCTTTGCACTTCTTTTAATAGCCATTGGCTCTCCTTCTTTGCCTTGGTTTCGTGATTTACCGACTTGGATGGCCCTTCACTTTAGCCATCTTTCCCCAAGTTACTCAATTGCAGAAACAAATTTTTCATTAGCGGCGATCCCACCACACGTGGCTAAGAAGACTTCCACTAAATCCATTCCACCATTCTTCCCCCTCACTCCTCCTCCCCACCACCCCCCAGTGGGACGGGGGAGCGGATGATTTTTATGTTTCATTTGGTATGATAGAAAAGTGGAAGAATAAAAAGTTAGAGAGATAAATAAAATATCATGTTTTGTAAGGAAGAAAAATAGGAAGGATGGAAAAATAGATAGATTAACTTTCCTTCTAACTCACCAAAATCAATTCTCCAAAATCGGAAGGAAAGTAGATAGAAAGTTAATTATTTGTGTTAAAATGTATCTTATTTGTCTATATATCTTATGTATACATTAATTTCATATTAAAATACAATAGTAAAATATGTATATATATTTAAAAAACTAAAAAATTAAAAAATATTTTTTTTTTTCATCTTAACTAAGGGTAAAAAATTTTGATTCAATACGATGACATGACTCGAACTCGATACGAAAATAAATAGTTCAACTCACAATTCGACACGACACAATTAGTTAAATGAGTTAAGTTAGGTTTGACTAATATTCAACACAAACTCGTAATAACTTAACACGAATTTGACACGACATGACTCACTCTATTGTCACCCCTAATTTTAGTCAGCAAAAAAAAAAATAATCATTTTTATTTTCTATCCATCCAACCAAATACGAAGAAA
This sequence comes from Ilex paraguariensis, assembly GCA_963454935.2. Taxonomy (NCBI): domain Eukaryota; kingdom Viridiplantae; phylum Streptophyta; class Magnoliopsida; order Aquifoliales; family Aquifoliaceae; genus Ilex; species Ilex paraguariensis. Next base: position 424,935 of record CAUOFW020003981.1, on the reverse strand, counting down.
GGAAAATGTATTCTTCCTACTTTCTATCCTCCCTATCAAACGGAACATTAGACTCGAATAACATATATGTTATCAAGTTTATTACTTTGGTCAAAAATAGAATTTTTTGAACCAACAAACTTAAACTTTAGGATCAAATTACAAAGTTTTAAGGGTAAGTTTCAAAGCTTTTGGATTGCAGTTACAACGCTTCTTGGTGCTTCGAATCAATAGCAAAGACTCAAAAAATTATAATATGGCCCCTAAAAGTTTTATACCTTATACCAATAGTTATGGTATTTTGTTATATGATACAGGAAAAACATTTTTTGGTACCATAGAGTAATCCTCTCTTGGAGGAATTGTTAGGTGTTCCAAGTCTAATGCTCGGATGATAGAAAATAAGAAGAATGGAAAGTAAGAGGGATACACTTTCTATCCTTCAAGAATGAAAAGTAGGAAAGATACATTTTTCTTCTTTTGTGTTTGTTTGGATGGATGAAACATAAAAATGATAATTTTTTTTTTTTGGTGTTAGCTAAGATTAGGGATGACAATCGAGACAAGTCGTGTTGTGTCAAATTCGTGTTGAGTTATTACGAGTTTATGTCGAATATTAGTCAAACATAATTTAACTCATTTAACTAATTGTGTCGTGTCGAGTTGTGAGTTGACCATTTAATTTTCGTATCGAGTTTGAGTCATGTCATCGTATTGAGTAGAAAATTTTCAACTTTAGTTACAATGGAAACAATATTTTTTTTTAATTTAAAATTTTTATTTTTTTTAAAATTTATTTTTAAAATTTTTTAAAGTATATATACATATTTTACCATTGTATTTTTATATAAAATTAATGTATACATAAAATATATAGACAAATAAGATACACATCAACACAAATAATTAACTTTTTATCCACTTTTCTTCCGATTTTTGAGGGATTAATTTTGGCGAGTTAGAAGGAAAGTTAATTCATTAACTTTTACATCATTCATACTTTTCTTCCTTACCAAACATGATATTTTATTTATTCATCTAATTTTTCATTCTTCTACTTTTTCATTCTACTAAACAGAGCATAAGAGATTTGATTACTCCTTAGTTTTTTTTTTTTAGGTGGGGGGAGGGGAACCAATTGAAAAACTACACATACTTTGTAAAATTTTGAATTTAAATTAACCCAAAAACTTTATAAAAAAAATGTGGGGGCATTGAAAAAAAGATGAAGAATCACATTGTTTGAAGAATCTTTGAAATCTGAAGCTCTTTCTTTTGCCAGAAACAAAATGTCCACAAAAAGGACGCAAGATAAGTGACAATAGACAAGGTTTTCACCTAATAAAGCAAAAAGAACATGGCTTCCATTGAAAATCTGGAAGAGAGAGAGAGGAGGAGAAGAAGAAGAAAGCCGTGTGAAGACTAGAGACATAGGAACTTTATCTGTATGTATGTCACTTTTATATGAAAACACAATATTTTGATGAGCTTTGAGTCTAGAATAACACAAATAGACAATTGGCATTCACCTACTCCCCACCCTTTTTCATGTCACCCTGGTTTAGTGTTAAAGTATAAGAAAAAAGATGACCAATATTAATTGTAGACTAGACCTAAGGTTGCAACTTGCGTAGTTTAGACGGGTTGAGAGTTTAATCCGAATTTAATTGAACTATTAACTCACACCTCGACTTTCAACCCAAGATGATTTTAAGTAAAACTCGTGTCGGTTGTTTGGGTATAGTTTTCGATTTCAATACTAGTTGAAATTTAAATTAAATTCGATTTTGTGCTATGTTACATATTTTAGTTTAAAATTTGGATTGAACACAAATTTTATAACTTGAATTGAATTCGAATTGGAGTACAATAACCTAATACCTCAGGTCTAATTTAAATCTGGTTAAGTTTTTTTCACCTAAATTAGACTTGAGTACTGAAAATATGTCTCTTTAGCGAGCTGTTTATCGACTTATAGCCTTTCTACTACACTTTTTGGGACTACGGGAAAAGACTCATACTTCCGGTAACTCTTGGACGTTCGTTCAATTTTTAAAAGCTAAAGACGTTACTTCATTTTCCAAGCCCTGCCTGCCTTAAAAGAGGCTCTTATGCGTTCATGCTCCAATACCATGGAATGGGTTCATTCCTCCAAGCTGCACCATCAGTTTGGACATTTATGGAGTAATTGTTCGTTATAAAATTATGGATTAGTCTTATAGAAAACCTTTCACCTTGCACACGAATTTTTTTTAGCTCATTAGGAGATATCCGAGTCTTTTATAATATCCGATTAATATTCCCAACCACATACAATTCTGTGTCCCCTGAAATTTGGGAAATGTTCATGATAACAAATTAGAGTTTTTCAGTTTGGGTAAAAAAAACCTATCTTTAGTCATGACATCTAGAAGAAAATTGGGTAATCATCGCAACATATACACACTTTGTAAAGTAGGTCACAATCAGTGCATATCTTCTCATTTAGCTGTCCTTCAATTTGATGCTACAACATTATTGTTCGTTAAAAACGAAACAAAGTGTCACAAAAGTCATCCTCATTGACTAATGAGCCAAATATGCATGAAATTGTATGTCACGAAATTACATATTAATCGTGAGTCTAAATTTACGTCATTAAAATAAACATTTATATCGAGTGATGGGAAAAAAATTTATAATGTTCCGTTTGGTACGATGGAAAGTTGAAAGGATGGAAAGTTGGAGAGATAAATAAAACATCATGTTTGGTAATGAAGGAAAATAGGAAAGATAAAAAGTGGATGGATTAATTTTTCTTCCTACTTATCAAAATTAATCCCTCCAAAATCGAAAGAAAAGTGGATAAAAATTTAATTATTTGTGTTGAGATGCATCTTATTTGTTTATATATCTTTATATATAGATAAATATTTTAAAATTTTAAAATAAAATAAAATAAAAATTTTAAATTAAAAAAAATATTTTTTCATCTTAACTAAAGGTAAAAATTTTCAACTTAACACGATGATATGATTCGAACTCGATACGAAAATAAACAGGTCAACTCGTAACTCAACGCGACACATTAGTTAAATGAGTTAAGTTAAGTTTGACTAATATTCGACACAAACCCGTAATAACTCAGCACGAATTTGACATGACACGACTCAATTGTCACCCTTAATCTTAGTTAGCACCAAAAAAAAAAATTAGTCATTTTTATTTTTCATCCATCCAACCAAACACATAAGAAAAAAAATGTATCACTCTTATTTTTCATTCTTCCTACTTTTAATCCTCCTACCAAATGGAGTATAAGTCAACCCACATGTGTAGTGACATCTCATGTCGGCACTAGGAGAGTTGTTTTATGCTAAATTGTTATCGACGATTAGGAGAGGGGTGGTTGGGGGACAAATTTCCCTAATAATGTATGAAAAATCCTCGAAAAACGCAAAACATATAAGATTACGCGATTCAGCTTGAAAGTCTACATCCACATGCATAGTGCGTTGACATATGTTCACTGTCAAGTCAAAAAAATTTCGAAAGCTCTTTAAAATTGAAATGCGGGGTATCCATGAAAATCGGCCTAACCCTCCACTCCATATAAAGTGGTTTATGAAAAATTTCAATTAGAACCCAAATAATTTTATGTCGGATGAAGTGCGAATAGAAGTGAAATATAACACATCCACAATATTAGAAAAATATTGAATTATAAATGTCCCCAAGCAGAATATGATACTAAGGGACACAAAAAAAAATTATTGTCAAACTTTTTTGTAAGTGAATATTGTATATCATCCACAGTGGGAAAAAATTATGAGCTGAGCATAGAGCTAAAAGTGATTGATTAAAACATAAAAGCAATTCAAACGGGTAACAGAAATGAGTTATAAACTCAATTGTTTTAAATTTAAATTTTGACAATTTCTTAGGAACAGCTCATGTGAGATTTATCCATCATGAATACCCTAAATCTGACATAGATGATCTGTTTTTGATCGAATTAGAGAAAAAATTAATCGAAATATGCAAAAATTAGCTCAAACCCCTTAACCGTTGAACCCCAAAAAAATTGATTACAAACAAGACCTCCTTTTAGAGTCACATGAGTTAACACCAATTCAAATGGTAATATAAACGAGCTATAAATTCAAACGTTCTAAGTTCAAATTTTGATAATCTATTAAAATCAGATCATATTTGATTTATTCGTCATGAATACCCTAAATTTAGCGTGGATGACCTATCTTAAATAAAATCAAAAAAAAAATTAATCGAAACACACAAAAATTGATCTGAAACCCCCGAACATTGAACCTAAAAAAAGTTGATTACAATCAAGACCTCCTTTTAGAGCCACATGAGTTACGACTTCTTTGGCATATGAACAAGTTATTGCTTTTTTTTTTGGTGACAAAAACTCTCTCCTAGAAAGGTTAATAATGGATTCATCATTATATAATGGATTACTTGCATTAATTAAATTTTGGAGTCCCCAGTGACAGTTAAACCTACAAGGTCCAAATTTATAGTTCATACTAAAATAAACTCCATACCACTCAACTACTTTTTGGGTTCGATATAATTTCCTCTTATTTTTGCATAATCTTTCTCATAATCATGCTACACATTAACTATTAGAAAGTGGAATTTGAACGCCTTCATTAAATTTTTTCTTACCCACTAACTTTCATTTTCTATAATTTAGACCACCAAGCTGAAAATAATATCCATTCTATGATGAAGGGTCCATTTATTTCTTGATGGAAATAAGCTGAAAATGAACTCCACACCACAAACTTACATCATTTACTATTCTGGCATTATGGCGGTATTGTTTTGCCACAATAAAAAAAATTTCAAAAATTTTTTATGATAACAATAGTCAGTCTTAAATTCAACACTTTTCATATTTTTTAAGAGTTAACCGCTCTTGTTTTTCAGATGACATTTTTCGTTCAGATTATAATGACCAATATTTGAGATTGAATGAATAGTCGATACAAACTTAAATATTTATAAATAAATAAAAAACAAACTTGTATCCATGAAATTATTGAACAAATAAATTGGACTGACAATTCAAATAAAAAATCAGAAAAAGTTCCGACATTAGATACTGTTGACAGCTGCTAAGCTTTGGCTTGTATGCATCTGTACTGGCAACTATCCAAACTGCTAGTTTTTTTAATCAAAATACTATGATTTTTAAATCTAATTCTTCTAATACCATAACATAAAACTTATTCTCAATTCCAGAAAGAACAGACTAAACAAATTTGGTGGCTCAAGGAGGTTTTGGAGGAAAAAATATTGGGTATAACTGTTATATCATGGACATCAGTGACACATGGTATAATCATCTATATAATAAAATAATTTACAATTCAAATCTCAAAAGATAAACAAAATAATTTTTACTATTCGTGCTTGAAATTGTTTTAAATTTTATTTCAAAATTAATCTAACAGCTAATATTAAAACTCTAAATTTAATTAAAAAAAAATAGGCCCCTAAGGGTATGTTTAGAGTAAATTTTTAAAAGTGTTTCTAAAAATTATGTCTCATAAGCACTTTTAAAAAAAATATATTGTTTTGAACCGCTCCACCATTACCTCTACCACCGCCACCATCACCGCCACCCGCCACCCCCCACCACCGTCACCTCCACCGTCTCCACCATCGCCACCACCCTGTCATCGCCGTCGCCACCATCATCACCACCACTGCCGTCGCCACCACCCCCACCTCCACCACCGCCATTACCGCCACCCCCCACTGTCGCCACCTCCACCTCTATTTCCACCGCCGCCACAACTGTTGCCGTCGTCGCCGTCAGTACCACCACCACCCCTACCATCACAACTACTGTCCATTATCTCTTACCCTTACTACAAAAATGATGTTTAAATTTTTTTATCTCTTCTCTATGTTTGCGATTTAATTTTGGATATGAATACAAATATATTTATTATTTACTATTTTTTATTACTGTATGCCTTCAAACACAGACAATAACTAGTACATAAATAAATAAACAAATTTATAAGTGANTTTTTATGATAACAATAGTCAGTCTTAAATTCAACACTTTTTATATTTTTTAAGAGTTAACCGCTCTTGTTTTTCAGATGACATTTTTCGTTCAGATTATAATGACCAATATTTGAGATTGAATGAATAGTCGATACAAACTTAAATATTTATAAATAAATAAAAAACAAACTTGTATCCATGAAATTATTGAACAAATAAATTGGACTGACAATTCAAATAAAAAATCAGAAAAAGTTCCGACATTAGATACTGTTGACAGCTGCTAAGCTTTGGCTTGTATGCATCTGTACTGGCAACTATCCAAACTGCTAGTTTTTTTAATCAAAATACTATGATTTTTAAATCTAATTCTTCTAATACCATAACATAAAACTTATTCTCAATTCCAGAAAGAACAGACTAAACAAATTTGGTGGCTCAAGGAGGTTTTGGAGGAAAAAATATTGGGTATAACTGTTATATCATGGACATCAGTGACACATGGTATAATCATCTATATAATAAAATAATTTACAATTCAAATCTCAAAAGATAAACAAAATAATTTTTACTATTCGTGCTTGAAATTGTTTTAAATTTTATTTCAAAATTAATCTAACAGCTAATATTAAAACTCTAAATTTAATTAAAAAAAAATAGGCCCCTAAGGGTATGTTTAGAGTAAATTTTTAAAAGTGTTTCTAAAAATTATGTCTCATAAGCACTTTTAAAAAAAATATATTGTTTTGAACCGCTCCACCATTACCTCTACCACCGCCACCATCACCGCCACCCGCCACCCCCCACCACCGTCACCTCCACCGTCTCCACCATCGCCACCACCCTGTCATCGCCGTCGCCACCATCATCACCACCACTGCCGTCGCCACCACCCCCACCTCCACCACCGCCATTACCGCCACCCCCCACTGTCGCCACCTCCACCTCTATTTCCACCGCCGCCACAACTGTTGCCGTCGTCGCCGTCAGTACCACCACCACCCCTACCATCACAACTACTGTCCATTATCTCTTACCCTTACTACAAAAATGATGTTTAAATTTTTTTATCTCTTCTCTATGTTTGCGATTTAATTTTGGATATGAATACAAATATATTTATTATTTACTATTTTTTATTACTGTATGCCTTCAAACACAGACAATAACTAGTACATAAATAAATAAACAAATTTATAAGTGAGCCCCACAAAATTTCATAATAATTCAGTCATGTAATACATAACCATTTCTATCATAAAAATTAGGTCTCTTTTTATTTATTTTATAATTGTTTTATTAGATAGTTACACCACATTAATATTACTGATATAGTGTAACTATTACACCTAATATTTATTCGTTTTGGAGGAAAGGATTAGATAAAATATATAGAATAGGAAAAGAAAGTTTGGAGAGAAAAATCGAAAGAAAGAAACTCTTACAATAGTATAAAAATTCTAAAAAGATTTACATACAAATTTAAGGTTGTTCACTAAAAAAAAATCTTATTAAAAAAAATTAATAATCAAATTCAAAATTTCAATTCGAACATAAAATATTACTAACATGTACTTAGAGCATCTCTAATAAAGTTTTGTGTTTTATCTATTTAAAAGTGCAATTTTTCTATTTTAACAACTCACTTTTTAATACACGCTTCAACATATTATTTATACTTTAATTACTTTCTTTTAAATATCAATTCTCATATTTAATACTTTTGTTGGAAATATTAGAAGGAGAAAGAGAAAAAATATAAGGAAAAAAAAAGTGGATAAGAGAGATGAAAAAAAAATGAAAAGGAGGATAATATATTATAAATTATTTATACATAATGCTATAGAGCATCACGATAGCAAAATTGTATTTTACTTACTCTAAACATCTACCGTTAGAACATAATTATTGCCTAAATCTATTTTTATCTATAAATAACTAAATTTTAGTAATTTAAAAGTTTTAGTCCTTTCTCTTGAAAATTCTCTTATCATCGGAATGGATGTATAGTATCAAATAATTTNTTTATGGATAAAGTTGTATTGCACAAATTATTGCCTAAATCTATTTTTATCTTTAAATAACTAAATTTTAGTAATTTAAAAGTTTTAGTCCTTTCTCTTGAAAATTCTCTTATCATCGGAATGGATGTATAGTATCAAATAATTTATTTATCAGTCCTATACTAAAAAGTAAATAAGAATTGTAAATCTACAATTAATTTTCATAANTATTGCCTAAATCTATTTTTATCTATAAATAACTAAATTTTAGTAATTTAAAAGTTTTAGTCCTTTCTCTTGAAAATTCTCTTATCATCGGAATGGATGTATAGTATCAAATAATTTATTTATCAGTCCTATACTAAAAAGTAAATAAGAATTGTAAATCTACAATTAATTTTCATAAAAATAATAAAACTAAATAAAATAAAAAATATTTCCATTAAATACGCTGTCACCTCTCCCTCTCTCTCTCTCTCTCTCTCTGTAGTGTAAAACACTGATGAGTGAACAAACTGAAATCCGAAAAAAGAACAGGAAAAAAACAGAATTGATTTTATCAGACCCACAAGTCCTCAAATTCAGAGCTGACAACACCAAAGTCCAATCTCTCTCTCTCTTTCATGACCTTTCTATTTCTCTATGGCTATATGTAGATATTCATACATAGATTTGTATGTATAAAATTCCCACAGAGCAGTGGCGTTTTGGTAGTTTTTTGATGACCTCCGGTGGCAAATGCCTCGCTAATTGATGGCGGACGACGTCGTTCCGAGGACTTTCCGAGCTCTGGTGGAGACAGCCGAACGGAAATTCGCCAGGGTTCGCGACGTTCCGTTGTACGGACGAGGCACGGACAACCAGTACTTCCAGAAGGTCTTCAAAGCCTACATGAAGCTATGGAAGTACCAGCAAGAGAACCGCTCAAAGCTCGTCGACTCGGGCCTACAACGCTGGGAAATCGGCGAGATCGCGTCTAGGATCGGCCAGCTCTACTTCAATCAGTACATGAGGACAAGCGAAGCCAGGTCCTTGATCGAATCGTATGTATTTTACGAGGCGATACTGAATAGAAGGTATTTCGAGGGTTCCGGGAAGAGTCGAGGGGTCAGGTTCAAGGAATTGAGGTTTTACGCGAGGTTTTTGGTGGTTTCGTTGATTTTGAATCGGACGGAGATTGTGAAAGTGCTTGTGGAGAGGTTTAAGGCTCTTGTTGATGACAGTAAAACCACTTTTCGGGTACGGATTTCTCTATTTTTGCTTAGAAATTCTGTAGATTTGAGCTAATTTGATGGATTTTGTGGGAACTTTGCAGTTTAAGTGTTTGTTTAACTTTAGCCCACCCCTCTCTCTCTCTCTCTCTCGATTTTTTATCTCTTTATTTGACGTTCTCGATTTTTTATCTCTTTATTTGACGTAATTCTGTTGAAATTGAGGTAGCTGTGCTATCGATTGGTTTAAGGTGCATTTCCTCGGATTGAACATTTTGTGTTTTTGTCTCCGGTGGCGGCACTATTATTAATTTGCTTCGATCATTTGTACATTTGAGGCCACTTTTAGGCTAATTTCTTTAATAAGGCGCGTTTTTTTTTTTTAATTTCATTTAACACGGATGAGAACTGTGAAATATTTGCCTCGAATAGACTTTTGAAGCAGATAATTTTTTATTTAATTGTTCATATTTTATACTGCATTTGCTGCCCATTCATTATCTTCTGTCAATCCTTTTGAAATTGTGGATGACAGCATGAGAACTTAAGATAGGTTAATTCACAAAAATTAATGGAGACTGGACATTAGGGCATTTGGGGGGGGGGGGGGGGGATTTANGGGGGGGGGGGGGGTGGGGAGGGGGGGGGGGGGGGGGGGGGGGGGGGGGGGAATTTAGGAGGCGTATTGAAAGTATTGTTAAGGAATTTGAATTTTTATAAGAATCTTTCATGTTTAAGATTCTGTGGTGCATGAGCGGCAAGGAACAGATGGATTACTTTGGCAGGGAAATCTATAAATTCAGTAAGCCATGCTGTGTTCATGGGCAGGAGGGCTAAAAGTGTAAGCAAAATACAATCTGCGATAAAGAGGAGGGACCAAATTGACTATATCAATATATTAGAGGTGGGCCAACTTATGACTTTCTTGAAGATAGCATCAAATTTAAAAGGCAAAAAAGAGAAATTTCAAACCTGTTTTCCCTCTTTTTGGTGGGGGTGGGGAAGAACTCTACTGATCTTTAAATGGCTCGGCCACTGCTGCTTGGTGCATTGATGTTTCTGGAAAAAGAGTGTCTTTGATTTGTTATTTCCATTCTGATAAAAAAAATTGTAATTTCCACATAGGCTGGATCCAACCTGTGTACCGTTTTCAGCAAATCTTCTTTTAGGTTTTTTCTCAGGAATCTCCACCTGTGTTTGACAATGATTTGTTGTTGCCAGAGTCGATCTAAAAGCAGATGTGGTAAAATGAAAATATGTCTAAGCCTAAAATTTTACCCCACCCCCTTTTCTACGGAATGACAATGCTGTAACATCACCTTGTTGCTGGTTTTCAATTATGACTAGTACTGCTGTAATTGCCATCGACAATGAGGGCAAAGCCACTCCAACCAGAAATCCTTTCTCTGCTGGCCACATTCTAGTTTTTGCACTGTCTTTGTTCCCAATATAGCCACTATGGCAAAAGGGAAAAATGAAAAAAACCCTAATTGATCAATGTAAATGAATGAACAATGGGAAGGGATTCCATCCAGTGGGCTTCAACCCCAGATGGCTGACTGGAATTTTGACAAACCACCCTTTAGCTGGCAGAAGCTCAATTATGTGTTATACCTGGAAAACATTTTTTTTCCAAGGTGACCAATTTACAACCTGAACTGTCTGCTAGGTGTTCACAGATCTAACAAAACAAAGTCTCTTTCATTGAATACAAATGCTGTTAGTGTTTAAGAAAGTGTGTGTGTGTGTGAATGAGAGAGAGAGAGATGATTTAAGACAGCAACGGAATATATATGGCCGTGGTTGATGGTGAAGGAAATGCTGCTGCACCCTTCATGTTGTGTTTGGTGTTGTGTCGCCAGACATGACCTCACTGAAGGATGAGGGATCATGTGGATAGAAGATTATGGTTTCTGGTATATTCTTCTGAAGTCGAACGGCATGGTTATCCTTTCAAGTTTTGGGCATTTAAATTGCTTTGGCAACATTAAACATAGCTCCAGCAATATTGCCAGCCATTGCTTCTTCCAAATCTTAAGTGTTGCTTGGTTACATCATGTACTTTGGTGAATTATAATATTTTTAGAAAAGAAAAAAAGGGAGGTTGTTTTGGAAGTATAGTTGAATCACTTCTCTTTTTTCTCTTTGGTTGGTACTTTATACGGGCTATTTTATTGATCACTTATTGTTCAGCTTATGTGGGAGTATATAGTTTTGTGCGAGTCTACTTCAAATGGTTTCATGAATATCTACCATCTTTGGCGTAAATAAAATGGAATGTTAACCCATTTTTAGTAATTTCAATATCAGACCAATGATATTTGGATTGTTTCTTTCCAGGAAACCAACTTCAAAGAATGGAATCTGGTGGTACAAGAAATTTCCCGATTTGTGAAAGCCAATACTGCTTTCATGGACATTAGGCCTTTGCGATATTGTGCTATTCTTGATTCGTATCCTACCTCTCTTCCATATGTGGCCCGTTTCCATGCGAAGAAGGTTTTAAAGTTTCAAGATGCACTGCTGACAAGCTATCACTGGAATGAAGTTAGTAATTTTCAATATTTACCATGATTGGCTGTTACTGTGACATTATTTGGTGATTTCAAAATCGAAATTAACATTGCAAAATAATCTCCTCTCCCTATATAGGTAAAATATGCAGAACTTACTTTGGACACTTTCAGAATGTTGCAATGTCTGGAATGGGAACCAAGTGGATCTTTCTATCAAAATCATCCAGTTAAATTACACGAGAATGGTGGTTTGGCTGATCACTCTGTTACGTCCGGACTAATTGATATAAATTTGGCTGCGGAAATGACAGATCCAACTTTGCCTCGAAACCCAAGGAAGGCTGTTCTTTATCGTCCATCTGTAGCACAATTGATAGCCGTAAGTATAAAGCCTTGACAGTATTATGTTTATTGGTGTTACCTTATTTTGTGCAAGGAGCCTATATAAATGCTGCTTCTGGTCAAGGATTCAGGAGAATGCTTATCATCCTAACCAGCTGATTACATGGTCAAGGCTGGTAGAGAGAGAGAAGAGAAGAGATGAGCGACAGAATACATATAGGTTTCATAGTGGTATGGGGCTCCTGGGAAAGGTGTCTGATCTCTTTCTCTTCACAAGGCCCGAAAATTCTTGAGTAGCATGCCTTTTTACAACTTTGTTATTGCCTACTGTGATATCTGTGTTCTTGCTGGCTACATACTAATTTTTTTTTACTATACCTGTCAAATAAGTATCTTTGTGGATATCATATAATGCGGAAATATTCTCAAAGATATCTGAACTCGTGAAAATGCTGATTGTATCCCAACTTTATTTGAAGTTTGATGTGTATGTTCAATTTTATGTGTGCTGTAGGAGTTGAGTAAACTAGGATGAATGTTTGCCTTGGATACCATTATGTACCTATTTATTTTATCTTTATGTTTGTATATCTGATCTATACAAACTATGCTTGATTTCTCATGTGTGGCCAGGTTATTGCTACGATATGTGAGGAGCTCCCTGCAGATAGTGTTATGCTACTATACATTTCAGCATCAGGTTATTTTTTCCTTTTAACTGTTAATATACAAGTGAACTGAACATATCTTATGATCCTAGAAAACTGACATTGGTGACCTATTTTCAGGGAAGGCCAGTCATAGTAGTCTTTCGCAAATGGAAATCTCTGGGACTTCAGGAAAATCTTCAAAGCTTAATGCTGTTTCCCATAATTACCATGAACAGAATAGCTTGAACGGGAACTATGTCAATGGCAATGGAGACTCAAGTCATTTTTTTGAGAATTGTTTGTCACTAGGTCCTAGCAGAAATGGAGGTAGGAATAACATACTCTATGACTTGTTTTTGTTCTTGAGGGGTCTGAACATATGATCAGATTACTCACCCTGACTGATACTTTCTCTTTTTTTCAGACTCAAATAATCTCTACCCTGGTGACATATTACCTTTCACCAGGAGACCTCTTTTCTTGATAATTGATAGTGATAACAGCCACGTATTCAAGGCAGGTTTGTCATAACTTGTATGTAATTTGTTGCACTACATTGGTTTTTTGCATAGTTGTACAGATGTTTTAATTCTGTTATTTTTGCTTTCAAAATTCACAACTTCCCTACTTGCTTTGCAGCCGTATTACTATAACTAAGGAGTTACTACACTTTGAAGCAAATACTGACTATGCAACTTCCCTTAATTGTCACATTTCTTCATGAGAAAATAACTTCCTCTAAATTTTGATTTTTCTTAAAGTCAATGGATTCTCCTCAACTGCAACACTGATTTGGTTCAAAGCATTCTCAAAGGTGGATTGCTATTCCAATCGCTTCAAATCATCTGCAGTGCCGTCTGAAAAATAAAAGGGAAAAAGAAAAGAGACCTCGAGTATGGAAACATCTCCCCAAAACAATCAGGCTTAAACATAGATATTTGTTCAGCAATAACAGATAGGACGAAAAAAGAAATAAAGGGACTAAGGCCCACTTAGACACCCCCCCCTTCTCTCTGTCCCTCCTGTTCCTGCCTTATACTTTGTAAGCTAATCAATGCATTCACCTATGTGCTACAACGGTGTTGGGGAAACCCATACCTTCTCTAGAAACACATACAACAACTACATGTGTAAATTCCTAAAACTACTCATAACACCCTATTTTGGTCATAATAGTTCTGATATTTTTTATTTTTTCGTAGACCAGGTGCCCCATTTTCATTTTAAAACTAGACTCCTAATAAATTGGGATGTATTGTTCAATTCATGATATTGGAACTTCTTTTCACGAACTAAGAAAAGTATCTTTTATTTCCTGCTCTTTTTCCTCTTCTCCCTGCTCACTATACACTGACTATTTGAATTGGTAAATTATAATATTTATAAAAATGAATTCAAGTTATCCTCAATTTGATTCAATTTCTCCTAACAAGCCTATTTGTAGAGGGCTCCCTGAGCTAAGAATGTGGGTGAAATCTGTTTTGTGAAATATTGAGTTCCAATGCCAGAAGATTGTGGTGTACTCTTTTACCAGTAAGACATGTTATTTATAATTACTCTCTTCTTTGGGGAATACCAATTTCTTAACTAGTCAAAGCAAAGTTCATTATTTTGGGCCTGCTTTGCTCTATCATGAATATCCAGGAGCTTATTTTTCCAATGTTAAGTGTTTCATATATATGGTATCTACCAGAAAAAGTATCTGTGCAGTAATATAAGTCATATTCCTCCCCAGCCCCACCCCCACCCTAACAAATAAGAAGTAAATGTCCATTGCAGTATTTTACATAACCCATTTTTAAACAGACTCGAAGATGGAATTATTGTATCTATGTACTTGGCTTGGTGGTTTCATGTTTACTATCAGTTCTTCTGTGATACTTCTTGTAAAATAATAAATTCTTTCTCTGTCTAGATGCTCATATGCCAATTTCTGTTCAGGTTCTACATGGTGTAGAAAGGGGGGAAACAACTGCTTTACTTCTTTCACCTGTGAGGCCATCATTGAAGAACCGAGCAGGCACTGATGTAACACAAAATGGTAGTCAATTTACCTTTTTCTTGACTGCTCCTTTGCAGGCTTTCTGCCAGTTGGTTGGCCTCGCATCATCTGATCATGGAGCGGTAGGCTGATTGTGAACCCCTTGCACTTTGTAGAGTTATTATGGCGTTCTTTAATCTTATTTGTCCAGGGGTGTTTCTTTCAGGAGGTATACAGTGATGCTGTAAGCATTATTGCAACTGCCTTCTCCGAGTGGGAGGTAATACTCTGTACATCGACCAGCCTAGATCTGGTTTGGGCTCAAGTTTTATCCGATCCATTTTTGCGAAGGCTTATTCTTAGGTAATTATCTTCCCTTTCAATCACAGTGACGTATTCTTAATTAGTTATTCTCGGATTCTCAAGGTGCTTTGAACAGTAAGAAGAATGGAGAGTGGGACCATATTTAGCATTCACAACTAACACGAGTATTTAGAGGATGGTTTTTTGATTGTGCAAATATTTTATTAATTTCACAATTGTCGGACCAACATAGAATTAATTTGATGCAAGGGTTTTTGGAAATGCTGGATTTGATTTCTTTAACCAGTTCTAGTATTAAGTCTCTTTGAAAGACATACAATCTCTCGAGATAATTTAACTTGGAAAGTGTCCGTTTCAAGTCAGGAAAAAGACAAGATTTCTCAGTGAGCAGGCTTAATCGATGGTTGCATTTTAAATAAAATTGAACTTCTAAACTTTTCTGACCAAAAAAAAAAAAAAAATCTAAACTTAAGTCTTACACGTGTTGTCATTGTCTAAAATTCTCCATTCCTTAGTGATTTGGTACTAAAATTAAATGGTTCTTTTATTTTGGCGTGCAATGCAAACATGGAAATGACTTTTTGTTTGAGGGTGCGATTGATATAATGAAGGATCACAAGGAAAAGGATGACAATAGAGAAGACAACTATGTGACAATTGTTATGTTTACTCCATGTTTAATTTGATTCTAATTTCTTAAAATTTTCGCTGATAGGAATGCTTCAACCTTTTGACTAATATGCTTATTTGATGTCCTCTGGCCAGATTTATTTTCTCTCGCTCCGTGCTTACTCTATTTTGTCCCTGGGAGGATAGTGACCAATATTTGCCTGTTTGCCTACCCAAACTTCCCAGTTCTGTCTCTCCAGATTCCGAAGCTGTGCAATCAGTTATCCTCCGGCTTGCCAAGCACTTCAGTGTTGCTGACTCTTTTCACTTTTATGACACATAGCTACGGACTTCAAACTGTATATTCAAGTCTGGACAATGAGAATACCTCCTTTCAGAGATTATAGTTGCATTTGTTTCATGGGCTAAGAATCCGAGTAGATTAGCAGTTGGCATCTCATTGGACTTAAACAAGAGTACTGTTTTTAGCTCGTGACACAATGAATTTTGTTGGTTATAGGGTGTGATTTTGTTCCTCTATCTCACTTCGGAAAAACCGGATGTCTCTGTTGTTCGCGTGCAGCAGTTGTTCCAGTTAGATGGCGTTTGATGCTGGGTTTGTTGGCGCAGATGGTCTTAATGGGTGAATTCTGCGTAGGGCTTTCTTGGTTGATTGTTCTGCTTCTTATAGTTGCTATAAAATTCTTATGATTTGTTCATATCTTTGTATAATGGCAGCACCTGGCTGAATGAGGTTTTTTTTTTCCTTTGTTTTCTTGTTTTGGGGTGTGGCCTGGTGACATTATTGTTGTTCTTCATGGGGTATGACACTTGGAGAGCTAGATGCAGATGAGTGTTCTAAAATTCTATAACTGCAAGTCACTGATTCACTGTATACTGAGATCTAGTAGGTTTATCCTCAACTTACTTTGATTGGTTCATAGTGGCACCATGGTTTATCCAACACCCCCTTGTGTGTGTGTGTGAGAGAGAGAGAGAGAGAGAGAGATCATTGGACCTAGTTTCGGTGGTTAAGCCCAACTCATTGGTGTCTTTATCAGATGTCTTTTTGGGCATCGGTTACATTAATATTGGTTATCCTTTTTGCTCTGTAAGGAACATATTATGAACTTCTGGTACTTCAAATTCACTGGTTATGAACTCAACCAACAAGCGCAAGTTGAACAAGAGAGAGGGAATGTGTAGTTGAATGGTTGAGTCTGATATTTAATTACTTAGAGATTTTAGATTTAATTTTCTTTTATATTTATTGAGGGCTAGTCATTCTTCTTATTTTAGGGACATGCTCTAATCGACCTCAAAGAACTAGTCGGCACAAGTATAAACACCCACAACTAGAGAGAGAGAGAAAGAGATGATGTTGGGTTTAACATTTAGGTATTTAAAATAGAGTAAATATCAAAATTAGTTCTTAATTTTGTCGTTTGTTTTAAAATAGTTTTTAAACTTTCAATTGACTCTCAAAAAAAACTTTCAATTGACTCAATTTTTTTTTTCAATTATCAATTTCGTGTCAATAAAATTTTTCTTGTCTATTTTGCTCGTTTGAATAAAGAGATGTAAGTTCATATGTTTGTTATGTGGTTGTCTAAGTTATATATCTCCATTTATTCTAACAGACAAAGTAGATAAAAAAATTTGTCAACATGAAATTGATAATTGAGGGATTAAATTGAAACAATTGAAAGTTCACGAACTCTACAGAAAATTTACATTAATTCAAATTAAAAAGCTTAAGAGTTGAAATGAGATAAATTTTTGTTTAAAAGTTCAATTGAAAATTATGGTATAATTTAGGGGCCAAATAACTAATTCAAAAATTTTAATTTGTACCCCAAATAATTATTTTTTTTATATTCATTCTCAATATTATAAAATAATTATAATGTAACTCTCACGCTAACTCCGTTTCATTTATGTCAAACTTATTGCATTTAGTGTGTGGGTTGGGTAAAGATTTCNTAAAATAATTATAATGTAACTCTCACGCTAACTTCGTTTCATTTATGTCAAACTTATTGCATTTAGTGTGTGGGTTGGGTAAAGATTTCCTGTTGTTAGAAAATCAACCGTAGATATGTTGTTGATTAAAACACCATTGTTTAATTAAACAATATCATTTTAGTGCAAAACAATGTTGTTTTAATTAAACATCACCTCTGTTGTTAAAAATTAACAGCAGAGGAGCCAGATCCGTGTGGGCTACATAGGAGATTTGATGGAAATTGCAATGCAAGGTAGTATTTGGGCTACATTGCAACTATTGTATTACATTTCTGGTGTAATATGAAAATAATGGATAAATAGTGTGGTTCATCCTTTAATCTTCATAAAACACGCACCTCAAAATTTCAACCAATAGAAATTGAGTATTGAAGCCTCGCGATCCGACTTGAGCCCCCAACTTCGAATCCGAGCCGTCAACTTCCACTGGAGAAAACACAACAAACCCCATTAACCATCGTCGGATACCGTACTTTTAAACAACTCACGGATTATGAATGTCAACCGTTCGATCCTATTTATCGCCGACACAATCGACACTATATATACATCTACAATCCTTTCACAGACGTTTCCGCAACAACTTTTCATTCTAGAGAGAGAGAGAGAGAGAGAGGGAGAGAGTTCTGTTGTTCGTCTGATAGGTAAGTCTTTCTTCATATATTCGCATAATTTATGTAATTGTGTATGTACTTGTATTATGCATATNGGGAGAGAGTTCTGTTGTTCGTCTGAGTGGTAAGTCTTTCTTCATATATTCGCATAATTTATGTAATTGTGTATGTACTTGTATTATGCATATAGATATACGTATCTGTATTTGTGTATGAATCGGATTAGAGTTTAGATTTGTGTTGATTTATTCTTATTAAAAATTGTTAGGGTTAGTTTTTGGTTTTTTTTTTTTATTTGAGGCGGTAATCCTATTTTTTTTTGGTGATTTTATTCTTTATAGTAAATTTTCGAGTCAGATTTTGTAGNTGTTTTTATTTGAGGCCTTAATCTTATTTTTTTTTGGTGATTTTATTCTTTATAGTAAATTTTCGAGTCAGATTTTGTAGTATGTTTTCGATGCTTCGAATTTAGGGTTCATTGTAGATGTAATATGTTAGTGTGTACATCCTTCGAATCTAGTCTTTAGAAGTTCTTGTTCATTTTCCATAAAACAATCGGCGGCTCTGTGCGATGTAAGAAATTTCCACACATTCCCTTTCCTCTCCATCCTCGTTCCCTTGCCATCCCACCATTTGATTCTATCATTTGAAAAGTTAGATAGAATCATTGAAAATTGTGAAAAATTGGGTGATAGAAGAATTATGAAAAGTTAGGGTGGTAAACTATATTTTTTTTTATTGCAAATAATTGGCTGATTTTTCAAAGAAATTTAATTGAGGGGTAGTTGATTAATGGGGTTAGAGGGGTAGTTACATGGAACATTTGTTAGAATTGATAATTAAATAATTGAAAACTCTGGCAAGGCTTTTCAAAACACCTCCCACCTGATTTGATTGCTATATATATAGTGTAGTCAGTATAGATTTGGCATTGTAGTGTGTAGGCAATTCCTTGATAATTTGTATCAATTTTTTGTTTTGATATCTTGGAATTCACAGATGGCTCGTACCAAGCAAACTGCTCGTAAGTCAACTGGAGGAAAGGCTCCCAGGAAGCAACTTGCTACTAAGGTTAGTCTTTCTCTGTTTATTAGCATTAGTCACCTGGATATTTTTAATTTTGTTGTTTATGTTGTTGTTATTTTATATGTCTGTATTTTAGTAACTTATATGAAGAACTTTCTTTCAGGCTGCCCGTAAGTCTGCTCCGACAACTGGAGGAGTGAAGAAGCCCCACAGATATCGCCCTGGTACTGTTGCCCTCCGGTGGGTATTTTGGATGTGTTTGATACCCAACTCTGACATTAGTTGTGTTCTTCAAATGTTCTGTTTGAATTAATCTGAGGTGACAAATGCTATGCAGTGAAATCAGAAAGTACCAGAAAAGCACTGAGCTTCTGATCAGGAAGCTCCCATTCCAGAGGCTTGTCCGTGAAATTGCCCAAGATTTCAAGGTAAATTCCAAATAATGAAGTNTTTTTTTTGTTGGTGTTTTGATACATGATTGGTTGAATTAATAATGGTTATAGGTTTAGTACTGTTATGCATTAATATTTTATGAACTTTCTTATATCCAGTGGAACTTTTGTGATGGTATTTATGTCTGTTTTTTTTGGCGGAATCCAACTGTGTGCCATAGTGTCATATGCTTTCAGTTGTATTGGGCAATGCATGGATGTAGTTTTTACTTGATATGTATGGTTGATGAGACCATTTGTTTGTGTTTCCTCCTATTATGAGTTGTCTAATCTCTGAATGCAAAAGTTTGTTTCATTCATAGAGGAAATATCCACTTTTATTATGATCTGTGAAATATTTCAAATGCTGTAATGTTTAAGTTGGATGTATTTCATGTTTTAATGTTGCTATGGANAATATCCACTTTTATTATGATCTGTGAAATATTTCAAATGCTGTAATGTTTAAGTTGGATGTATTTCATGTTTTAATGTTGCTATGGATGGTGGAAAGTGTCATTGAATTCGAGGAATTCACCTGACACGGGGGGTGGGTGGGGAAGGAGTTGCCAGATACGGTCATTGAGAACAAGACATTGAAAGCTTCAAATAAAGTAGTCCGCCAATGTATCAAAATAGAGCTTCGAGAGACGAACCCAAGTGGAGGATGTTACTCCAAAAGATTCGATGTGAGTAGCTTTGNTAGTCCGCCAATGTATCAAAATAGAGCTTCGTGAGACGAACCCAAGTGGAGGATGTTACTCCAAAAGATTCGATGTGAGTAGCTTTGTGAGAGATCAGCTGTGAAGTAAGAAAAGCCAGATGGGGCTGGTGACAAGAGAAGTTCCAATTATATTTGTAGTGACTAATATCTGATTGAGAAATGAGTTGATGAGCCCTCATGGGCGGTGCTACCAGAGATGAGAATTTCACCATACTTTGATGATCCAATGCGCCAAGGGAATACATGTTCTCAATATTCACCACTATTAGTAGGTACTCCTTGATTTTTCTTCATGTTCTCAATATTCACCATTATTAGTAGGTACTCCTTGATTCTTCTTTAAAAAAAAAGAAAAAAGAAAGAAAAAAAAGAAAAAGAAGAGGATAACGCCCTAGTAATTAAGTCAGGGTTCTTACCAGAAAAAATTGTCGGTGAAATTCTCAGATGTAGAATTTGAACATGGCTGATGCCACATTATTGTACCCTTTTTTCCTACCCCCAACCACCCCTATTTGGGCGAGGAGATCACTTATCACTGGCCAATTACCCCCGCTCATGTTTGCCATCTTTGACCAGGATTGACAAGTTCCAATGAAATGGGTAAATCAAATGCAACAAGTTTTAAATGTGCGAGATTTTGAGAGAATGAGATGTANTGACAAGTTCCAATGAAATGGGTAAATCAAATGCAACAAGTTTTAAATGTGCGAGATTTTGAGAGAATGAGATGTAGGTTTTTTTTTGGGGAGGGGAAGGAGACTTGAACCCTTAACTTCAAGAAGATAAAATTTTTATAAGACAAAGAATATCATTAGATCAAAGAGCCATTGGTATGAGATGTATGCAGTTATAATATTGGGAAATTTGGAGGCCGGTTCTATTATATGGACTTGTTTGGAATTAAGTCCGTCAAGTAAACTTATTTGTTATGAAGTCCATTTTTTGTCAATTTTACCATACTATCCCTTCCCTTTAGAAATGAAATAAAACTAAAAATTAAAAACTCTTAAATTTTAGAAGTTTAACTAACATTAAAATATTTTCTCTCTCATATCTATCTATATCCATATATATACTAAGAATTTAAATAATATTAAAAAATTTTCTCTCTTTTATCTATCTATATTCATATATAGGTTAGGTATATATATAGTAACATTAAAAATAAAAAATAGTAATATTCAAATACAACAAAAATTTATCATTTAGACATAAAAAACAATACATTTAAACACAAAAAAAATAGTAACATTTAAACATAAAAAAAATTGAAACATTCAATATTAATATTTTTAAAAAATAACAACAATAACATGTTCAACAAAAATAGAAATATGCTTAACAAAAATTGTAACATACTTAACAATAATTATTTCTTTCAAATTCAAACGCAAAAAATAGTATCATTCAAATACAAAAAATAACAATATTAAAAAAAAAATTGTAACATTGAATATTAATATTTAAGAAAATAATAGTAGTAACATGTTCAACAAAAACAGTAACATACTCAAAATAATAGTAACATGAACAGTAACATACTCAACAAAAGCAGTAACATGAACAATAACATAATAAAAAAACAGTAATATGAATTTGAATTTTACTATTCAAATTTATTGTAATTTTTTTTGTATTTAAATGTTACTATTTTTTATTTTTAATGTTACTATTTAAATTTATTGTAATATATATATATATATAGACAAGAGAGAGGGAGAATTTTAATGTTAGTAAAACTCTTAACCTATATATGAATATAGATATATATAAGATTGAAAAAATTAACTTCCTTTTAAGGAAGGGTATTTTTGAGATAAAAAAATAAAGTGGACTTAGATTATTACATATAATTTTAAATATGAACTTAACCCCTTATAAGTTTCCTTGCAACACTTATCTCCAAACAAGTACATCTAGGGGGACTCACTTCCAATTTTCACTATAATATTCAAGATATAATGGAATAATCTTATTGCAATTGAGTTAATGTCTACCATCCAATATCACATAATGGAGTTTTAAAAAAAAAATGTTGAAACACATAAGGATAACACTATGATATAGTACCGAAAGGTACTATTTTTTGAAGCCAAGTTACAATTGCTTGAAATAATTTGTGATCGATCAATAAAAATTGTGATCTATCATAAATTACTTTAATCGACTATAATTTTTTATTTACGAGTTGTAATATAACTTGGAGTAGTAACATAACCTTTAAAAAGTGTAATTTTTATAATTGATACCATCGATAATGCCCTTGCGTACCGAAGTCTTCCTCAAGGAAAGGAATCTTGATTTGCTTGGTTTGGGGACAACTTAGAATTGCAGCAAAAAGTTATCAACGAATTGCAGCAAAGATTTTCCATCTTGGATCATTAGTAGCAAAGTTTAGGTCCACTACATGACTTCGGCCGCACCCTTAGTTTGGGAAGGGCACCAAGCCCATGAACTCCCACAAAAAGACATAATTTTTAGTTATTGGGCTGATAATCAAGTTGACTTGGACTCGATTCAGATTTAATTCATAAAAAATTTCACTAAAATTCAGTTCATGTTTTAAATACACCAAACTTAACCAATTTTTTAGAATTATTTAAAAAACGAATTTAAAATATTTGACTTGAATTCGCAAAATTCGATTTGCTTCGACTCATTTTTAGGCTGGCGAATTTAAACAATATTTTATCCTCACGTAGTAAATTGAAATTGAGAGAGGCTCGATTTTGAGCCCTAGTCACCATGAGTGCATGTATACGTATGTAGCCACCTACTTTAAATCCTTAGCCGCTGGTTGCGAACTATTAGCCCTAGTCCTTGGACCCAAATGCTTGTTCTATGCCTTGCACTTTCTAAAATTCAAACCCTTATCCGTACGAACCTCCCTACTTTGCTTTCACTTCAACATTGTTCTTTCCGACATTCATTCCCTCAGTTCCTCAGTTTTTACCCAGCTCAAGATGTGTACTCTTGCAATGTCAGGATTGGTGATTTGTTGCGTGCCGGCCAAATCGAAGCAGCCCGGAAATTGTTCGATGAAATGCCAACAAGAGACGTAGTTACATGGAATTCAATGGTCACTGGCTATTGGCAAAATGGGTACCTCGAAAAATCTAAAAGGTGGTTTGAACTGATGCCCTTGAGAAACGTGGTTTCTTGGAATTTGATGATTGCGGGTTGTGTCGAGAATGATAGGATAGATGATGCTTACATGTACTTTAGCGCGATGCCTGAGAAAAATATTGCATCATGGAATGCAATGATTTCTGGGTTTGTCAAGTACGATAGGATTGACGAAGCTGGTAGGCTGTTTGAAGAGATACCTGTTAGGAATGTGATATCCTATACTGCGATGATTGACGGGTTTGCGCAGAGCGGAAAGATAGAGCAGGCGAGGATGTTGTTTGATTGTATGCCGCAAAGAAATAATGTTTCCTGGACAGTAATGATTAGTGGGTATGTTGAGAATGAAAGATATAAGGAGGCTAGGGAATTGTTCTGTCAAATGCCTAAAAAGAATGTTGTTACCATGACAGCTATGATCACAGGGTATTGTAAGGAAGGAAAGATAGAGGATGCCAGGATTTTATTTGAAGAAATTGTGTGTAAGGATTGTGTCTCTTATAATGCCATGATAACAGGTATGCAGAGTTTGATACCCTTGTATTGATAGCACGTTTAAGTTGGCTGGGGATGATAGTAGTGGCTGTATACTCAAAAAAAAATTCAAGTGGTTATAAAGCAATTTTACAATTAGAACTCTGGTTGGAGGGCATTATTTCAATCATCTGATCTACCAAATTATTTTGTTGACTTGTTTGTGATATCGTTCTGAGCTACCTTCCTAACTGTGATANAAAAACGAATTTAAAATATTTGACTTGAATTCGCAAAATTCGATTTGCTTCGACTCACTTTTAGGCTAGCGAATTTAAACAATATTTTATCCTCACGTAGTAAATCGAAATTGAGAGAGGCTCGATTTTGAGCCCTAGTCACCATGAGTGCATGTATACGTATGTAGCCACCTNGGTTATAAAGCAATTTTACAATTAGAACTCTGGTTGGAGGGCATTATTTCAATCATCTGATCTACCAAATTATTTTGTTGACTTGTTTGTGATATCGTCCTACCTTATTTACAATATGAAGTTTCCCTTTACTTGGTAATGGAGGCATTTAAGAATTAATAAACGTTTAAACACTAGTTCCTAACTAACCCATCCCAACTTACAAAATGAATAGTTAGCTAAGTAGAAGCCCCTTAGAGTTAGGGCTGTGCCATCCCTTGGAAACCTGAAAGATCATTTCTGGATATTTATTTGGCTTCTTGTCTTTTTTCCTGCAAGCCTGCACTTTTGCAGTTCAAATAAAAATGCCTTTCAAATTTTACAGGTTTTGCACAAAATGGAATCGGTGAGGAGGCACTGCAGTTACACATACAAATGCTCAGAAGGGGTTTTCAACCAGATCAGTCCACCCTTGTTTCAGTTCTTACTGCCTGTTCTAATCTTGCATCACTAAGAGTGGGAAGACAAACTCATGCACTTGTTCTTAAACATGGGTTGGATTCACATATCTCTGTATGTAATGCTCTGATTACCATGTACAGGAGATGTGGTGGTATTCTTGACTCTGAGTTAGCATTTCAACAGATCGACCATCCCGACCTTGTTTCATGGAACACCATCATTGCTGCTTTTGCACAGCATGGACTGTATGCGAAAGTTCTAGCTTTTTTCAAGCAAATGGAATTGAATGGATTCAATCCTGATGGGATAACATTTCTTAGTTTGTTATCTGCATGTGGTCACGCAGGAATGGTAAATGAGAGCATGTTCTGGTTTGACTCAATGGTTAGAAATTATGGGATAGTCCCTAGGTCTGAGCATTGTGCTTGCTTCGTCGATATACTTGGTCGAGCGGGTAAGGTGGAGAAGGCTTACCAAATGATCCAAGAAATGCCATTTGAAGCCGATTCTGGAGTTTGGGGTGCACTTCTTGCAGGCTGTCATGCTTATTTAAATGTAGAGCTCGGGCAACTAGCTGCAGAGAGAGCTGTGGAATTGGAATCTAAGAACTCTGGGGCTTATGTTATGTTGTCTAACATTTATGCTGCTGCCGGTATGTGGAGGGAAGTTACAAGAGTTCGAGGTTTGATGAAAGAGCAAGGTGTTAAGAAGCAACCGGCATATAGTTGGATAGAGACTGAAAATAAAGTCCATCATTTCAATGGAGGAGATATATCTCATCCAGATATTGGAGAGATTCATTCAGAGCTCAAGAGGATCAACTTGCAGATGAAAGCCATGAATGACATTGAGGATATAGTTTCTGCATATAGCAATTTTAGTTGAACACACCTCCATGGGTACCTCTGATTTGATGAAGGAAGAAAGGTTTGGGCTTGGAAGATTTGTAACTTCTCGGATAACTGCAGGATAAAAATTTGCAGATGGCAATTAAAAAGAGAGATTTATGTGCTGAAAGTGTATGCAGAAGACTATGATATATTGATAGGCAAATGGCAATATATATGGGGTGAAGGAAAGCAGCTTTGCATGACAAGATTGAGCATCCCTGAAGTTGCAGATTGTCATTTTTTTTTTCTCGGAGTCATTGACAATAATTATTTGGGAATCATCGAGAATCTGCGCTATTGTGATTTGGACGTCAGGAGTTCATCAGATTTTAGTCATAGTATGAACTAATGTTGCAATGCAATTTTAGAGCAATTCAAGAACTCATCATAATACAAGGAAGGCAGCGGTGAATGTGGATGTCGGTTGATCTTATTGGGACGCCACGTCGAACCAGAAGTCAGGAGGAACTCATCGACAAATGACTGGATCAGTTTATGTTTCAGTTATTGTAGTACCTGTGTCGTTGCATCTGAATCTATAGTTTAAAAATATATCCCTTTATTGACAGAGTGTTACACGAAAATAGCACTTGCTTCAATTATATTCTCAAGTCTAAGACTGGGAAGCGACCTTGAGTGGTTTGTTTAGGTCCGATAAACATAATCTGAAGTATGACACAACCCGAATGAACAAAATGTTGAATTGAATAGTACTAGCTCTACTGGGGATTATTACTCATTTTTTTTTTCAGTTTTTTCTTCAATTAAATTAAAATTAAAANTTGTAACTTCTCGGATAACTGCAGGATAAAAATTTGCAGATGGCAATTAAAAAGAGATAAAAATTTAGCAAAGGAGAAACTCAGGATAAAAATTTAGCAAAGGAGATAACTCAGGATAAAAATTTAGCAAAGGAGATAACTGCAGGATAAAAATTTGCAGATGGCAATTAAAAATTTGCAGATGGCAAATGACCCCAATTGTAACTAATCAAAGTTTTCCACTGAAACTTTAAAACGTCATCAAATTTTAATTTAAAACTTGGTCAAAAATTCCCAATTGTCAAAATTAAAAATGTTGATAAACAATTTTATCCAAAAATCACTGTCTTCTTTGCTGGTGCCTAATNAAATGACCCCAATTGTAACTAATCAAAGTTTTCCACTGAAACTTTAAAACGTCATCAAATTTTAATTTAAAACTTGGTCAAAAATTCCCAGTTGTCAAAATTAAAAATGTTGATAAACAATTTTATCCAAAAATCACCGTCTTCTTTGCTGGTGCCTAATGATGAATTCTATATTAATTTATTATTTTTTAAAAACTTTATAGATTATTTTACAGTCTTTATAAATTTATATATTATCAAAGTATTATATTTTTTAATAGAGTGTTTCAAGTAGCTTGTCTGATATCGTCTTTTAAAAATATCCTTTTAGAAAAAAACGTTAATTGATAGTAAATAGATTTGAAAAATCCAATAAAATTGTACATAAATTTTAAAAAAGTGATAAATAAATAAAAAAATTCGTCAAATCAACCAATTGCTTAGTCAAAGGTGACATCAATCGCCCACACACACACACACACATAACACGCCCTTTAGCATTTACTTTTGAGATTAAGCTACGCGATGAAGAGTTGACTTTCTTTATTNAATCAACCAATTGCTTAGTCAAAGGTGACATCAATCGCCCACACACACACACACACACACATAACACGCCCTTTAGCATTTACTTTTGAGATTAAGCTACGCAATGAAGAGTTGACTTTCTTTATGNAATCAACCAATTGCTTAGTCAAAGGTGACATCAATCGCCCACACACACACACACACATAACACGCCCTTTAGCATTTACTTTTGAGATTAAGCTACGCGATGAAGAGTTGACTTTCTTTATTCCAATCTCCAATGTCATGTTTGCCGGCCAGAGGACAAAGACAGACACGAGGAATTCTATGTAGTAATTAAATCACGAGGGTAATTCAGTAAATTTACTGAGATTTCCTCCAAGCTACTGGTCTACTATGATTCTGTGTCTGTTTCTTTTCCCCTCCCTCTTTGAAATCTCTCTCTG
Organism: Ilex paraguariensis; assembly: GCA_963454935.2. NCBI lineage: Eukaryota > Viridiplantae > Streptophyta > Magnoliopsida > Aquifoliales > Aquifoliaceae > Ilex > Ilex paraguariensis. Next base: position 397,026 of record CAUOFW020003981.1, on the reverse strand, counting down.
TCTGTTTCTCTCTCTTACTTTGGCCTTTACGGCTAACCGCCCAACGAAAACCCGCCACCCTCGGACATTTTCATAACCAGTAGGTATCAACGAACGTCTCTCACTGAAAAATCTGTGAACTTTGTGCTATTTTTATCTCTTTTTTTCTTGATTTACCAAAGATAGGAGATTCACATACATAACCCAGAAATCACCAGATACAAAATGTTCCACTCTAAATCAAGGTACTAAACATACCCTTTTACTCTCTCTCCCTTTCTGTTGCTGCTATATTCTTGGCATTATTTGTGTCTTAATGTTTTTATTGGCGTCACTTAACTCTTTACAAATGTTTGCTTTGAAGGGTAATGCTTATTTCACGCTAGTATAGTTGTTTCATGAGTTTGGCGATTGAATTTGTGTGATTTATCTCTGTTTTACAGATCTGGGTCTTTTCGATTTGGACAGAAGAATCATTCGTCAGTTCTTACCAGGACTATTTCATCAAAGCTTTGCAGAGACATATCTCAAGTTGATACAAGGGCCCTTATATCCGTTGATGAAAAGCCATCAAAGTTTTCCAATTTATCCGAGGTATTCAATACCTCGATTATGATTCCAAGTACATATGATTACTAGTACTTTGTTTCCGAGTTACAGTAATTGTTTGTTTGCATGCGGGATGAGGTGTTGTATACATCTGACGTTACCTAACGAACTTGAATGCACTTTTATGTTTCTGGGTTGGATTGAATTTTTGGGTTGGACTCACATTTTATGTAGTACTTATATCATATTGTGTGTAATTTTTGAATATTGATATAGGATCGGACAGATAGAGTCACGCAACAGCAGATGGATCAGCTCGAGGGGGAGCTCAGGAGAACGAAGTGGCAATTGGGAGCGACAGAAAAAGAAAGAGATCGAACCCTCGACGAACTTGAGGAGATGAAAAAGGTAGCTCATGAGGCCAACATGAGGCTAAATGAAGCATTGTCCGCAAGGAAGGCCAAGGAATTATCTGCAGAGCTTAAAACCATGAAGGAATTGTTGTCTAATTCTGAACAAGAGTTGAAACTGAAGGAAAAGAACATCGACTCTTTGAAAGTTGAACTTGAAGAGATGAAACAGTTTGAGCCTAAATTGGCACAGAGAGATGCGTTGGTTGACAGGTTGAAAGAGGATTTGAGTAAGGCGAAAGCATCGGAGGATTGTGCATTGGATTCGTTGTCTGAAAGTGAGAAAAGAATACAAGAACTCGAGGCTGAAAGGGAAGGAAGAAAGCTATCAGAATCGAAAATGATAAATTTAATGGCAGCCCAAATGAAAAACTTAGAGCAAACAAAGAGTGAACTCAAAGAATCCAAGCTTGAAATTGCTTCTCTCCACGAGAAGATTGAAAAGCTTGAGATTTCATGCAAGCAAATTAGTAGAGATCTTAATGGCAATAAAAATGGTAAGGGCATTGATTTCATTAGAGAAGCACTAGAAAGTCTCAAGTCTGAGCTCCAATTTGCGAAAGAGAACCTGGCTCGAGCCCAAGAGGGCGAGAAAATTGCCTTGGCGGAAGCCAAGACTCTGCTAGATGAGAAAGGATTGCTTAAAAATGAACTGAAGTTGGCAATCGAGGCCGAAGAAAAAAGCAAGAAGGCCATGGATGACCTAGCATTGGCATTAAAAGAAGTCGCCACAGAAGCCAATCAAGCAAAGGAGAAACTCAGCTCCACACAAATGGAGCTAGAACAGGTAAAAGTTGAAGCAGCACAATTGAGGTTGATGGAGAGAAGCACCGAGGAAAAGTACCAAAAGCTTTTGGATGAAGCAAAGAAAGAATCAGAAATGCGTAGGAACACTGCAGACAGATTGAGATTAGAGGCTGAAGAGACACTTTTCGCATGGAATGGGAAAGAAGTGGGCCTTGTCAGTTGTATAAAAAAAGCTGAAGAGGAAAGGGCCTCTGCAATACATGAGAAAAATAGACTGACTGAGTCCTTAAAATCATCAGAGAACACGAATTGGGCGACAAGGCAAGAGAATTACAAACTTAGAGATATACTTAAGCAGGCCCTTAATGAATCCAATGTTACAAAAGAGGCTGCTAGCATTGCTAGAGCTGAAAATTCCCACCTCAAAGATTGTATAGCTGAAAAGGATGAGGCTCTTCATTTTCTAACCCGAGAAAATGAACGATTAAGGATCAATGAAACTGCAGCAAATGAGAATGTTAAGGGGCTGAAACGATTGCTTTCTACAGGATCAACAGAGTCGAAGACAGAGGATAAGGAACAAGGTGGGATGTTTAAGTCGGAAAATTCAACTTTTGAGGACAACAAACTGAAGAAAGCTTTCAGTTTCAATATCAGTGAACTGAAATTACTGAATGGACATGAAGCTGAAGATGGGATTGTTGTAGATGAGGACCCCGAAAAGGCTGAGGCCTTGAAAGGGTCAATATTTGATACACCATTTACGCCGAAGTCGGAGCCTCGGACACCAAAATCAAAGTACCAAAATCATCGAAGATCGTCTTCTGCATTCACAGATAGTGGAGGAATACCAAATTCAGAAGATTTTGATGAGTCAGATGATAGAAATTCCAGTAGTAAGAGGAGAGCTTTGTTAAGAAGATTTTCAGATCTCATGACAATGAAGGGTTTTTACAAAAGGGAACCATCAACTGAGTAGGCCTTTTTTACTTGTTGCCCAGACATTTATTAATATAGCTTTTGATTGAATGGTAAACTTTGGTCCTGTTGTATTATCCAATTAAACTTGCACCCTGTGAATTACAAAGTAGGCATGCTTCAAGTCATTTTGAAATACAATTTATGAAAGAGTATTTTTGAGATGGTTGGGGGAGAGTCTTGGTCTACAGTAAAATTGTTCTATTGTAACCAGAACAACAAAGATTTGAACGATGAAAACCGTTCTTCTGCCTGTGAGAGTAAAACTGCATACATTTGATCGTCGCAAACCCCACTAGCAAGATCCTCATGTACAGGCTGCATACATTTGATCACNAGATGGTTGGGGGAGAGTCTTGGTCTACAGTAAAATTGTTCTATTGTAACCAGAACATCAAAGATTTGAACGATGAAAACCGTTCTTCTGCCTGTGAGAGTAAAATTGCATACATTTTATCGTCGCAAACCCCACTAGCAAGATCCTCATGTACAGGCTGCATACATTTGATCACCGGGTCTAATTTGTTGAACTTATTTAGGGCTGAGATGACTATTTACATCTCTTTTTTCTTTTGAAAAAATCAATTATTGAAAGTGATTTTCGGGATCTGATCAAAGAACTCACAGGAGCCACCCAACCAGAGGGACTGAGGAATTAATAAAGTACAAAACTTATTTTCAAGTTTTATCTTATTCTCTAATTGTTTAGAGGGACAATGAGACAGATAGTTTTCACGACACTAATTCCTCGTATGTAAAAATATAAATACAAAAAGTAATGTTATATTAATTTAAAAAATAAATTTGATAATCATAACAATTGATTATAGTATATAGGTCATTATAAACTCTATGGAAAGATCTTTCATCTCCTGGCAAATGTTTAGGCCAAAATTAAAAATTTAAAAGAAAGAAGAGTAAATTATACCTTGAAATTCTTGACTATGACTTTTTTTTTCAACTATTAAATTTTTCATTATTGTCCCTTCAACTATTTTGATTATTTTAAATTGTCCTAATTACAAACCTCGATTATACAAATGTCTAACAATATCAACATATAAGAGTGTCTAACAAACGTAGTATAATGTCTGACCAAAAAAAAAACATAGTATAATGTCTGGCCAAAAAAAATAAAATCGTACTATAATGTCTAACCAAAAAAAAAAACAAACGTAGTATAATGTCTGACAAAAAAAAATTAATATAATAGACCTATTTGGAGGTGGTTGAAAAATTCAACTTTTGGACGATTCATATGAAAAGAAACTTGATCCTTTTGGACACGGATTTATTGAGTGATTTTTTCATTAATTTTTCGAGTAAAAATAATTTTTATCAGTACAAGGGAAAATTGAAAAAAAAAAAAGAGGGCATTTCTAAGGACCTCAAAAAAGTCAAATTTTTTAAAAACATTTCAAACGATTTTAAGAAATTTTTTTATTTTCTTTTTTAAATTTTTATTTCGTAACAAAAAAAAAATCAGCTTCAAAATAACGCAATATCCACTCCAGCAATGGACTTTTTTCAGAAACTCCAACACCACATTGGGGAATGGGGACCCTCCATCCGTTTTCCAATGATGCTTCTCACCGCTCATTTCATCTGGGTCGTCCTCGTCAGTTTTCTTATCCTCTTTTTTCTTTTTTCGAAATGTCTTTATCCTCCTCCTCTTCTTTTTTTCCTTTCAAAAAAAGCAGAGAATTTCTCTCATATCTTTCTTCTTAACGACTGCATGGTTGGACTCCAAGTTATACAACAATGGTTGTATCATGTTAAGTTTAAACTATGTCTAAATCATATCGTGGTAAGAATATTTCAACTTGTTTATCATCAAATGGATACAATAGGTTATATTGATTGTTATTTAAACTTATCAAGACGGAAATCATGAATAATAATATCGTAGAGTAATGCCACGGGATCAACAATAAAGGTTAAATGGTGTGACAATTGGAATTATTTATATTTTTAAATTTTTAAATAAATGATCAAATTACACTTTGTATTCTAAAAGATTTATGAATTTTTACTTTTAAGGGTTAAATTTCTAGGTTGATTGTAAGTTGCACCCCGAAAGATAGTTCAAATCTCAATTTAGACTCTCAAAAATTAAAAATCTCAATTTACACCCTCAAAGATAAAAATTTGTATCAATGTGCACTCCCAAAGATAAAAAAATCTCAATTTGCACCCTCAAAGATAGAAATTTGTATCAATGTGCACACTCAAAGATAAAAAAATCTCAATTTACACCCTCAAATATAATAATTTGTATCAACGTGCACCTAAAACTAAATTGATAAATTATATCTAGATCCCATCATGCTTGTCATTTAATCATTTGAATCCCTTCACATTTAGAATATTACTTATACATCTCATGACGTATGCGCACATTTAACATGTAACCCCTTTTCGTTGATATCTGTTAATATAACTGTTAAAAAATATGATTTTATCCTAATAAAAAATTATAATTTCATATTACTCTTTATTTTGTGGGTTCGAAATACTCTAAAGTTCAAAATCAAGTTTACCATTTAAATGTCCAATAAAATGTAGATATTTATATAATATTTTTATATCCAATGCAATATATCACTCAATGTGCAACTCTTTATTCTATTAGACATTCAAATCTTAAAGTTTGATTTAAAACTTTAGAGTATATTGGACCCATAAAATAAAGGGTAATATAAAATTATACTTTTTTATTAAAATAAAATCATATTTTTTAAAGGTTATATTAACTAATATGAACGAAAAAAGATTACGTGTTGCACATGCACAAACGTTATGAGATGCAAGAGTAATATTCTAAATGTGAAGGAGTTCAAATGATTAAATGACAAGCATAAGAGGATCTAGGTATAGTTTATCAATTTAGTTTTAGGTGCACATTGATACAAATTTCTATCTTTGAAGGTGCAAATTGAGACTTTTGATCTTTGAGAGTGCACATTGATACAAATTTCTATCTTTGAGGGTGCAAATTGAGATTTTTGATCTTTGGGGGTACAAATTGATATAGATTTTTATCTTTGAGGGTACAAATTGAGATTCGAACGATCTTTCAGGGTATAATTTACAATTAACCATAAATTTCTTACATTATACCCTTAATATATTAAAAATATTATAATTTGACAATTTTCATTAATTTCTATTACTCATTCCATCAACGTTAATAGAGTGAATTTTGACAGAAAAATGTCACATTCCAATATTTTTATTATAGTGAGGATGTAATGTGAGAAATCTCATCTTTGAATATAAAAAGTGAAAAAACTTAAATTTTTAAGGGTACAAAATATGATTCCCTGTAAATAAATAAAAATGAAATCAAATTATTATTATTGCAAGACCACAATAGAATTAATAACACTCTTAGTCTCTAAAATACGAATATTTTGTCAATTTGGTTCTCATTGTATTAATTTTATCAATTTAGTCATTAAAATTCGTATCAATTTAGTTCTTAATCAGAAAATTTGTTAAATTTTTTGACAAAAGTGATCATGTGTCGGACAGTATCACTAGACCAAACCATAATTATTCTTGGCAAAAATTTAAACGGTCGTCTATATAAAAATTAATTAAATATGAATTAAATATTTTAAAAATTAAATTAATAAATTATGCATATTTTAAAGAACAAACTGAAAACCAGCAAGTCATCTCAGACGTTGGTCACCAGCAAGGCCGCCAAGATCGCCGGCACCATCTTCCTCATCCTCGCTGAGAAAAATCATGAAATATGAAATATATAAATTATTTGAGGCTCAACTCATTCTTTTTGTTTTTATAAGCTCAACTCATTCTTGGCCAGAGAATTTAGTGGAAATACAATAACTGAATGTTTTGTCGAAGGTACTGCAGAATTAGTAATGATTCATGTACGATAGTTTGGTTCTCCTTGAAATTCCAACCGCTTACATCACGCCACGTGCCACACTGTCCTTCATTCCACGTCCGTCAAACTGATTCATGTACGATAGTAACGAAAACACCTATAAGAGTTTACAGTCAGCAAAAAATTGGACAGTTCAATATTAGGTGCCAATCACAAAACCTTGACAATTCTTCTTCATATTACACCTCTGTTGACATGTTCACGACCTAGATGCTTAGAGAGAGAGAGAGACAGAGAGAGAGAGAAGGATATTTGTTTCTTGATGGTTGTTTGAGGTATTTAATCTGATAGCAATGGAGAGATATGAGGATTTGAAAGACATAGGGTCTGGGAACTTTGGTGTTGCCAAGCTTGTGAGGGATAAATTCACTGGTGAGCTTTATGCTGTCAAGTATATAGAAAGAGGCCAGAAGGTCTGCTTTATATCTTTCTCCCACTTCATTTTTAATAAATATTTCATGTCAATGTGTTTGATTATATATTACGTACTTGGGTGTGTGTGGTTTTGTTTTCTCAAAAACTTTTTGAACCAGAGAGAGAGAGAGAGAGAG
>CAUOFW020003981.1:376534-386783 GCA_963454935.2 Ilex paraguariensis | reverse complement strand
TCTTTTAGATAGATATATATCATGGGTTTAGCGGAAGGAAGGGGAGGGTTGGGGGAAGAGGAGGGGCGAAGATGAGTTTCAGTCCATTCCCGTATGAATTTATATAAATATTTTCATATGCATTCATCTCCAGTTCAAACGCAAATACCCGTTTTTTTTTTAACCACTGTTATTCCTATATATAACATGTATATCTATATAATAAAACACTTAAGAGTTTGAATTTTTATCTCACACATATTTTTTCTCCTAAAGTCATCTCATCACTCAATTCTATTACATGTTTAATTATTTCATATTTGATTAATTTATAGTTATTTCATACATTGTCCATACACGATAATGTACATGTGTTAGAAATAAAATTTGTGAGGTTATATATTTTGAGAAAATTTTAATGTTATTTTAAAAAAAATAATAAATAGAAATTAATTTTAAATGATGTAATCAAATAAATGAAGAAATAAAAAATTATAATTTAGTATATCAGGATTAATTTTTTAAACAACTAAATTTTATGTTTTATGTGCCATGTTTCCGTACATGTTGGAGCGACGAGTGATGCGACATTTTGTTCCCTCTTTGACTTTTTGTGTGATTAATTTTTCAAATTTGAACTAGGAATATATTTTACTTGAGCCAATCGGCACTTGCCGACCTATATGATAAGACTGTTTTTTAACATGGGAAGTTTAGCACCTTGTAAGATATTGTATTCAATTACCTCTCATGTACTAAACACATGGATTCCACAAACTATTGTAAGTGTGGTGCAGACATAAATAATTGTACTAAATAAACAAGTCTGTGTCATGGTGAAATATCACCATGATTTCAACTACTTGGAGGCATTACCACAACTCCCTGATTTATATATTATTAATCACACAATGTGAGCATGAAAACATTAATACAGTCTTTGACATCTTCTGTACCAGGCATAATGATGTGGACTTTGAACATTATCAAGCTGAAGTTGATAACAACTGAAATATAATCTATCACTATACCGTTGATATTAAGCAATCAAATTTGTTCCAACCTTTGGGCAGAGTTGTTCAGTCCCGATTTGCGGACTTGATTATTGTACTGAGAAAATAATAATTTTCATACCGTACCTTTAACTTTTATCACATTAATCAAAGTTTTTATAATTTTTCGGGTTATTTTGTAACTCAAAATTTTATAATTTGTGTGAGTGATTTATCCCTTTTGCGAGTGTTTTTATTATTGTTGTAAAAGTATTTTTATCACCACATTTGTGGTAACTTGTGCAAAAAATTTACAACATCTGTGGGTATGTTATAGATGTTTTTATCACATTTGTTGGTATTTTTATCATTATTTTGGTAACTATTTTTACCATTTTTTAGATTTTGAGTACCATAACAGTGACAAAAAGGACCCCTAAATGTGGTAAAAAATAACCACAACATTGATAAATGAAGATATGGTAGGGGAAAAATATTTTTCGGTATCGTAGTCAACTCCCAAATTTGCTATTTAGTCAAACAGGTCATCTAATAGTTGACTTTACTTCGGCACTGAAATTTTTGTTTAGTACCGTATCTCTAATTTTTTTATTTTAATGAGTATTTTTATAATTTTTGTAAGTCATTTTATAACAAAAAAATTTATTATTTTTGTGGGTGATTTACCATTTTTATGAGTGTTTTTAGCATTGTTGTAGTTGTTTTTATCATATTTGTGATAACTATTTTTACCACTTTTTTTTTATACAAAAAAAAAATTATCACTTTTGTAGGTGAGTTGTCACATTTGTTGGTATTTTTATCACATTTGTGAATGTTTTTACTAATGTTGTGGTAATTATTTTTAACCCCTTTTTTTTGGTACTATGACGGTAAAAACAAACTATAAAAATAATTATAAATATAATAAATAGAGCTATGGTCCTGAAGAAAAAAAATCGTACTTTAGTCAACTCCATTAATAAGATATAAAAATGGAATTTAACAGTTTTTTTTTTTTTTGGGATACTGAATTTAACGATTCCAGATACTTTTATCAGTTTTTTGATAGTAACAGCAGCTCTGCTTTTTCTTCATGGGGTTGGTATTATTTTCTTGAGAAGTCCCTAATCTTGATTCCAAGGTCAACAAAACAGCAAAACCTACTAAGCCATGGTTGAGGTGATTGATCCAATAAAACCTCCAATCATCATCATTTTTATGAAAAATAAACTTATCTTGAACAAAATGCATGCCCCTTATTAACGGATTCAGATCCATTTTAATATATCGTCTCTTAATTTTTTTCGACGTAGGTCAATCTCCATAAATTTGCTAATATATAAGTGGATCACTGTAACAACAGAGTTTGAAAATGGTTAATATAGGTTGGAATATTGCAATTTAGTGAATTGGAAATCGATGACAAAACAATCGAACAAAAAAATTGTACAAACACGAGTTTGAGATATAAAATCATCTGGTGAAAGAATATCGGGTCGAATAAATCAAGTGAGTGAAATTCTTGAAAATTAAGGAACTTTTAGGCTTAATTTGAACAAGAGTTGAATTTTAAGCTCAGATGAGGTATGAATTGGGCATGTTACATTTTATGTGTTTTTCTTTCAATTGAAACATGAAACATGATCTAGTTGGTATATGTAACATTTACCTATGCTCTGGAAGTAAGGTCGTGGATTGAAAGGGGAAGAACATGGAATCCTAGTTGCTATGGATGAACATATGAAGCTTGATTTGGTGGGTATCTGAAATCTTGGAAATTTAGGCTTGTGGGGCCTAGTCCAATGTTTTTGTGGTCAAGGAAGCTGATATGGAGGTTGGCTTGAGCTAATTTGGATGTTTGGTTGGACAGTAGTTGCACATTGGTCCCCTCAACAGATGTCCACCCAAATTGGACTACTAATATACTACTGAACATCAATCTACGATTGCTAAGATCTCTAAGTTAAAACCTCGATCTGAACATGCACGGTAGAACCAAAAATTTTGAGCTCAATTTCATTAAAACGTGGGTATGATCTTTAAAAACCAAAAACATGGTTGGAAAGGTAGCGAAGAGAGGAAGAATCTAGTCTTTGAATCACTTGATTTGGTTAAAAAATGTGGGAGAAAAGCTAGAGAGAAGCTGGGGGAGGAAGTGGAACCCCACCAGACGCCCCGATGGCGCATGAGGTATGGTCTAGGGTTGTGGTTTGGATCACCATACTTCTTATTTCAAGAGCTTTTCATCCATATTTTGTTTGCCAAGTTTGAACCTTACTTGATACACATGCTGAAAATGGTGGTTTTTTTTTTCTTTTTTGGGATCCAGTTTGAACACCTTACGCACTTTTTGGCCAAAACAAAAATAAATCTATGTTTTAATAGTTCGTAACTACTTGTGTTTGAGTTGCCATCAAAAAGTTTATCCCTTTGATTTTTCATAGTTATTTGAGGTACTGAGACAAATTTGGTAGATTATTTTGGTTTTGCGATAGACTTGAATTTTTTTTAATTCTTTTCAATACTCAATTTATTTAGAAATTATATTTTAAATGTTCTTAATTATGTGATTGGGTTGATTACTAATTTTTAATTTTGGATCCATTTGTATTTTTGTGGAATTCGCATTTGTTGAGTTAATAAGTTATTTTTGTGGAAGTTGATTATTCGGATCCACTTTTGTGGAAAGCATCTGTATACATAATTGAGTGGGAGAGAGCCTGTGATCTAGATTTAAATCGTAAAGAATTGTATTGAATTTATTGATTTTGGCGATCTTGTAACTTTCGAGCTTGGGTATGAATAAGTAGAGAGAATGTATCATACTTGAAGTGAAAGTCCCCTAAAACATTATTTGATGATATTGAGATTTCTCTGGACCTTGGGAGGTCATAAGATTTTGGTCTCTAGTGTGACACACTATGGTTTCAATATGATTATAACCCTATTTTTTTATTCTGAAATATGTATATATGCTTAAATGTTGCCTTAAATCCCAATTACTAAAAGTTATGATTATGTCCAAATCCTGGTTTGTTGTAGAATTGGATTGGTCTACTAAACTGTTTGAGGCTTATACCCTACTCCATTTATCTCTTTTTCAGAGTTTTAGGTGAATACAATGGAACTTGGAACGTTATAGTTTGTATTTCAAACTTGACTTTGTAAATGCATTTTATCTATTTTAACTAGTGAATTACACTCATACACTCACACATCCAATTTGAGTGGAAGAATGGGATGGGGCATTACATTTTAGTATTAGAATTATCAAGTAACGTGTTCAGGAGACCAGAGTGTTACAATATGTGTCGAGGAGATTAGTGAAGTAAGACCTATTACATATAGGTGTATCTCTTAACAATACACAATGACTCAAAGTATAGTCAAATACCCTTTTATTCAATTAAATTAGGAGAAAGAGTACCGAAAGAGATTTATAGCTACCCCGTCTCATATAATTGCAAAGAAGGCCAAACAGTTAGCCTAATAAAATGCACAAGCTTGTGAGAACATGGAACAATAGGTCGCCAATAAAGCAACTAGATTAATATCTTCTAACTTTCCACCTACAAGTTGGTGCAAACTCAACACGGATGGGTGCTCCAAAGACAACCCAGGACAGACAGCAATTGTTGGAGTACTCAGAGATGAAAGAGGCTATTGGGTGAAAGGCTTGTATAGAAAAATCATTATCACTTTTAGTTTGAATGCTGAATCTTGAACTCTGAACTATTTATAAAGGGCTTAAATAAATTGCAGAGCTGGAAAATAGATTGATATGAAGCTTATTGCATCCTCCTAGAGGTACAACAGGAAAATCTACCAATAAAGCATCGCGTGGACAACTGCAAGCACATTCTTGGAGCCAATAACATCAAAGTTTCTCACACATTGTGGGAGAGAAATCAATGTGCTAATGCATTGACAAATAAGGGAGTTGACTAGGGAGATGAAATTGATTAGTTGGATTCTCCATCAATTTCATTATCTGCAATCCTGAAAGCAAGTATGACGAGTACTTGTTTTTGTAAGAAAACCTAGATAGATGAGGTTCCCACCCAAATTACCGAAAAAAAAGAAAGAGATATATTATCTTATTCATTGTTTAATTTAATCTTATTTTGTTTAGTGGCCACTCCACCTATTATGTCTAATAACTAATGGAAGCCTCCCTCTCCCCCCCCTGTTGGGTTTCCCTCCTTTGTGGGACTCATCAATTTGTTAATTTTTTGGTGGCTTACCCGTGTAGGACTCTTATCCAAGACTTGGTTTGGAGTCTTCAAGTTAAAAAGGAATTTGGCAGCCACCAAAAGACTATAAGTTTTGTCCTTTCTTAGTTCTTCTCTTCTCTGTTGGTTTGGCAAGAAGACATATTTTCGGCAGTCTTTGGTTCAACAAAAATTCAGCCTTCTTCTTCTCCTTTTTGGTGCCAGAAAAATCTGCAAATTTGTTCTTCAAGTGGGTAACATTTCTTCACTTGATATTTGGGTTTCTTGCGGTTTGTTCTTGGAGATTTGGATCACTTATTTTGTGAGGTATTTTCCTCTTGTGATTTACACCTTGGTGTGTTTGTAAGGCTTATGCCTTTTGGCCACTTTGTAATCTGATTTGGTGATAGTGGAAGAAACTGACCTACCGGTCGTCGTGGATGTACCTCAAGTTATTTGAGGGAACCACGTAAATCTTGTGTGNCTCCCAAATTTGCTATTTAGTCAAACAGGTCATCTAATAGTTGACTTTACTTCGGCACTGAAATTTTTGTTTAGTACCGTATCTCTAATTTTTTTATTTTAATGAGTATTTTTATAATTTTTGTAAGTCATTTTATAACAAAAAAATTTATTATTTTTGTGGGTGATTTACCATTTTTATGAGTGTTTTTAGCATTGTTGTAGTTGTTTTTATCATATTTGTGATAACTATTTTTACCACTTTTTTTTTATACAAAAAAAAAATTATCACTTTTGTAGGTGAGTTGTCACATTTGTTGGTATTTTTATCACATTTGTGAATGTTTTTACTAATGTTGTGATAATTATTTTTAACCCCTTTTTTTTGGTACTATGACGGTAAAAACAAACTATAAAAATAATTATAAATATAATAAATAGAGCTATGGTCCTGAAGAAAAAAAATCGTACTTTAGTCAACTCCATTAATAAGATATAAAAATGGAATTTAACAGTTTTTTTTTTTTTTGGGATACTGAATTTAACGATTCCAGATACTTTTATCAGTTTTTTGATAGTAACAGCAGCTCTGCTTTTTCTTCATGGGGTTGGTATTATTTTCTTGAGAAGTCCCTAATCTTGATTCCAAGGTAAACAAAACAGCAAAACCTACTAAGCCATGGTTGTGGTGATTGATCCAATAAAACCTCCAATCATCATCATTTTTATGAAAAATAAACTTATCTTGAACAAAATGCATGCCCCTTATTAATGGATTCAGATCCATTTTAATATACCGTCTCTTAATTTTTTTCGACGTAGGTCAATCTCCATAAATTTGCTAATATATAAGTGGATCACTGTAACAACAGAGTTTGAAAATGATTAATATAGCTTGGAATATTGCAATTTAGTGAATTGGAAATCGATGACAAAACAATCGAACAAAAAAATTGTACAAACACGAGTTTGGAATATAAAATCATCTGGTGAAAGAATATCGGGTCGAATAAATCAAGTGAGTGAAATTCTTGAAAATTAAGGAACTTTTAGGCTTAATTTGAACAAGAGTTGAATTTTAAGCTCAGATGAGGTATGAATTGGGCATGTTACATTTTATGTGTTTTTCTTTCAATTGAAACATGAAACATGATCTAGTTGGTATATGTAACATTTACCTATGCTCTGGAAGTAAGGTCGTGGATTGAAAGGGGAAGAACATGGAATCCTAGTTGCTATGGATGAACATATGAAGCTTGATTTGGTGGGTATCTGAAATCTTGGAAATTTAGGCTTGTGGGGCCTAGTCCAATGTTTTTGTGGTCAAGGAAGCTGATATGGAGGTTGGCTTGAGCTAATTTGGATGTTTGGTTGGACAGTAGTTGCACATTGGTCCCCTCAACAGATGTCCACCCAAATTGGACTACTAATATACTACTGAACATCAATCTACGATTGCTAAGATCTCTAAGTTAAAACCTCGATCTGAACNTTACTTATCGTAGTTGCACATTGGTCCCCTCAACAGATGTCCACCCAAATTGGACTACTAATATACTACTGAACATCAATCTACGATTGCTAAGATCTCTAAGTTAAAACCTCGATCTGAACATGCACAGTAGAACCAAAAATTTGAGCTCAATTTCATTAAAACGTGGGTATGATCTTTAAAAACCAAAAACATGGTTGGAAAGGTAGCGAAGAGAGGAAGAATCTAGTCTTTGAATCACTTGATTTGGTTAAAAAATGTGGGAGAAAAGCTAGAGAGAAGCTGGGGGAGGAAGTGGAACCCCACCAGACGCCCCGATGGCGCATGAGGTATGGTCTAGGGTTGTGGTTTGGATCACCATACTTCTTATTTCAAGAGCTTTTCATCCATATTTTGTTTGCCAAGTTTGAACCTTACTTGATACACATGCTGAAAATGGTGGTTTTTTTTTTCTTTTTTGGGATCCAGTTTGAACACCTTACGCACTTTTTGNGTTGGGGGAGGAAGTGGAACCCCACCAGACGCCCCGATGGCGCATGAAGGGGCGTGAGGTATGGTCTAGGGTTGTGGTTTGGATCACCATACTTCTTATTTCAAGAGCTTTTCATCCATATATTGTTTGCCAAGTTTGAACCTTACTTGATACACATGCTGAAAATGGTGGTTTTTTTTTTCTTTTTTGGGATCCAGTTTGAACACCTTACGCACTTTTTGGCCAAAACAAAAATAAATCTATGTTTTAATAGTTCGTAACTACTTGTGTTTGAGTTGCCATCAAAAAGTTTATCCCTTTGATTTTTCATAGTTATTTGAGGTACTGAGACAAATTTGGTAGATTATTTTGGTTTTGCGATAGACTTGAATTTTTTTTAATTCTTTTCAATACTCAATTTATTTAGAAATTATATTTTAAATGTTCTTAATTATGTGATTGGGTTGATTACTAATTTTTAATTTTGGATCCATTTGTATTTTTGTGGAATTCGCATTTGTTGAGTTAATAAGTTATTTTTGTGGAAGTTGATTATTCGGATCCACTTTTGTGGAAAGCATCTGTATACATAATTGAGTGGGAGAGAGCCTGTGATCTAGATTTAAATCGTAAAGAATTGTATTGAATTTATTGATTTTGGCGATCTTGTAACTTTCGAGCTTGGGTATGAATAAGTAGAGAGAATGTATCGTACTTGAAGTGAAAGTCCCCTAAAACATTATTTGATGATATTGAGATTTCTCTGGACCTTGGGAGGTCATAAGATTTTGGTCTCTAGTGTGACACACTATGGTTTCAATATGATTATAACCCTATTTTTTTATTCTGAAATATGTATATATGCTTAAATGTTGCCTTAAATCCCAATTACTAAAAGTTATGATTATGTCCAAATCCTGGTTTGTTGTAGAATTGGATTGATCTACTAAACTGTTTGAGGCTTATACCCTACTCCATTTATCTCTATTTCAGAGTTTTAGGTGAATACAATGGAACTTGGAACGTTATAGTTTGTATTTCAAACTTGACTTTGTAAATGCATTTTATCTATTTTAACTAGTGAATTACACTCATACACTCACACATCCAATTTGAGTGGAAGAATGGGATGGGGCATTACATTTTAGTATTAGAATTATCAAGTAACGTATTCAAGAGACCGGAGTGTTACAATATGTGCCGAGGAGATTAGTGAAGTAAGACCTATTACATATAGGTGTATCTCTTAACAATACACAATGACTCAAAGTATAGTCAAATACTCTTTTATTCAATTAAATTAGGAGAAAGAGTACCGAAAGAAATTTATAGCTACCCCATCTCATATAATTGCAAAGAAGGCCAAACAGTTAGCCTAAGAAAATGCACAAGCTTGTGAGAACATGGAACAATAGGTCGCCAATAAAGCAACTAGATTAATATCTTCTAACTTTCCACCTACAAGTTGGTGCAAACTCAACACGGATGGGTGCTCCAAAGACAACCCAGGACAGACAGCAATTGTTGGAGTACTCAGAGATGAAAGAGGCTATTGGGTGAAAGGCTTGTATAGAAAAATCATTATCACTTTTAGTTTGAATGCTGAATCTTGAACTCTGAACTATTTATAAAGGGCTTAAATAAATTGCAGAGCTGGAAAATAGATTGATATGAAGCTTATTGCATCCTCCTAGAGGTACAACAGGAAAATCTACCAATAAAGCATCGCGTGGACAACTGCAAGCACATTCTTGGAGCCAATAACATCAAAGTTTCTCACACATTGTGGGAGAGAAATCAATGTGCTAATGCATTGACAAATAAGGGAGTTGACTAGGGAGATGAAATTGATTAGTTGGATTCTCCATCAATTTCATTATCTGCAATCCTGAAAGCAAGTATGACGAGTACTTGTTTTTGTAAGAAAACCTAGATAGATGAGGTTCCCACCCAAATTACCGAAAAAAAAGAAAGAGATATATTATCTTATTCATTGTTTAATTTAATCTTATTTTGTTTAGTGGCCACTCCACCTATTATGTCTAATAACTAATGGAAGCCTCCCTCTCCCCCCCCTGTTGGGTTTCCCTCCTTTGTGGGACTCATCAATTTGTTAATTTTTTGGTGGCTTACCCGTGTAGGACTCTTATCCAAGACTTGGTTTGGAGTCTTCAAGTTAAAAAGGAATTTGGCAGCCACCAAAAGACTATAAGTTTTGTCCTTTCTTAGTTCTTCTCTTCTCTGTTGGTTTGGCAAGAAGACATATTTTCGGCAGTCTTTGGTTCAACAAAAATTCAGCCTTCTTCTTCTCCTTTTTGGTGCCAGAAAAATCTGCAAATTTGTTCTTCAAGTGGGTAACATTTCTTCACTTGATATTTGGGTTTCTTGCGGTTTGTTCTTGGAGATTTGGTTCACTTATTTTGTGAGGTATTTTCCTCTTGTGATTTACACCTTGGTGTGTTTGTAAGGCTTATGCCTTTTGGCCACTTTGTAATCTGATTTGGTGATAGTGGAAGAAACTGACCTACCGGTCGTCGTGGATGTACCTCAAGTTATTTGAGGGAACCACGTAAATCTTGTGTGCTTATTTATTTTCTGTTATTTTATTTATATTGCTTCCATTGATTTACACTTGTGG
>CAUOFW020003981.1:363508-375781 GCA_963454935.2 Ilex paraguariensis | reverse complement strand
AAAAATCTGCAAATTTGTTCTTCAAGTGGGTAACATTTCTTCACTTGATATTTGGGTTTCTTGCGGTTTGTTCTTGGAGATTTGGTTCACTTATTTTGTGAGGTATTTTCCTCTTGTGATTTACACCTTGGTGTGTTTGTAAGGCTTATGCCTTTTGGCCACTTTGTAATCTGATTTGGTGATAGTGGAAGAAACTGACCTACCGGTCGTCGTGGATGTACCTCAAGTTATTTGAGGGAACCACGTAAATCTTGTGTGCTTATTTATTTTCTGTTATTTTATTTATATTGCTTCCATTGATTTACACTTGTGGGAAAGCCTATTTTCCCAACACCCCCCCTCCCTCTTCCTCTTAATAGGGACATCTACAATTTAGTGTCTTATTAGACTTATCCTTACAAAATAAATCTCAAATACTACACTCACGTGCCAAGCAAATACATCAGTTTAATGAGGAGAATGTACCGAAAGTCCAACGTAAAATGTCCATCTCATAGATTACTCCAACGCATTGGACTATCAGTGCACGTTTGTCCATCAAGTTTGAACAATTGAATTTGAGGCCAAAGCCCAGGCCCATTAGCATACATATCTATTTTCTATGTTGCCATAATCTTTTGTGGCCGAGTCCCTTTCTTTGTCGTAAATCCATTTGCTAGAATCACACTTTATACCTTTACAATATTTTAAAGAAAAATCATTTAATACCATAAAATATTAAAATTTTTAAATTATACCCTAAATTTATTAAATTGATGTATAGTAATATGGTACCTACTGTCATTAGCTTCTACCATTTATTCTGTCAACTTCAATTAGGTGATTTTTGATAGACTGAGCGATAGAAGCTAACATTAGATCACATTTAACACATCTAATATAGTAATCCCTATTCTTATTCTAATACATTAATACACTTCTTATNTTTGTCAACTTCAATTAGGTGATTTTTGATAGACTGAGCGATAGAAGCTAACATTAGATCACATTTTACACATCTAATATAGTAATCCCTATTCTTATTCTAATACATTAATACACTTCTTATACGTTGGGGAACTATAAAGGGTACATTACTGGAAATATAATTTTTTAAATGTATAAAATGAGAATTCATAAATCTTTTGGGGTATGAAATAAAATTCACCTCATCCATTTTTATAGCATCTGGTAGTGTTGTAAGCCTAAAGTAAAAACCGACAAGATCCCCACGTGTACGCTCACACCATTCACCTCTCTTCCACGAAAACATTGAATAAAACCCTTAAGAGTATATAAAGCCCTTAAAAGTCACTTCCAAAAACCCTAATATCGTTGCGAGCGACCCTGAGCGATCGTTTCTTCAACTTCTACATCTTCGCCGACTAATAGAAGATGAAGGTCTGTTCCGTAATCTGCAGAAAGAAAACCCTAAATTCGTAGTCAATTAACTCTCTCTCTCTCTCTCTCTCGTTTTTGATTAACTTGAGTGTTGTTGATTTTGTTGTTTTTGGTTGCAGTTCAACATCGCAAATCCAACGACTGGGTGCCAGAAGAAGCTCGAAATAGATGATGACCAGAAACTGTAGGAATCCTCTTTTTAACTTGCATTTATTAGTTGATTTTACTTCCATGCCAGAGACAGAGTTTGTTGTTTTCTTACAATATTGAGTCGTAGATGTTTTTTTTTTATTAAGTCGACTTTTTGAGATGAATTTTCGATCTTGTTCAATTTCATTTATTGGTATCAACCTTTGTGTAAGTTTACTTTGGATTTAGATTGGAGCCTTAATATTCGGCTCGCCGAACGTTAAGTTCGTTTTGTATTTAGTTTTACGATTTTGATTGTCTCAGTATTTTCTGATTGTATGTTGGTTTGGACTTCAAATGTCTGTGGCTGTGAGATGTTAAGGGAGCATTGATTATGAGCGCTATTAGCTTGATCTAAATTAAACATGATGTGAGACGGTGAGAATCTGAAGTTTCTTCATGTCATTTGATTCAACTACAATTTTTCATTAATAATAACAAAGACTTTGTTGGATATAATATTGGGAAAATGATGTTAGAATAAACTAGCTCTGAGGATGTTTTTTGGGTTGCAATAATAGATTTGGCTTTAATGTAGACCTCTCATATTCATTTTTGAAGATAAAGGCAATAACCATTATCGTTTGTTAGATTTGTGAAAGTTGTTTTGGTGGGCTTTTATTTGATTAGCTGGTTGAAAGATCAGAATAACAATTTCACATGTGGTAAACTTCATTAATTTTGAGAAATTGTGAAAGTTGTTTTGGTGGGCTCTTATTCAATTAGTTGGTTGAAAGATCAGATTTGCAATTAATTTCACATGTGGGAAGTGGGAACCTTGATTAATTGTGAGAACTTGGAGATTATTGATCAATATATCTAGCTAGGTCTTCTAATGACTTCCATTGTAATTAAAACAATTTTTTATAGGATGTCAGCAGTTTGAGATACAGATAATTGCTATTAAAAAAGCAGTATTGGCATTTTTTTTGTATTTGTATGAAGTGCACAAAGATATGTTGATTGACTTTTCTTTCTTTGGATGTGACAATTATGTGTCTTCTTGATCTTACCATAGAATACATTTACTATTAACTGTTCATTAGAATATATTAATTACAATGTGATGTTACAGCCGAGCTTTCTTTGACAAGAGGATCTCACAGGAGGTCAGTGGAGATGCACTGGGGGAGGTATGGCTTTGCTATTTTTCTGCTAAATTATGTCGTAGGTTTTCTCTTTAGTTTTTGCTTATATAATGAGCGGTATGTTGACATATACTCATTTCAAATCATTTGACAGGAGTTCAAGGGCTATGTATTCAAGATTATGGGAGGCTGTGACAAGCAAGGTTTTCCAATGAAGCAGGGAGTCCTGACTCCAGGGCGTGTTCGTCTTTTGCTACATCGAGGTGAAATGTGGAGCACATAGTGTCTTGTATATGTTGGCATGTTAGTTTTTACTCTCTTTTGATGACTGTTCATGGACTTTTTTTTTGTTTGAATAGGGACTCCTTGCTTCCGAGGATATGGTAGGCGAAATGGAGAGCGCCGAAGGAAATCTGTGCGCGGGTGTATTGTTAGCCCTGACCTCTCTGTTTTGAACTTGGTCATTGTTAAAAAGGGTGAGAATGATTTACCTGGACTGACTGATATTGAGAAACCAAGGATGAGAGGTCCCAAGAGGGCATCAAAGATCCGGAAACTCTTTAACCTATCCAAGGAAGATGATGTCCGGAAGTATGTTAATACTTATCGCCGCACCTTCAATACCAAATCTGGTTAGTTATCTCATCCTTGTTTTTAGCTACCTACATTGTTGTACAGAGAACTGACTAAATGACAAGAGATATACACACTGACGTTCCTATTAGTCAAGAGTGGTAATTGCTATGGAAAACACTCATTTATATGCATTAATCTTCTGTAAAATAAACTGTGGTTCATTCTGTGGTCACAGGGAAGAAGGTCAGCAAGGCTCCTAAAATACAAAGGCTGGTAACTCCCTTGACTCTGCAAAGGAAGCGAGCTAGGATTGCTGACAAGAAGAAGAGGATTGCAAAGGCCAAATCTGAGGCAGCTGAGTACCAGAAGCTTCTCGCCACCAGGTTGAAGGAGCAGCGGGAACGGCGTAGTGAGAGCTTGGCAAAGAAGAGGTCCAGACTCTCTGCAGCTTCTAAGCCATCTGCCATTGCGTAGGGCATTGGGATATAATCCTTGGTTTTGGATGTTTTTTGATGTCATTGCTGAGTAACATAGTGTTACAGTAATTTTTACTTCTCTTTGGATGGCAAGTTCATTTGACTGGCTGTTGAGTACTGCTATTCTACTTAGAAGAATTTTGGATTGTTGTTTTAAATTTGATGTCATCATATGTGGTCTTGTCACTCCATTTGGCATTTGTTTGGGCAATATTTGTTGTTGATTAAGATGGTGGATTCCATCTGCTGTGTGTTTCTTGATTGCATTTGGATAGATAGATGTTTCCTCTGGTTCATGATTTTTAAATGATTTGGGTGAAGTGTCATTTTAAATTATACATAGTCAACAATATTTTTGAAAAAGTGGTCAACCATGGAGCTAGTTAGGCAGTGGCAACATAAAGTTGAATTTGTGAGTATTTCGGCCTTCGACTCGAGTGGCAGTGGAGGTTGAGAAAAAAACTGTTGGTCTGCCTGAGCTTCTGTATGTCTGTTGAATTGTTCTGCCTCTATCATGGTTGCTAAATCTTTTTGTGGGTGGGGGATTTGCTGGGCGTATAGCATTCTTCACCAATAGTAGAGTCCTCTGTTCAATTTCTAGATTTTCCCGTGAAAAAAACTCGACCATTGCAACATATTTTTGGTCTGTACCCATTCCAAGAGGACAAGTCAATCTCACAACAAATTTTGTCTCCATAGGTAAGCCTGCGACACTTTTTTTAATTCTTTTCAGGAAAATAATATATTTTCTGGGCAAATATCATTTATGGCCCCCAAACTATACCCCAGTTTAAATTGTCTCGATTTAGTTTTTTTATCTCGGTCGATCATAGCAATAGACTTTGCGTTGGATGAAAGGGGTGATTGGTACGATTTCTATAGTTTTAAGATGAAATTGAAAGAGTTGGAAGTTGAGAGCCCGAATTAAAACCCGTGCGAAAGTTTAGTGCTATCTAAGATATTTATCTTGAATTTCCAAACAAGCTTTACAGCATGTAACTGGATGAGAGCAAAAGACTAATTCAGGGTATTACAGTGTAAAGCTAGGACCACCTTGGATCTTTCTCGAAATCCAAACATGAGTATCCACACACAACTGATCACACGATTGAACAATCTTTATAGCTTTGTTTTTCTATTCAACCAAGTGGTCTAATCACAAATTTTCTCTTCCCTTCAAGTCTCCATCAGAATGTCCACTGGCCGGCTATTGACCACCCTACAGTTCCTTCTTATCTCCCCCGGCCGGCCCGATTGTAAGTCACCCATTTTGATCATCCCCTCAATAAATGCCTTAAAGAATCCACTTTGATCTATACTAAACATTCTTGCATAGTTTCGAGTTTTCGGGTATGTAAATAGAGTTTGATCCGAATTGAGAAATCCTCTCCCATTGACCAAGTCCTTGAAATATTGGTTATCAAACACTTGGGGTGTAGCATCTAAGCCTCCCGTCACATTTTCATCTCCACCATGCGGACAAAGCTTGTTTAGCTTTTCTCTGAATTTGGGTTCGATGGTGGGATCGGGTCGGCCAGTGCCGGATTGATTGTATAACCGGAAGACGATGGAGAAGCACCGACCTTGGCCGATGGAATGAGACCCAGATAGGGCTACTAGATCTTTGACAGAGAGATTGTATTTGCTGAAGAGCTCAATGAGGAAGCTAGCATTTGCTCTTGGGCTTGGCATGATGTTGTTCGCGTCTTCTTGGCTGGCCATTAAGCTATCCTTTCTTCCCAACTTCACTTCCCAATTGGGCCCTTCACTCTGTTTTGAGACACACAAGTAAACATTGATTTGGACTTACAAGTTGGGATAAAAAATCACAAACAGTGAATCCCACCTGATAAATTTTATTCTCGATCCGTCCTAAGTTAAATTCTCAATCCGTCCCTCCTTGCTAGGTCAGGTGTTTGGAGTGATATTCGCACATCTTTTGCGGGTTTTATTTTATTTCGCGAAAAAACGTATTTTAACTCGACCAAGATAAAGCAAGACTAGATTAAATAATTTAGTTAAGTTGTGTTTATCCACTGTGCTGTTTAATGAAGGTTACTACTTACTGTCATGTGTAATGTGTTCCCTTTTCTTGTGGCAATCCTTATGAATGAATTGACAGAACAGAGGAATAAAACAAATTCCAAAGCATCTGTTCAATACTCTTCAGGTACCAAAAACTCATAAGGATAATTCTAAGGTCAATTTACAAAAGCAGTTTGTTCGCATATTTGTACGCGTTGACTGGTTCTAAATCCGGAATAATGGGAGTCTTGTGCGCTTGACACTTTTTGGATTAAGCACACAGAATAAAGGAGACCATACTTACCAGAACAACAGCATCTCTAGCGGCCATGATTATGATATCTGCACAAGAAACAACACCTGGGCAGACCTTCTCTAAGGCTTGTTTGGCTTCATCAATAACTTCATAAGACCTCAGTGAATTTATATTCGATAAGGAAAGTTTTTCCCCGAGCATGTTTGGGGTATCATCCAGCAACAAAGAAGCATCACACCCCTGTAAAAATCAAGTAAATTACCAAGAAAATGATCATGAGAGAGAGGGAGAGAGAGTAGGGGGTTTTGATGTTACATTTACAAAGCAATCATGGAATTGCAAGCGCATAACTGAGGCAGCGTTTCTGGGTTCTCTAATCATGGCCTTCTTGATAACATCTCTGACTATAAATTCGGCTTTCGGGCAAGTTTCCAAGTAGAATCCAGTCCGGAGAGTTGCCACCGCGACAACCATGGCTGTGTTGAGGAGGAAGAGGAAAAGGGTAGGAGTCATTTTTNGAAGAATCCAGTCCGAAGAGTTGCCGCCGCGACAACCATGGCTGTGTTGAGGAGGAAGAGGAAAAGGGTAGGAGTCATTTTTTTCATCAGTGGTTTGGTCAGTATGCATTGGAAATGGTCCAAATACAGAGGTTTCTATGGGGTTTATAAACTTTCTTTTGGATGCATCTATGGGTGGATGCCTACTGGTGAGTAGGGTTTTTTTTTTTTTTAACGCTACACAATTCGAATTACCAATAGAACTCAAAAATATATACCGTAGTTAGGATGAATGAGTGCTAATGAATGATATACATTTAGATTAAAATCTTTAGACTTTATTTGAATTGTGTAATATTTTTCTTCATTTATTTTTGGGTGGGTGTACAGGAACAAATTCTCTTTACATGGGTGTCGGCAGCATACAGGGTTTCTCCACTGACATTATGAGGCAAAACTGGCCAATTGGCTGATTGTGAGATTTTTTTGAAACTAAATTAGTCCAGAGTTTGATGGGGGTAAAGCCATCCCACTATNATACCGTAGTTAGGATGAATGAGTGCTATTAATTTTTTCAATGCAACATATTCATCTAACATTCATCGGATGAATGATATACATTCAGATTAAAATCTTTAGATTTTATTTGGATTGTGTAATATTTTTCTTCATTTTTTTTTGGGTGGGTGTACAGGAACAAATTCTCTTTACATGGGTGTCGGCAGCATACAGGGTTTCTCCACTGACATTATGAGGCAAAACTGGCCAATTGGCTGATTGTGAGATTTTTTTGAAACTAAATTAGTCCAGAGTTTGATGGGGGTAAAGCCATCCCACTATTATGGTCGGTTCCATAGAAATAATATAATAGAAAGGTGAAAAATAAAATGATATATTTTTTATCTTTCAAGTGAGAAATTTTTTCTTTTTTCTTTTGTGTTTGATAAGGGGGATGAAAAGTATGAATAATTGATTTTTTTTTTTTGTGTTTGATAAGATGAAAAGAGTATTTTTTTTTTAAATTATTAAAAAATATAAATACATATTTTATCATTATATTTATATATCCAATTAATGTATATATAATATTAATTTGATAAATATAATATATATGTATATATCAAATGATATGTAAACAAATAACATATATTTTAATACACATAATTAATTTTTCATTCATTTTTCCTCTCAATTTTTGAGAGATTAATTTTGGTAAGTTAAAAGAAAAATTAATTTACCTATTTTTCTATCTTTCATTATTAGACATGATGNGTCGGTTCCATAGAAATAATATAATAGAAAGGTGAAAAATAAAATGATATATTTTTTACCTTTCAAGTGAGAAATTTTTTCTTTTTTCTTTTGTGTTTGATAAGAGGAATGAAAAGTATGAATAATTGATTTTTTTTTTGTGTGTTTGATAAGATGAAAAGAGTATTTTTTTTTTAAAATTATTAAAAAATATAAATACATATTTTATCATTATATTTATATATCCAATTAATGTATATATAATATTAAATTGATAAATATAATATATATGTATATATCAAATGATATGTAAACAAATAACATATATTTTAATACACATAATTAATTTTTTATTCATTTTTCCTTTCAATTTTTGAGAGATTAATTTTGGTGAGTTAAAAGAAAAATTAATTTACCTATTTTTCTATCTTTCATTATTAGACATGATGTTTTATCTATCCCTCAATTTTTCATCTTTTTAACTTTTTATCCTTCTATTTTCTTATTTTACCAAACAAAGCATTAGAGTACTAGTGTTCTGCCTACGTTTCACAATCACTTGTGACTGGTACTAAATTTCAGATTTGAGGCGACGATAAATGCTTATTTGTGCAGATAATATATTCCTAAGTTTAGAGTTTAAAAATTAATCTTTTTAATTTTATCTTTTAAATTCTACTATAAACAGTAGTTCAGTGCAATCAACTGATTGGACCGACCTTGGACGGAGTGAAGTTACTAATGAAATTATTGGTTGTGATTTACATGTTATGAGTTTAAAATGTGACAGCGCATATCATACCATCATCGGAACGTAGGAGGTGNGGGGGTAGTGAATGCATCTGCTCCCACCGCAATCTTATGATAATTTGGGATTTTTTTTAAAAATTATAATTTTTTAGATCATACACCCACTAAAAATTTTTTAAAAACATTTAGGGGTTGTTTTATATTTTTAAAAATAAAAATATTTTTTTCTAAAATTAAAGAAAAAAAGGAGACTTATTCTTCAAGAGCAATTCTATTGGGACCTAATTTCTTGACTTAATTCACGATGACTTTTAGATTGATTATGAGTTCCATCAAATATTAAAATTTGGTGTTAATCCAATGGTTCCAATGAAACCACGTCATTACGTCAACAAATTATGTCAGATTTTTAAGTCTAAATAACATTTTTCAATCTTCAATCTCTAATTCCCTCTCTTCTCTATATAGACCGACACAATCGCCTGAATTTTCCTCTTTTTTCTGACGGCCATGATATATGTTTTGCTTAAAGGCTTGAAGGGTCGTCGATGATTACTCAAATTTTTTTTGAGTTAGGAAGAATGTTGATGATTTTAGTCATTGCTCCTTTTTTGTCCTTCACTTACATCTACTCTCCTCTCATCGGTGTTTAGATGTGAATTAAAATTGAGACTTGGAGCTTGAACTCTGAACTATGAAATTGGAGTTTGAACTTATAAATTCTACAATTGAAATTATAATTATTTGAACAAGTAAAAAATTCAAAAATGGAAAAACCACATAAACACGATACAAAAAATCCTGACTTTCTTTTTTTGAAGTTGTCCCATTAATACCNTAAAAAATTCAAAGATGGAAAAACCACCTAAACACGATACAAAAAATCCTGACTTTCTTTTTTTGAAGTTGTCCCATTAATACCAACTCACCCAAGTTTCCCACAGCCTTATAATTCAGTTCCTTTGTAAACTAAAGTCAGTGTAAGAACAAGAGAAAGGTGGTTTGTTTATTGTTCAAGGTCATCCTATCAAAAAACGTTGGGATTTTGAGTGTTAAGTAAAACATTACTAGGATTTCCAGAAGTCAAAAACAAAATTATTTGCACTTGAGTGAGGCTAGAAAATAAGAGAATAAGTGACTCTTAGGGTCACAAGGAAAAAAAAAACACTTGGGTTTTGAAGTGTTAAAAAAAAACTAATTTATACTCTTTATAATTGAAAGCATTGTAAAAAGAATTTGATTTATTATTTTATCTTTAATTATTACTATAAAGTCAAATAAACTCACGTGTTCTGATTAATATTATTCTTTTTCTTTTCATGTTCTATTAACCTACAAAATTCATTTGAACCAAAACTCTTCTTATTAGATAACGTTATGTCTCTAATTATTCACTTATTCTGTAGAGTTAAATCTTTAATTACAATTGTAACTCTGAAAAGTGAAAACTCCAATCACTGTATAATACACATACATAAATATTATGATCTAGAATTTTATTAGTATATAGTTGTCAGATTAGATTCTATGATCAAATATATTTCATACTTATTTTTTTCAGTATTCAATAATATCATAATATTTACACAAATAAGTCTATTACAATTTAATCAATCTATTTGTTAATATAATATAATAACCTATAATATAATTAGATATTCAAATACTCCATAACGATAATTTTTAAGCAGAAAGGGAGGAGGAAAGAATGACAAGTTAAGTACTAAATGAGGGGTATAATAGATCAATAATTAAAATAAAAATTAATTATTTAATATATAATTTATTGTCCAATTTAATTACAAATAATTTTTTATTAAAAAATTATTATTTAAATATATTTACGTATAATGCACGTCGTGCATTGCTAATACATTACTAAATTTGTGCAAGACAAAATTAATTTTTTTTCTCAGTGATAACCGGATTTATTATTCTATAATGATACATTAACAATCTACTAATATTTATCTCACTCCAAGTGAGTAATGAGAGAGTATTGTTCGGCATCATCCAATTGGAACAAATGAGAATGGGTTNTGTTTTATCTATCCCTCAATTTTTCATCTTTTTAACTTTTTATCCTTCTATTTTCTTATTTTACCAAACAAAGCATTAGAGTACTAGTGTTCTGCCTACGTTTCACAATCACTTGTGACTGGTACTAAATTTCAGATTTGAGGCGACGATAAATGCTTATTTGTGCAGATAATATATTCCTAAGTTTAGAGTTTAAAAATTAATCTTTTTAATTTTATCTTTTAAATTCTACTATAAACAGTAGTTCAGTGCAATCAACTGATTGGACCGACCTTGGACGGAGTGAAGTTACTAATGAAATTATTGGTTGTGATTTACATGTTATGAGTTTAAAATGTGACAGCGCTAATTGGTGTATTATTTGAGAAATCAACGAGCATTGAAAAACCATAGTTGGAGGACCAGAGGTCCCCTTCAAGCCAAGCACAAAAAANCATATCATACCATCATCGGAACGTAGGAGGTGTTAGACTGCTTTTTAATTGGTGTATTATTTGAGAAATCAACGAGCATTGAAAAACCATAGTTGGAGGACNAAAAAATTTTTATTAAAAAATTATTATTTAAATATATTTACGTATAATGCACGTCGTGCATTGCTAATACATTACTAAATTTGTGCAAGTCAAAATTAATTTTTTTTCTCAGTGATAACCGGATTTATTATTCTATAATGATACATTAACAATCTACTAATATTTATCTCACTCCAAGTGAGTAATGAGAGAGTATTGTTCGGCATCATCCAATTGGAACAAATGAGAATGGGTTTGTAAAAAAGCTAACATAAGTAGAGTTGCAAAAGGCAAAAACTTAAAAAGTTCTTTTCATTTAATGTCAAGATAGGAATCAAAGAAAGTATGATGCTTATGGTCACTCAAAGGAAAGCAATTGGGATTTTCAATGTCAAAAAGCTAATAATTACATGACGGTTCTAGATTTGAAGCGGATATCTCCGTTAATATATATATATATTTTGTCTAATTATAGTATTAATGAATTTATTATTATATTATTGGTGATAATTTATTATGTTCTCAAATTATGTTTATAAATTATGTCCCAATAGTATTACTCGATTAAAAAAGGAGAGCTGAGTATACTGTATACAACCTTACGGCAGCATGAGTAATCCACTTTTCACTATATTATTAAAAAAGTAATGATATATAACTTAAATTTGCATCCCAAATTAAGAATGATCATTGTATTAGTAGATTCAATTTAAAAAAATTGATGGAATCCACTGATCTATTGATCCTCCTTAATTTAGAATATAAATTTAAATTACAAATTTAAGATACATAGCACTACTCTTATTAAAATACAGGAGTCTAGTCCACCAGAGAATTCAATTTCTACCATGCCATTAAAGGAAAAGGCCTTCTGTNACCAGAGGTCCCCTTCAAGCCAAGCACAAAAAAAAAACGTAAGCCGAGTCCTTGTGCTGTAGTGTGACATTTTTCAGAGATGACCTAAGCGGACAGACAACCTTTGTATGGCAGTGGAAGCTTCCCAAATTACAAATATTGCTGAAAACTTGATGTTGAATGGTAACTGATTCCCTCCACCACTGCTTTCTGTCAGTAAACTTTTGGGGTGGGTTCATCTTCATAGTCCAAGTTAACGGACTGGGTTTAGTGGCTCTTCTCTCTCCCAAGGGTGAAAAGACAGATGCTCGAGTCACCCAACTTGATTGATGGACACCCAACATCTATGGTAGCTTAAATTATGTAAGGCAAGCC
>CAUOFW020003981.1:335209-357598 GCA_963454935.2 Ilex paraguariensis | reverse complement strand
TGTGTGTGTGTGTGTGTGTGTGTGTGTGTTTAGTTACCTGGTGGTATGTTTTAATTATAATGATGATGGGTGGTATGGTAGGAGCAAGGAATTGTGTCCGCAGAAGAGTGGGACGCGTTCATTGAAGTTCTGCGAAAGCCATTACCCGCGGCTTTCAGGATCAATTCAAGGTAATCTTTGATCTTTATTTATTATCATTGTAGTTGAATAGTTTTGGATGTTAGTGAATTTTATATAATTGTTGTTATGGGGATTACCATTTGTCTAAATGTCGAAGTATTTGCGCGTCGGAATTGGTAACATTCTGTGAAATTGCTGCTTAATCTGCTGTGGAAAGAAAGTTTGAGATGTTAAAGTTGGGTTTCAATTTTTATAGGTATTTCATGTTGTTCAGAACATGGTAAAACATGAATGAGTGGGTTTAAGATCAAAATAAATGAAATTGCATTTTCTAGCGTCAATAAGTGATTTTTCTAATGGTGAAGTCCCTAATGAAGTTGTTTTTTCCCAGTGAGGAAATGAAAAATGAACTGCTCGTCGTTGCGTTTCTTTTTTCGTGTGCAATCTTTACTTTTTATGGCAATGCTTATTATTAATGTCCAATTCCCGGACAATGCGATGGGCAGCCTCTAGAAGATATTTTCGGGCCCAAATTATTGACAGGAATTTGATTATAAAAGTTTTAACTGCATAGATTATGGTACTATGTTTGCAATTGTTTCATACATTTTTGGAAATCTTCAGCAGCCCAAAGAAAACACTTGATCAGTGGGACAAAAGACATTCATATCATCCAGTTTGAAGCTTAGATGAATATGAGATAGAATCACCGTATGCATGCAACGGTTATACTTAGTTGTTTCTCCCACTTCTTTGTGAGGAATTTTAAAAGATGCTTTATCAATCACAGTAATTTAGAGTTACCCTGTTGGTTTGATGGGTCTCCAAATATATTCTTGAAATGGTTTGGTTATTCTTTCTTAAGTGAAGAAGTAAGCTACATTCCTGCAAACAAATTAACTGAAACTTTGTTGCACATGAGTAACTACTCTATTTTTAGTTTTGCAGTAGCCAGTTTTGTGTGGATATCCGGTCGCAGTTGGAGAATGACTTTATGAAATCTCTTCGGTCTGAGGTAGATCAGATGCATTATTTTGTATTTTTATTTAGAGTTTTTCTGCTGCAACTGTGACTAGCTTGTACTGATGTAGCTGTTAGAAGATAGTCCATTGTTAATTACTTTTTTCCCCATTCTCAAATTCATGCAGGGTAGTGATGGAAGTGAAGTGGAGCCAATAAGACCATTGCCTTGGTATCCTGAGAATTTTGCTTGGCAATCAAATTTTTCTCGGATGCAACTGAGGAAGAACCAAACCCTTGAGAGGTGAAAGATAGTTTAATAGTGATTTTTCTGGTATCCTAAAGAGGGTGAAATTTTATATGTAGCCAAAAAAAGGAAAAGTAAAAATGAAAAATGGTGACTGAATGTAATCAGAAACCTCTTTAGATGCGAATTTGAGCTGATCACTTGCCTTTAAGCCTGCTGCGACACAAGTTAAAACTGGTTTAAGGGCATCTTTGGTGCTAGACTGCTAGTGCTCGGAAATGTGTGGCCACTTTTGATTGATTGTTGCCTGGGCCTTCTGCTTCGTTTATCCACATCTGTTATGTTGATGATATGCTAATGTTTCTGAAGCAAACTTCCTCCAATTAAGTATATGTTAAACAAAACAAAGCACATTCAATGTTCTGTTGTCTATGCCACATGTTTATCCTAATTATGCTGTCCATATATGCATCTTTATTGTGTGCATCCTGACAACAACAAATGGTTTGAAGATCCATGGCTATCTCNGTGGATATCTCTGTTAATATATATATTTTTTCTAATTATAGTATTAATGAATTCATTATTATATTATTGGTGACAATTTATTATGTTCTCAAATTATGTTTATAAATTATGTCCCAATAGTATTACTCGATTAAAAAAGGAGAGCTGAGCATACT
This sequence comes from Ilex paraguariensis, assembly GCA_963454935.2. NCBI lineage: Eukaryota > Viridiplantae > Streptophyta > Magnoliopsida > Aquifoliales > Aquifoliaceae > Ilex > Ilex paraguariensis. Next base: position 355,588 of record CAUOFW020003981.1, on the reverse strand, counting down.
GTATACAACCTTACGGCAGCATGAGTAATCCACTTTCCACTATATTATTAAAAAAGTAATGATATATAACTTAAATTTGCATCCCAAATTAAGAATGATCATTGTATTAGTAGATTTAATTTAAAAAAGTTGATGAAATCCACTAATCTATTGATCCTCCTTAATTTAGAATATAAATTTAAATTACAAATTTAAAATACATAGCACTACTCTTATTAAAATACGGGAGACTAGTCCACCAGAGAATTCAATTTCTACCATGCCATTAAAGGAAAAGGCCTTCTGTGCAAACAAAACCAGTCACACAAAGGAGAAAAGGTTTATGATCCAATACTTAAGGAGTATGTGGACTATGGGCTCATAACATGTCCCATTGGGGCCTTCTATTTGGGCCTTGGCTTGTTCAAAACTAGAGCACAACCCATTCTCTCTCTCCCTCTCTCTCTCTCTCTCTCTGCGCGAAAGGTTAGAAGCAAGAGTTGCAGAGCGCAGCCAAGAAGAAGAAGGCGAGGGAAGAGAGAGCAAATGGGAGGGGGAAGAGGAAGGTCTAGAACTCAAAGAAAACACTTTCGTCAGGGCAGAGAGAATGTTTGGAAACGCAGCAAAGTCGATTCTCAACAAGAACAAGAAGGCGATGCCGGGAACAGCAACCCTCCTTGGGAACCTTTCGCCACCCAAAACCCCTCTTTCGATGAATACTACAAGGTAATCCATCAGAACCCCCCCTCTGTGTGTGTGTGTGTGTGTGTGTGTGTGTGTTTAGTTACCTGGTGGTATGTTTTAATTATAATGATGATGGGTGGTATGGTAGGAGCAAGGAATTGTGTCCGCAGAAGAGTGGGACGCGTTCATTGAAGTTCTGCGAAAGCCATTACCCGCGGCTTTCAGGATCAATTCAAGGTAATCTTTGATCTTTATTTATTATCTTTGTAGTTGAATAGTTTTGGATGTTAGTGAATTTTATATAATTGTTGTTATGGGGATTACCATTTGTCTAAATGTCGAAGTATTTGCGCGTCGGAATTGGTAACATTCTGTGAAATTGCTGCTTAATCTGCTGTGGAAAGAAAGTTTGAGATGTTAAAGTTGGGTTTCAATTTTTATAGGTATTTCATGTTGTTCAGAACATGGTAAAACATGAATGAGTGGGTTTAAGATCAAAATAAATGAAATTGCATTTTCTAGCGTCAATAAGTGATTTTTCTAATGGTGAAGTCCCTAATGAAGTTGTTTTTTCCCAGTGAGGAAATGAAAAATGAACTGCTCGTCGTTGCGTTTCTTTTTTCGTGTGCAATCTTTACTTTTTATGGCAATGCTTATTATTAATGTCCAATTCCCGGACAATGCGATGGGCAGCCTCTAGAAGATATTTTCGGGCCCAAATTATTGACAGGAATTTGATTATAAAAGTTTTAACTGCATAGATTATGGTACTATGTTTGCAATTGTTTCATACATTTTTGGAAATCTTCAGCAGCCCAAAGAAAACACTTGATCAGTGGGACAAAAGACATTCATATCATCCAGTTTGAAGCTTAGATGAATATGAGATAGAATCACCGTATGCATGCAACGGTTATACTTAGTTGTTTCTCCCACTTCTTTGTGAGGAATTTTAAAAGATGCTTTATCAATCACAGTAATTTAGAGTTACCCTGTTGGTTTGATGGGTCTCCAAATATATTCTTGAAATGGTTTGGTTATTCTTTCTTAAGTGAAGAAGTAAGCTACATTCCTGCAAACAAATTAACTGAAACTTTGTTGCACATGAGTAACTACTCTATTTTTAGTTTTGCAGTAGCCAGTTTTGTGTGGATATCCGGTCGCAGTTGGAGAATGACTTTATGAAATCTCTTCGGTCTGAGGTAGATCAGATGCATTATTTTGTATTTTTATTTAGAGTTTTTCTGCTGCAACTGTGACTAGCTTGTACTGATGTAGCTGTTAGAAGATAGTCCATTGTTAATTACTTTTTTCCCCATTCTCAAATTCATGCAGGGTAGTGATGGAAGTGAAGTGGAGCCAATAAGACCATTGCCTTGGTATCCTGAGAATTTTGCTTGGCAATCAAATTTTTCTCGGATGCAACTGAGGAAGAACCAAACCCTTGAGAGGTGAAAGATAGTTTAATAGTGATTTTTCTGGTATCCTAAAGAGGGTGAAATTTTATATGTAGCCAAAAAAAGGAAAAGTAAAAATGAAAAATGGTGACTGAATGTAATCAGAAACCTCTTTAGATGCGAATTTGAGCTGATCACTTGCCTTTAAGCCTGCTGCGACACAAGTTAAAACTGGTTTAAGGGCATCTTTGGTGCTAGACTGCTAGTGCTCGGAAATGTGTGGCCACTTTTGATTGATTGTTGCCTGGGCCTTCTGCTTCGTTTATCCACATCTGTTATGTTGATGATATGCTAATGTTTCTGAAGCAAACTTCCTCCAATTAAGTATATGTTAAACAAAACAAAGCACATTCAATGTTCTGTTGTCTATGCCACATGTTTATCCTAATTATGCTGTCCATATATGCATCTTTATTGTGTGCATCCTGACAACAACAAATGGTTTGAAGATCCANCGAAGCACATTCAATGTTCTGTTGTCTATGCCACATGTTTATCCTAATTATGCTGTTCATATATGCATCTTTATTGTGTGCATCCTGACAACAACAAATGGTTTGAAGATCCANTGAGGCAAGCCTCCTTTTAAATTGGAATTTTGATAAATTTTTAAAATGTGGGTATAAAAATTTTATTTTTTATAAATATTTTAATTTTGATGTGAATGACTAGACTTTTGTCAGACTGAATAAAAAATTAGTTGAAGTGTATATAAATTTGATCCAAAAATCTTCAACTTTTGAACAAAAAATAAAATTTGATTGATACCTTCTCTTTGATTTGATTAAGTTCGCTATGGTCGATTTGATTAAGTTCGCTATGGTTCCGACGAATAATCTTATTGTATCATGTTTAAAAATAATCTTCAACCACAAACTTTAATTTGGACGACAGTATGTATGTATCAATTGATCGTAAAAATAATAAAATAAAATAATATATAATAAGATGACTTATCACGTGTCACATTTTGATTGGATAGAAAAAATAGAGTATCAAAAAGCCACTTTTGGCACTAAAATATAACTTTGATCAATTAAGGGCACATGTTTGGGCCATTGAATTGATCCTTACAACAACTGATTTGTATGTGTAACGCATGAGAAGGGGGGGGGGGGGGGGGGGGGNCTTTCTTAAGTGAAGAAGTAAGCTACATTCCTGCAAACAAATTAACTGAAACTTTGTTGCACATGAGTAACTACTCTATTTTTAGTTTTGCAGTAGCCAGTTTTGTGTGGATATCCGGTCGCAGTTGGAGAATGACTTTATGAAATCTCTTCGGTCTGAGGTAGATCAGATGCATTATTTTGTATTTTTATTTAGAGTTTTTCTGCTGCAACTGTGACTAGCTCGTACTGATGTAGCTGTTAGAAGATAGTCCATTGTTAATTACTTTTTTCCCCATTCTCAAATTCATGCAGGGTAGTGNCAGTCTGAGGTAGATCAGATGCATTATTTTGTATTTTTATTTAGAGTTTTTCTGCTGCAACTGTGACTAGCTTGTACTGATGTAGCTGTTAGAAGATAGTCCATTGTTAATTACTTTTTTCCCCATTCTCAAATTCATGCAGGGTAGTGATGGAAGTGAAGTGGAGCCAATAAGACCATTGCCTTGGTATCCTGAGAATTTTGCTTGGCAATCAAATTTTTCTCGGATGCAACTGAGGAAGAACCAAACCCTTGAGAGGTGAAAGATAGTTTAATAGTGATTTTTCTGGTATCCTAAAGAGGGTGAAATTTTATATGTAGCCAAAAAAAGGAAAAGTAAAAATGAAAAATGGTGACTGAATGTAATCAGAAACCTCTTTAGATGCGAATTTGAGCTGATCACTTGCCTTTAAGCCTGCTGCGACACAAGTTAAAACTGGTTTAAGGGCATCTTTGGTGCTAGACTGCTAGTGCTCGGAAATGTGTGGCCACTTTTGATTGATTGTTGCCTGGGCCTTCTGCTTCGTTTATCCACATCTGTTATGTTGATGATATGCTAATGTNTATAAGCCTGCTGCGACACAAGTTAAAACTGGTTAAGGGCATCTTTGGACTTTTGATTGATTGTTGCCTGGGCCTTCTGCTTCGTTTATCCACATCTGTTATGTTGATGATATGCTAATGTTTCTGAAGCAAACTTCCTCCAATTAAGTATATGTTAAACAAAACAAAGCACATTCAATGTTCTGTTGTCTATGCCACATGTTTATCCTAATTATGCTGTTCATATATGCATCTTTATTGTGTGCATCCTGACAACAACAAATGGTTTGAAGATCCATGGCTATCTCCTTTGGTGAATTCATTTCTGTATTTTGGATGGTTACTGCATTATTTCTCATTTGGCTTGATACCTTGGCAAATAGATATGCGACACCATTGAACATTTCCACACAGTGTTAAGTTACCAAGCACGTCTTTGCCTTTAAAATGGCTTTTAAGTATTCTAAAGATATACACATCTGGACTATGTGGAAAGAATTTTTGGCTGCTTTTATCCTTATCTTATACATGTAAATTCGTTAGTTTTTATGTTTTCTTTCTGTGGGGAAATTATGTGATAGGTCTTTATCAACGAAATACTGTTGACGTGTGGTGGCTACTGTGGCTTTTACAGTTTTACTGTAATGATTGGGTATTCTATTTCTGAAGAATGACATATAAGGATTTGAATTTTTGGTGCTTCAAATGAGGTATACCTTTGTTAGGGGGCAGACTGAGCCAGATGATCTTAGCATCTTAAGAGCCAGATGATCTTAACATCTTAAGAGCCAGATGAACTTTGCTAATTACATTTTAATTTTTTTATAGAGGACTTTGACATCACGTTTCACGTAATTATCATTTTTTCTGATAAAAAATTACAACCATGAAGTTGGACAAGAGATCCAACCCAAATGGATAATTATCAATTTTTCTTTATCTTCCTCTTTGTTTCTTTCTTTTTTAGTGGGCGTGCAACATGATTATCATGTTTATCTGACTCACGGCATTATAGTATCCGAATGATTGCAAGCCACATCATGATGTTTGATGTGCAAATGGATGAAATATTGAGCACTTTTATTTTGCAATGTGATTTTAGAGATTATACATGTGATGCTATTGTGTTTCATGGGGAAACAATATAGTAGATATGATAGGCTGATTATGGAGAACTTGATATCTATGATATTTTCTTGGAAGCTCTGATGTGAATGTTCAAAATATGTCACAGCCAACCATTTCTAGGATGCAATCTACATTGTATTCAATATTTTGATCTTTTCATTGTAGTGTTTATCATTCCATGATTGTAGTCCACAAATTTCAGGTTTCATGAATTCCTGAAGCTAGAGAATGAAATTGGAAACATCACAAGGCAGGAGGCTGTCAGCATGGTGGGGCAACTTGACAAATAGTCTGTTATTACTGGTTATACATTATGCTGTTACTTGATCTATGTTTTAAGAAATTTGGATGTTTAGTTATATTTGGGTTACTCTATCCTGTTGGTCAAGTTGCTGACTTCTATTTTGCGATTGCATTTGACCCAGGTTCCTCCACTGTTCCTGGATGTACGCCCGGATCATTTTGTTCTTGATAGTAAGCTACATTGCATTAATTTAATGCTATTAATATTCCTTTCCATTTTGATCTTATGAGTAAATTGAATTGGGCTCTTGATACATACATATGTGTGTATATATTTATATATGTATGTATGTGCCAATTCCGGAAATCATCCTTTCAGATTTGCCTAAGAAATTGTGAAACTTATCAACATAAGTTCTATATTTCCTCTATGAATGAAAGATGGGAGGATATTTTGATGATTTCCTTTGCTTTATGCAGTGTGTGCAGCTCCAGGCTCAAAAACATTTCAGTTACTTGAAATGATACACCGGTCAACAGAACCTGGTTCATTACCTTGTGGAATGGTCTTATTTCTTGTTTTACCCTTCTTTCCTCAAACTCTATTTTGCTATGGGTTCAACTTTTGTTATTCATTGCAATCCAGAGAGGAGATAGCTAGACTGCAACTTTCTCATTGGATTGCATTGTGTCTTCTTTTTCGTTGTGATAAAAACTTCCTGCATCCCAAGAATATGTAGTTTTATCGACTTTTGTACATCCCCTGGTGTAGGTGATAGCAAATGATGCTGATGTTCAAAGGTGTAATCTGCTTATCCACCAAACAAAGAGAATGTGCACTGCCAACTTGATAGTCACAAATCATGAGGCACAACACTTCCCTAGCTGCCGTTTGAATAAGAATCATGCTAATGCTTCTGAGATGGGAATTGTAAAGGAGCCTGATATTAGTCAACTTCTGTTTGATCGTGTCATGTGCGATGTTCCGTGCAGTGGGGATGGTACTCTTAGGAAGGCGCCTGATATTTGGAGAAAATGGTACTTGTTTTACGTTGGTCATAATTAAGTATATTAACTATAATTACTCTTGTTTTCATTGCCTAATGCCTGTTAATTTTTTTTCCCCTCTTTATCTTTTTTTTTTTGATACAGGGCTACTGGAATGGGCAATGGTCTTCATGGTCTACAAGTCCAGATAGCAATGAGAGGTGTGTCTACTTTGGGTTTTTATCTGTCAACCATTCTCTGCGGAGGTTAAAACGCTGAACAAGTAGCTCAGATCTTTATTGCCTCTCTGCCTGGGAGAAATCAGCTTTTGAAAAGCTTATATATGGCTTGACCATGTCTTTCCCAAAGTTAACAAGTTTATCTAGATCTTTGCTGAGAGAGGAAATGTGCTTGGTTCAATCACTCTGTGGCACAAGGGATTGCACTGAGAATAGAATGCAATTTGCTGAAAAAATGTCTTAGAGATCCAACTCTGGTGTCATGAAGGACAGTCCTGTCTTTGCTTAGCATACTTTGGCGCCTTGAAATTGCCTACGATACCATGACTAATAGGTCCAATTGTGTGTTTTAGATGTTGAACCATCTACTCACACATATGTGGGCTTACCAAGCTGAGCTCATAACCTCTTTCTTTCATTCATCAATTTCCCTCTAGTTGGTCACCTTTTTGGATGGGAATTGATTAGTGGAAGTCCTAAAAGTGATTTCTCCCGTCACACGTCAGATCAAGAGTAAGGGTAGTTTGTCAAGCTGGTGTAGTGTATTTCTACCCATAGAACGATTTGTTGGTTTTTTTGGCCGGCTGTTCATCTTTGTCAACCTTATGAAGGACGTATAGGTTTGCCTACTTGACCTATAAAATATAAGGAGGATGGGTAATTTAAAAAACAAGATGTGCCACGTAGCCATACACTAGTAGAGGTTAGCGGCTGAGTTTGCTAAGGCCTACCCTTCCAAATTATTGTATAGTAGCGCATAGTGTGGTAGGCGAGCAACTTGGTGACGCTGCTTAGGATTATGGATAGATAGCATCAGTGCATAGCATTCTTTGTGCTGAGAGTAGGGGGCAACACCATACCAACATCAAAGAACTTCTGTTCACTGACTCTCTATGGTGTTGCCTTTTGCTCCCCTACTAAACGGTAAAAGTCACGTATTGTGTTCCTTTTATCCTCCATAAATAGTTAGGTCTGATCTAGTATTTGGCCTTGCAACCAATTCAGGCTTCAACCTGATTTCTTATTTTTTAAACTAGGAAAGCCAATCACAGATTTCTAGTTTGCAATAGAACCATTGTTGTGCATTCAGAGTGAGGTTCTGAAAATAGGCCCATACATAATGGTATCAATGGCCACTGTTCATGTTGCTATCTGTTACAATGGGTCGAAAAAAAGTCAGGCCCATACATAATGGTATCAAAGGGTTCATGTTGCTATCTGTTACAATGGGTCGAAAAAAAGTCATACTTATATCACCCATTATGTCCCCATAACGCTAACATAATGGCCTAGAGCGGTTGTAACGGGCTGTTGCACGCCCATAATGGCTGCTATGAGTCCAAATTGTGTTTGATATGTGAAATTGTTGGGGGTCCTCAACATGGAAGAAGAGGAGAAGCAGCATAACAAATGTGTGATGTGTGCTGTGTGTGTGTGCGTTTGGGGGAGGGGAAGGAAAAAAGAGGTAGAGAGAGATAAAGAGAGGAATTACCAAGGACTAACATTTGCCATGGTTCTTGATTTCCCTTTCCTATCTCTTCTGCTTCAGTTGCCGCTGCAGCTGAAAGCTCAGCTGTGTCACTGGAANAAGGCCACTGTTCATGTTGCTATCTGTTACAATGGGTCGAAAAAAAGTCATACTTATATCACCCATTATGTCCCCATAACGCCAACATAATGGCCTAGAGCGGTTGTAACGGGCTGTTGCACGCCCATAATGGCTGCTATGAGTCCAAATTGTGTTTGATATGTGAAATTGTTGGGGGTCCTCAACATGGAAGAAGAGGAGAAGCAGCATAACAAATGTGTGATGTGTGTTGTGTGTGTGCACGTTTGGGGGAGGGGAAGGAAAAAAGAGGTAGAGAGAGATAGAGAGAGGAATTACCAAGGACTAACATTTGGCATGGTTCTTGATTTCCCTTTCCTATCTCTTCTGCTTCAGTTGCCGCTGCAGCTGAAAGCTCAGCTGTGTCACTGGAAGACTGATATTGCTGCTATCCCACCATCACAAGGCCTCAATTGCATTACAACTGGCCCTATTTTGTTGTGTTGTTTACTGTAGCATCCTTCACAATTTGTCGATTATGTAATTCTAGAAAGATTTTATCCAGGAATAACCTGAAACATAATTAAGCCCAAAAAGATGTAAAGGGTGAACATTAAGTTGTTTGACCTATAACTAGTTACCTTATACCTTATAACTAGTTAAAAGGTAACATCAAAATTTTATGTTTGTTTAAGTCGGTTGTTATTTTCATGTCTCGTTTATTTTGTTCTTTATTTTCGTTTTTTAAGAATTTGTTAATTTTATGTATGAAATCAAAGTGTGTGACTAAATAATATTTATTTGAAAAAAATATAATATTCATACATACTTGTAAAGTTTAAAGATGCACATTTGTATGTTTGAAATGATGTTTGAATTAAAATAGCACTAAGTTTAGTCCCCATTAATGGGGGTCTGGGAGGGTTAGATTGGGTACAAAGCCTAACCTGTCATGTTATTTGCGCGAAGTGGTTGCTCCCTTAAGTTTGAATCCAACCAAAAGGTTTTTGAGGCAAATTTTAACCACTGACCACTTCCATTTCGGTGTTTCCTGATCTAAACCCATGGTTTAGAGTTCCAATGCCATGACTCCAATATGCCCCAGTGGTAGATTCTACTTGAAATTTCAATTGTGCTTGGAATATAAGTAAAACTATTCTATTCAGCAGGCTCACCAGTCTTGGCAATTAATATTATTTCAGGTATTTCTTTGCTCAAAGTTGGTGGAAGAATGGTTTATTCGACTTGCTCAATGAATCCGGTTGAGAATGAGGCTGTGGTTGCTGAGGTAATATATTAGTAATTAGAAAGGGGTGTTATAGCTACAACTATGGAAGCAGCGTCATAATTGTTAACCATGTGATACATTTTGGAGTTAACAAGATTAACACTGATTGACACAAATGTTTGATTGTGGGAGAGGGGAGAGAGAGAGAAGAAAAGAGGATTTCTATTTTTCTATATTTTTTTTTTTTTTGTTTTGGGGGTTGGGTTTGATTTCGAGCATTCTGAGCCAACTTCCATCCTAGCTGCTGCTGCAAATAAGAGCAACTTCCTCCCCAGTGCTCATCTCTCTCTCTCTCTCTCTCTCTCTCTCTCTCTCTCTGTCCCTTTTCTCTCGTGTTGCGTGTGTGTGTGCTTACACATGTGCATTGGGTTGATGGATCAAACATCTTGTATCTCCATATGAATACATTGCAATGGCCATTATTGTCATGTTATCTTAAGGTAGTTCCTTTATCATTAATTTATTATCAATCTGGACACGTTTGTGGCAATTATGCTCACCCTTGATAATGTATTATTCACAGCATCTATTTGTATCATGTCATCCCTATATAGCTGTTGATGAGATGAGCACATGGTTAAACATCCTCCTCCTGCACCCCTCCCCTTCCAAAAAAACCCCAAAAAAGGGGGAAAGAAAGAAATAGGAAAAAAGAAAGTTTAATAGCATAATATTTGCTTTATGTTGGGTGCATGGAGAATGCTATGGGTCTTCCTCGTGTAGCAATTTGGTGATGTTTTAAGCCCGTGTCTAGACAAATATTCTCGACGCTGTTGATATCAATTTGGCAGCTGTTATTGCTAGGAATCTATACTTTGATTATCTGCTGCTAATAATCTAATCATTTAGGTTATGCCTTGTCTTATATATCATTAATGGTTAAACATCTAAATCTTTTAGTTATCTTGGACCAAAACTTAATTATTCTCTTATTAGCTGCGTTGGTGTATACCAAATTATATTATGATCATATTTGCATTTGGGCTTCTCAGGTTTGATATGCAATGCAGTGTCTTTAGTCATTTTGCTTGGACTGTTTATTTGGTACAATGTCTTGTAGTTATCTTTACTTCTCTAAGCTTCATTTTTCTTCTGTGTCTCTCTCTCTCTGAACTGATAATGTCTCAATTCACTCAGGTTCTGAGGAGGTGTGGGGAGTCTGTTGAACTTGTTGATGTCTCGAGTGAGCTCCCTCAGCTTGTTCGCAGGCCAGGCCTTAAGAAGTGGAAGGTTTGTTCTCAATTTTACTTACTGAATGATGATTTAGTGATAATATCATGCTATAAGATTTTTATTCATTTATTTGTAAATGCAGGTTCAAGATAAGAATGTCTGGTTAGCTTCTTACAAAGATGTCCCTACATTTCGCAGAGCTGGGATTAATCCCAGCATGTTTCCTTCTGGCAAAAGCTACATGGATGCATCTGACAATAGCCATGAAGCTTCCTGTGGAAAAATGCCTGACATTTGCAGTAATGGTAATTGTGAAAAGAGATCTGAGTTGTCAGAGGATCCTTTGGTTCCAACTGATGTCTCTGAGGAGGAAGTTACAACTCTTCCTTTAGAACGCTGCATGAGGATAGTACCTCATGATCAGAATACTGGAGCCTTCTTTATTGCTGTCTTTCAAAAGCTTTCTTCTTTGCCAGGTAACTCCAAAAATCATTTTAGTTATTGAACAATTTTGAGGAATCTAGGGCAGTCTAGTTGTTGGAATTGGTGAATCAAGAGGCCATGTATGGTAGGCATAATCTGTGATTCACATGTACCTAAATAGGCCTAACATGGCTTTATGATTGGTGACCGTAGTAACCAGGATCCCCAGGCCATCCCGTTCGGGGAAGGGAACTGGGGGTTGCATGCATGGGCGACATGTTCATAGTCAGCATTTTTTTTCTGCATCTTCAATTTCTTATGCACTTCTATCATGACCACATCATTGTTACTATTTTCTCGAGAAGATATTTTATTTCTCTTTCTGCAGCCATTCAGAAAAAACCGATAACTATGCGTGAGAAGCTGAATTGTAGTGATGATATTCAAGTCGAGAGATTAATACATGAGGTGAAAGAAGATAAAAATGGGGTGGGAGTCGATAATGAAACGGAGGAAGCTGCTTTGGATCCTGATACTAGTACAATGTCTGAAGAAAATGAACCAGAGGAGGTTCCTGGTGATATGGACACTGGTCCTGAGGTGGTCAGAGGAAAGAAAAAGCTACAGATTCAAGGCAAATGGCGAGGGGTGGACCCTGTTGTTTTTTTCAGGGATGATGTCATTGTAGATGGTATAAAGGCATTCTATGGTATCAAGGAATCCTTTCCATTCAGTGGTCACCTTGTCACAAGAAACAGCGATACTAACCATGTCAAGAGAATTTACTATATATCAAATTCTGTTAAGGAAATTCTTGAACTGAATTTCCTAGCTGGCCAGCAACTTAAGATAACTTCCATTGGCCTGAAGATGTTTGTGAGTTTTTCGTTTACTGTGTTTGCTATTTCTCTTGCTTGCCAGAGTGCCTTTTTGTTTGTATATTAAGAAATGTGAATTGAAGTTAATTGCTTAACTTATCAACAAATAGGTAGATTAGTACATAAAAATACCTAATGATTTTAAAGGACTCAGCAGCCTGATTTGCTAAAGAATAATTTTTTTTTCGTCAGGATGACCTTTAAATCTTGGTGTGATCCATTGTTTTGTCTGATTTTTCAGGAACGTCAAACGTCAAAAGAAGGCACTGCCTCACCCTGTTCATTCAGGATATCATCTGAAGGATTGCCTCTGCTTCTCACACATATAACAAAACAGATCTTATGCGCATCCCCAGTGGACTTCAAACATTTATTGCAATACAAAACCATCAAGTTTGCCGATTTTGTTGATGCTAAATTTGGGGAAGAGGCTTCAAATTTAATGTCGGGTTGTTGTGTGGTTGTTCTAAATAAAGGTTTGTGACCCGTCATGCATGAGCTTTCTGAAAATAGTAACTGCTTGTGCATGTGTATACTAAGCTTGTTATCCGTATTGTGCAGATGGCCAGACCTTGCCAGATCCTCTTCATGCAGATGCATCAAAGATTGCCATCGGATGCTGGAGGGGTAGGACCAATATATCTGTGATGATAACAGCTATTGACTGCCAGGAACTGCAGGAAAGGCTGTTGTTGCGCATGGAAGCCGAAAAGGGTTCTTTGTTGCAGGAAAATAAGGACTCTTCTGAGGCCGACAGACAATGTAGTGAAAGTGAATCATACAAAAATTGAAGAAGATGGTGAATCAGCGACTGTTAGTTGAATTTTTTTTTTATAGTTTGATCTCCCTGTTGTACCCTTCACTTATATTCGTCAGAAAGTTTTGTCTCCTTCTCATTATCAGANACGGTGAATCAACGACTGTTAGTTGAATTTTTTTTTTATAGTTTGATCTCTGTGTTGTACCCTTCACTTATATTCGTCAGAAAGTTTTGTCTCCTTCTCATTATCAGATGTGATAAGGATGTGTTGCTCTCTGTTTTGCTTAGATTTGAGAGTTCCACAGCTGTTGATTGTGTTTGACTATGGATAAGATAACTGATTTGTATAATGATTTGCTTGTGAATTGTAATCTGTTTTCTGATAATTAGGGATGTTTCTTCAGGCTTAAATTGGACATAGCATAGTACTCCTAATGATCTTGAATGATATTCGTTTATTCTGTGTCCTGAAATTACATTGCGTAGAAAGTTGAGAAACCGCTAAATCTTGCAAGCATTTGTATTTTGGTGTTTTAAGATCATCTTGTGGGTGCCTTATATTAACAAAAAGATTATAAGACGATTGTTGTTGTTTAGATTGAGAGAAGTATATGAATTGAACTGCTGTGACAAGTTAATCANTGGTGTTTTAAGATCATCTTGTGGGTGCCTTATATTAACAAAAAGATTATAAGACGATGGTTGTTGTTTAGATTGAGAGAAGTATATGAATTGAACTGCTGTGACAAGTTAATCATCATTTCATATAATTCTGCAGAAAAATTGTTCATAATTATGTCTCATTGGCTTTAGACTTCAGAGTATCTCATCTTCATGCCACTTTTTGTTGAAATTGACAAATAAAGAAGCTCATGAGGTAATACATAATAATAATAATAATAAAAAAAATGTTATTTAATAAGGAAAATTTTTCACTCACACCCTTTGTAATTTATCATATCTTTAACGACACCTTCTCTATTATNATAATAATAATAATAATAAAATGTTATTTAATAAGGAAAAATTTTCACTCACACCCTTTGTAATTTATCATATCTTTAACGACACCTTCTCTATTATCAAAAATATCTTTAACACCCTTTGCCATTAAACCATTATTTATAACAAATTAAATTATTTAAAATGCCAAAATTGCCCTTACATAAACTCCAATTCGAATAAAATTCAAACTAATTGAAATTTATTTTTTCTACGTATTAAAATTCGAGCTAAATTCTTTTTTTCTATTAAAATTTTAGTCTATTAAAATTCGATTCGAATTGATTAAATTTTATTTATTTATGTATTAAAATTCAGGCCTATTAATTGTTTTTTTACATATTAAAATTTGAGCTGATTTAACCTCTACTCGAGCTGTTAACCCTGATAAAAAAATTTTTCGAGCCGATTAGAATTTATATTTTTTTATTTATTAAAATTTGATTCAAGTTGATTAAAATATATTTTTTATGTATTAGAATTTGAATCAATTAAATTAATATTTTTTTATTTATCAAAATTTGGGTTAATGAAAATTTAATACGAGTTGATTAAATTTTGATTTGAGCCTCGAATAGAATTTTAATCGGCCAAAATTTTAGTAAGTAAAAAAAATATAATTTTTAATCAACTCAAATTTTAATTAGTTCAAATTAAATTTTAATATATATCATAGACAATTTAATAAAATTATATTCTAATTAACACCTTTAATCTCACGGAGGACGTCAGTAAAAATTCAAAAAATAAAAAAATTATCACAAAATAGTCCACGATGATCTAGCAAACTCTAAAAACAAAGTTCATTTTCCAACGATCAATCCCAAAAGCTAGACTCGGAAGGGCATTAGGTCAAGGTCTATGTCTTTCGGAATCCGACGTCGAGGCGGGAACTTGGGAAGAAAGCTGGCTATGCGCTTTGCAGTCTCCAAATACACAGCATACTCATATATCACACCAACACCTTCGATGTCTGTGTCATTGTGTTTTCTCAGTTCGTTACATTCTATTTCTGAAGCCAGCTTCAAACTGGCCATTACTAAACCACTTTCTGTCCTTTGGAGTTTTTCCTTCATTTTCTTCTTAAAAGTCCACGAACCAGTTTTCCAGTTGAAGTGGTACAATGGAAGGAAGCGCTGGCCATAAATGGCAGTGAACTCCAGTGCTGCTAAGATGAACTCAAATTCTTCATTGGACATGTAGTAGGGGAAGCTGATTCTTGTCCATCCTGGCTTCATTCCATTGTAACCCTGCTCATCACACAAAATCACTCTTTAGTAGTACATATAATCGAATAGTGTCGTGACGTGTTCGGATTGGATTTGGATTGACATCACGCCAGGTCACTTCTAGTTCTAATTAACTTTGACTTGATGTCTAATTCAAAATACTTATTACTAGTTGTGTCATGTTCGAGTTCACACATATATAAGCTGTGAACAAAAAATTTAATATGAGAAGAACCCATTCCTCTCCACCAACTGCACCACTCATATAGGACCTTGTAAAACAAAATCTATTTAATCTACATACTAGGAAAACATAATTTTTTTTAAAAAAAGAATTAACACCTAATAAAGAAAAAAAAAATTCTTCATACCATACAATTAAACGAGTTTGTTGTGTTAGAATTGAGTTATTCTTATTTGAATGAACCTGGCTTGTTATGATTTGTGTTAGATGGTTGTATAATTTTTGAGTTAGTATCAAGAATTAATCAATTCTAAGATGCTAATTACGTATAGTGTCGAAAATTATCCTCCCTAGTAGATTTGTGAATTCCGTTTGTGAAGAAATGGACAACTCACCATTTGAATAGCGGCTTTGAAGGCGAGTGACCGCGACTCGTCGACATTGAGTAGTCTGTGACCATAGGGTCCTGCACACGCGCACCCACCTCGAGCCTGGATGCCGAAGAGATCATTGAGGAGGCTTGCAACGAAAGGCCCATGGAGAGGCTTATCTCTCTTATTACCTGTCTCTCTCCATAGGTAAAGTCCCTTTGTGATCTCTTCTCCATCTAAATTCTCCTCAATATTTGTATTAACCGATGGAATATACGTAGTCGAGTAAACGAGAAAAGACAGGATAGCTAGTCGTTTTGCGCTCGTATTTCCTAAAATCCATATATTCGGATTCGGAAGCAACCTTGCTAGTGCTCGTTCAATATAGATGTCCTCTTGCCTTTCAATTTGTTTGTGACCAATGTATTCCTTCACCCAGAATGCCAATGCTGTTCTAATTTTCTGGATAATCGGTGGAGTTCCAGCGTCTTCTCTTTCTTCTATGTTTTTCGAATATAATGTGTCCTGAAATTCACGAAAGTTTCATTACTCGATTAGAAGTTTTTTTGAACTTTATCTTGCTTCAATTTGTCGTTGTGTTTTCAATAAAATCATGGTTTAAACTCACATTTTTCAGTGTAAAACATGTTCGCAAAATACATTTCAATAGAAAATCTTGCAAACATGTTTTCAAACATATTTTGACATGAGAAAGTACCAGCTTAAACTACATTTTAAACAATAGTATGCTGGGAATAAGTTAAAAATTGTGGTAAAATAGCATAAAGTTCAAATATTATAGTAGAATGTTTAAAGAGTTATGTCACAACCTTCATGTACTATATATTTTTGGTATAATACCAAGTCGATAAAAAACTTGGTTCCGAGAGAATATATACTCCGGCAAGCATAAAACTTGTAACAGATACCACTTGCCTTTTCATTGAAACCATTGACAAAATCAACAGTTCCTCCTCCACAAGTTGATGGAGCAGAATCCTTGAGCTGATAAAGGGCCTTGTTCATCAGAAGGATGCCCGGAGACCCCGGCCCTCCGAGAAACTTGTGCGGACTAAGAAAAACGGCGTCGTAGCCATCAATCTCTCCCGATCTCATGTTGATCTCCACATAAGGACCACTGCCATGCAAAATTTATAGCCTATGAGATTATTTATTTATTTCATTGCAATCTTAATCGGATAAAGATGCAATGATGTGGTCAAAAATCAAACCTCGTTGCTTTGCCCGACGACAATTTTTTTGATTGTATTTATTTCATATTTTTTTATACACGAATATTTTTGCACTACTCAATTTTAAATCACATAAAAATTTTGCACGCACCTTAATTAAAACATACCAAATTACTAACTTTTTATATGATCGATGGTGTAATATAAAAAGTTTAATATTTTCAAATGTAAATTGAGAATTTGAAGATTTTTCAAGGTGCAAAATGTCATTTACCCGACAATATTACTGACCCACCAAAATGTAATGCGCAAAATTTGAATAACACCATACTAACAAGAAACTAAGGCTAAAAGTCGTGAAGCTGCAATAATGATATTTTTGGTTCCATTTTTACGTATTTGATAACCATGACAACTTTCACATAAATTGAATTTTATTTTTTGTCCTATTTTTTAGCCAGCATAACATTACCCACAAAATTTAGTACCTTGCTGCAAAATCAAAGCATGCAAAACCTCCATATTGGTGGAGAAGACAAGCAAGAGCTCTTGTGTCGGAGTAAATTCCGGTGACGTTACTACAAGCAGAGAAAGAACCTAACATTGGCCGGTTTTCGCACTGATAAAAGTTAAGTTGTAGTCTCAGAGCATTCATGTCTAACAAGCCATTCTCATCCAAACCAATCTCTATCACCTCTGCCAAGCTTTGCCTCCATGAGAGGATGTTGGAGTGGTGCTCATAAGGCCCGACGAAAACTACCCATCTTTCTATATTGCTAAGGATACTCAATACTTTTTCCCTCAATTTTGAAGAGATCGCGATTCCCATGACTTCTTGGAGCCGTTTAATAGCTGCAGTTGTGCCCGAGCCACAAAATATTAGGGCATCATCTTGGCTGCCTCCTAAGCATTTCTTGACGTACTTAGATGCTTCATGCACTGTTTTTGTTGTCTTGTGCCCCACGTAACTGTCACTAGTGTGACTATTTCCTACATACAAAACTATGTTTTAAGTAGAGGTGACAATCAAATCGTGTTTGGTTATATTTGATTAGAGGGAGTGTATGTTTTTATTTTGCTCCAGTATATTTAACTATGTTTCTGTTTTTGAGAGAGATTGAGTGTGCATTCAGAGATTGTTTCTTTATTTGTGCAGCGTTTTATTAGTGTATAGGTGTGTGTTTGTATTTTTCTCATATTGTGTAAATTTGTGTGTAAGTGTGAGAATGTTTTCTCGTTTTAGTGGATGTTTTTAATCTTTATGTTAGGAACGGAACCATAAACTTATCAAAATCGAATTTTACATAATATTTATTTATAATAAGCTGAAAATGCTAATTTGACATAAATTCATAAAGAGAAAGTAGATCTCCACGTAAAAATGAGAGGGAATGTGCTTCGGTAATCTCACGTATAAAATTTGATTCATTTGTTTATTGAATTTTATTTTAAATAATGATAAATAGAAAAAACAATGGCAAAAAATGTGACGCTAACATGATAGTACTTTTATTTTGAGTAGATTGTACTTTGCGCTTCGAAAGAATTAAAATTTTATACTTTATTCTTTCAAAAATTATATTTATTACATTATACCCTCAATGTAATAAAAATTAATTCTTCCATTGAACAAAATCATCTAAATGCATTGATTGACTAACCATAGGAAGGAAGAACTTTGTTGATGATGTAGTTTTCAATGTAGTGAAGACACTGGCCGGAGGCAGTGTGATCGGCATACGTGAGCCTGCGCTTTCCGAGAGGCGTGTCAAATTGAGAATCGCGGCCAATAATCTGAGAACGAAGCCAAGATAGTTTCTTCTCCGTCGGGCACTCACTCTCCGGCACACCTTTTTCAACTATGTGAAATGATTCCTCAATGAGATGAGGGGTCAGATCATCGGCAGAACCTGGAGGTGAACTAACGGTGGTACTAAACCAAGAATGTCCCTCCTCTTGTCCTCTTTGAACGTATCTCAATGTGGGGACCTCAAACTCCATGTTTGAAATTAGAAGGTAAAAAGTATCACACAAAACAAGAAGAAGAAGAAGAAGAAGAAATGGTTGGTGCCTTGTGATGAACAGAGACTTGCATTTGTAAGTAGGCAGAAAATATTCGGTAATTATAAGGTACTGAGCTGTGATTGACAGCTGGTACTCATCACCAATCAACGGATATCACCTTATATTTTGTCATTGATAGGTACTATCACTGATAGCTAGTATTCATCATCAATCAACAGATGTCACCTCATTGACAGCTGATATTCATTTTTTTTCTCTCCACTGCCTACCTTGAGGTGTCATCCGTTGATTGGTGATGGGTACCAACTGTCAATCACAGCCTGATACCTGATAAGTACTTAATATTTTCTCGTAAGAAAGATATTGCTAGACAAATAAAAAACGACATAAAAAAAAGAGGGGTTAATAATATTTTTGATTCTTAAATTAAATATATATTTTTTGTCAATTTAGTCTTAATTGTATCAATTTTGACAATTGGGTTCTTAAAGTATTCAATTCGTGTCACTTTGGTCTTTATTTAGATAATCCGTTAATTGTTTATATGGAAGTGAAGTGATCACGTGTCATTTTTTTAAACGATATCGCGTGATCATTCTGTAAAAAATTTAACAGTCCGTCTATTTAGAGACCAAAATAACACGAATTGAATATTTTTGTGACCAAATTGATACAATGACGACTAAATTGACAAAAAATACATATTTTAGGGATTAAAAGTGTTATCAATCCTAAAAAAATTATCAAATCATGTGACACTGATGTTTTGATTTTATTTTTATTAAACTAATATTAAAAAACAATTGCCACATCATTGAGCATTATTTTCAGTTATATATATTTTTTGGGTATATTACGCCCATAAGAAAACAAAAAAAAGAAGAGAAATAGTAAGGCCACTTTGCAGGCCAAGGAACAAATAAAATTTGCCGATCGACCTTGATGTAAATACACCAAAAATATCCTCATTATTTCATTTAATTTTCACTCTAATGCCCCTCCCTATACATCACCTCCATATTCTCTCTCTCTCTCTCTCTCTCTCCATAGATGTTGCCCAAAAAGTTCAACAGTGGCAGAGTTAGGAATATTATCTAGAATTGACACACTTTAAATATAAATTTTATTTTATCCTTTAATAGATAAAAATCAAATGGTATATTTATATTTTTTACATTGTATTTGATACTTAAAAATTCATTAAACATAAAAAAATAAGGTCAGTTTGAAAAAAATTAACATCTATACATCAAGGATCAATTATATAATTTATTTGGCATAAATAAAAGTAATATTCTATAATTTTTAACCTTCTTACAAATTTCACATTTTAGTCATTTTTGGCTGTATATTTTATAATTTTTGAACCAAATTAAGGTTGCAACAAATCATATTGATATTCTAACAACACATAAATATCATGCATATGAATCAATTTTAGTTTGTTGATTTTAAGATATTTTATTTTATTTTTTGGTTCTAGTGTCAAACTTATTTGACCCAATTAATTTTGTTTTTCCTAAATCATTAGAGTGACCCAATTAAAAATAGCCAAATATATATATAAAACATATATAAGTTTAAAAAAATTATTTCTCCCCCCCCCCCCCTCCCCTAAA
>CAUOFW020003981.1:306421-319332 GCA_963454935.2 Ilex paraguariensis | reverse complement strand
GTGGTGGATGGTGGAGCTTGATTCCAACGGCTGTGGGTGGTGGCTCTCGATTCCAGCGGTGGTGGGTGGTGGCGCTCGATTCCATCGGTGGTGGATGGTGACGCTCGATTCCATCGGTGGTGGATGGTGACGCTCGATTCCAGCTGAGAAGTCTTGCGCAAAGGGAGAGCTGGGTGGTCGCTGGCCGAAGAGAGGGAGGTGCGTTGGAGAAGAGAGAGAGATGGGATTGGAGAAGAGAGAGAGATGGGCGTAATATTTTTTTTGTGAGACTATTTTATTTGTACACGAATGCCCACTTGTTTTTGGAGTATAATAACCAAAATGTCCCTTAATACCCTGGTAAGCACATGACGTTTTCCTTGGTGTTTTGGATGGAAGTTAGTGTTTTGGATGGAAGTTAGGTGTATGGACCAATGTGTGAACAAGGACGATGAAATTGACAAAATTAAAAGTTTATAGACAAAAGTATAATAAGTGATAAATCTCGGGAACCGTTGGTACAATTAACTCTAAAAAAGATGTCTGTCGAAGAATTTCACAAATTCGAAGCATATGTTTTGCTACATATTTAGAATATGTGTGTGTATCTAATATTAGTAGTGAACATGATTAAAGAATCTTGACTTTCCTAAGTCCTCTGAAAATGAAACAAAAAATGGGTAGTGTATAACATTTCTGATCCATGGGTTACATGGTATATAATCGCATCAAGTGCACATTGCTCCCCTTGTATAATGGGTTGCAAGGTGATACTGATCCTTGAACCCAATCTCGAAGTGTAGCGGTAGGGTGAATGAGCATTTACCATCGCTCAAACTCCTATGACTATATAATAAATGTGGATTTAGGCCTTATCTCAGGTAACTACACCCTCCTCCTCAGAAAATGTGAGGTGAACATACGATTTTTTACTGCTTTTTGGGGGATCACTTGGAAAAGATATTTTAACAGTAAACACAACAATTTTTTAATCACAATAGACAGGTTTACTGCAGAGAGAATTTGAGGTTGATTCCTTGACATTGCACACCTATAATCTTCTATTCTAACCAAGTCCTTTTGGCTTAACCTGATATAGGCCTATGTGACACAAGATGATACTCTAATGACTACATTAACAGTAAGAGAAGCTGTATACTACTCAGCTCAACTCCAACTTCCTGATTCCATGTCAAAATACGAGAAGAAGGAGAGAGCTGATGCAACAATTAGAGAGATGGGATTGCAAGACGCCATGGACACAAGAATTGGAGGGTGGAGTGTGAAAGGACTTAGCGGTGGACAAAAGAGAAGAGTTAGCATTTGCATTGAAATCTTGACGCGCCCAAAGCTTCTCTTCCTAGATGAGCCTACTAGTGGCCTTGACAGTGCAGCGTCTTACCATGTCATGAACCGAATTATCAGACTTGCCCAACAAGACAGAAGGACAATCATTGCATCTATCCATCAACCGAGTAGTGAAGTTTTTGAGCTTTTCCAGAATCTTTGCCTTCTCTCCTCTGGTAGAACCGTCTATTTTGGCTCCACTTCAGCAGCAAATGAGGTAAAATTATAGCTTCCTTGAGTATGCATGCAAAATCAAGGATCACCTTTCAGATTCTGTTCTTGTAAATTGTTTGAGATAAATATATAATTCAATGAACTTATGGAGCAGTTAATACTTTATGGTCAACTTGGTGCAGTTTTTTGTTTTGAATGGCTTCCCATGTCCAGCTATGAGAAACCCATCTGATCACTACCTTAGAACTGTCAACAAAGACTTCGATGCTGTAAGTAGTATTTTAGTTCAATATGAGAAACAACTACTAGGTCTTTATGGTATAGATAATTGACCAAGAGATATTTTGAGAAACAATTGGCCATTGACATCAGGATATTGAACAAGGACTTGGTGGAAAAATAAGCGCTACTGAAGCAATTAACATTTTTGTCAAGTCGTATAAATCATCAGAGGCATGCCAACAAGTTCAACAGTATGTATCTGAGATATGTCAACAGGTACCACAGCAGCCGTTAAAGTCCCTTGTTCACTCGTTTATATATAACATAGAATTCAATTAATATGGATGACCCATATTGCCAAAAAAACTAGTACTAAAAAGGGAAATTTTGTTTTTGTTTTTGTTTTTGTTTTTGTAGAATGGAGGAACACTGAACAAGAAGGGAAGCCAAGCGGGCTTCATTACTCAATGCCTTGTTCTCACGCAAAGATCTTTTGTGAACATGTATCGTGATCTAGGCTATTACTGGCTTCGCCTTGCAATATACATTGCATTGTGCTTATGCGTAGGGACTATCTTCTATGACATTGGTTTTACTTTTGGCTCAATTCAGGTACATAATGAACACCTTATAATTAAACCAAAGAAATTGATTATCATTAAATTTCTAAGTCAAAGTAAGAAAACACACTATCTGACTTCCTATTTTTTATTTACAGGCTAGAGGTTCGATGCTCATGTTTGTTGCGGCGTTCTTGACATTTATGGCCATCGGTGGATTCCCCTCATTTGTGGAGGACATGAAGGTGCTTCTTTTGTTACTTATTAATCAACAATAAATTTTAGATTCCAACTTATATTTTGTTTACAGTTTTCTTTTGTCTCATGATGAATAATAGATTTTCAGCAGAGAAAGATTAAATGGGCACTATGGTGTGGCTGCATTTGTTGTTGGGAACACATTTTCTTCCATTCCTTACTTGCTAATAATCTCTTTAATACCCGGGGCAATAGCTTACTACCTCGTCGGCCTTCAAAAGGGGATCGACCATTTTGTTTTCTTTGCTCTGCTGCTCTTTTCGTGCATGATGTTGGTTGAGAGCCTGATGATGATCGTTGCAAGCGTGGTGCCCGATTTTCTCATGGGCATCATAACAGGTGCTGGAATTCAAGGTGTGATGATGCTAAATGGCGGTTTTTTTCGCTTGCCCGATGACCTTCCTAAACCATTTTGGAGGTATCCAATGTACTACATTGCCTTCCACAAGTATGCAAATCAAGGGTTCTACAAGAATGAATTTGAAGGATTGACATTTCCGAAGGAACACGAGGGAGGACCACCTACTATTACTGGTGATGAGATTTTGAGGAATGTTTGGCAAGTGGAATTGGGTTACTCTAAGTGGGTTGATGTTGCTATACTATTCGGAATGGTGGTTCTGTATAGGCTTATGTTTTGGGGAATTATCAAGTTCACTGAGAAAGTTAATCCTATTATCAGAGGTCTTACTGCTGTTCCTCCTCAGCAATCAATTCCCATAAAAGATCCCTCTTCGACCCTTCTACATGAAGCAAGAATTTAGGGATTTTAAGTTTTTTGGTATAAAATAAGGGTGACTGATCTTTTGCTCTCTAAAAGATCTTTATTTTGAATCTTGGCACCTTCAATTGAAGAAAAAATGTAGTGATGTAATCTTAAGAGTGAATAATCGTTTGCTCTCTAAAATTTTTTTATTTTATACATTGGCACCTTCAATTGAATAAAAATACAATGATGTAATCTTTAAATGAAATGTTCCGTTTCGTTGTTTGACAACTATTTTTTGGTGCATTTTTTTATAGTTTTTATGTATGTGCATAATTGTTTTTATATTATTCAATTTGAAGGGTTATAGGTTGTGCTCAATTTTATTACAACAAACCCTATTGCTATTTTTTTTTATTTGATTGATGATGCAAGATGGGGATTTTAATTTTTCAATATGTAAAATGAGAATTTTAAGTTTTTTAAGGGTGTATCATATTATTAGTCCTAATTTTTTACAACCCAAGAAAAGTTCATCATGCTGATGGTGTGCGGCTCCATCCTACATAGACTGTACAGGCAAACTCTCTCCTGCTTATGGTACGTGAGAATGCTTTTACATGGAAATGGAATGGACGTAAGAATAAAATGAACATATGAATAAAATTGAATGCACATTACTATTCTAATATTTGATAACAATTAAGATTAAATATTAGAATAGAATTAAAAATTCATTCAAATATTTGGATAATTNGGACGTAAGAATAAAATGAACATATGAATAAAATTGAATGCACGTTACTATTCTAATGTTTGATAACAATTAAGATTAAATATTAGAATAGAATTAAAAATTCATTCAAATATTTGGATAATTCTTAGACACGGATCCGCCATGACCTCGGACCTATAACCTAAACCTAGACTCAAACTTGACCCTAGACCCATACCCCAAACCTAGACGGACCTTGCTTGGGGCCGGAACCCCAACCCCAACCCCAACTCGAGTGATGATTGTGGTAACGAATGATGATAGTTGAGAATGAAAAATACCACCAAATATTTAAGAATGAGAAATCCTACACTAGTAGGATTAGAAAATCTATGGTAATGGGATTAAATTTTTATTACTACATACCAAATATTGAAATGTGTAATACTAAGTAATGGTCATTTCATTCTCATACTTCATTACTACCTACTAAACGCACTAGAGATGAATGGTCGGGTTGTCAAAATTTGACCTCGTTTACATGTAAATTGATCAAAAGAAATTACAGCTTGACCCAAAAAATTATAATTCTTAATATGGTACCTCTTATATATATTGTAAACTCACTATAAAAAAGTTTTGACGAAATATTCGAGGGACTAATTTTATGTTTTTATTTTCTCAATCATGTTATAAGTGTAAGAAATTGTAAGTTATAGAAACTTATTCTTTTGTACCCTTTTTAAATTTATAATTTAATAACTCAATAACTTAAAAGTTATAACTCAATCGATTTAAAATCATTCAATGGGATCGATTATGATTGTTCTCAAAATTCAAACTATATCGAGACCTAAGTTTGATCGACTTCAACAACAATGTGACCAAACTGACTTGCAATTTTCTCAACTTTGTTGTAGGGTCTTGGAGACTTTCCAGAAAGAGTTGCCATTTCTTTGCGAAACCCACCGTCATAAATTTGGCCACCCAACATCTGAACATCATAAATTCAATGATAGACAATTTTGTTTCCTAAAACAATGACATTCAATTTTGTTTCCTTATATTCAATGACAGGAATGCTCCGTTTAATAGGAAAGATGGAAAGTAAGAAGGTCGTCCACGTTATGTGCAGTCGTTCGTTCTAACAACTGAAATTAATTGAAAGATTTAATTAATACAAAATTGATAATTGAGGGAGTGAATTGAGACTGTGTATGAATGTTTAAAGTATATAAGTATGTAATATAAATTTCTAAAATTTGATGTTGTTTGTTGGGGCTGAAATAATAGATTGTGGAAGTGTGGGGGCATAAAATGGATATATAGAAGATTTTTGATGAATATCTGGTATATGAATTTTATTAAAATTAAGTACATATTAAGCAAATATATTTTTACTCTTGAATCAAGATTATTTTCTACTTTAAAAATATTTGAAAAACTTAAGTTATCATTTCGAACATCATTAAATAACAGGAAGATGACTACAGTATTAAAGGCAGTACTAAACACGTGAGCCCCCATACATACGCATGATTATTAATTGTTTCATTTTGCCCCAAAACTATGTGATTTTATTTCACTTTGTCTCAATATATTGATATTTTCATATTTTCGGACCAAAAGATAAACGGACAATTGCATTTTAGGCGATATGAAAAAATATAAAAATAATTGAGAAAATAATGTACAACATTTATTATTTAATTCAAAAAGAAAAATAAAATTATAATTATAATTTAGGAGGAGAAAGTATAATTACCCTAAGATTTAATTAGTATGTGATTATCCACATCTTTTTTTTTCTTTTGAAGGGGAAAGGGGAATGGGACTTGAATCCTTAATCTTAAGAAGATAAAGTCTTTACAAGACAAAGAGTATTATTGGATCAAAAACCCATTAATTGATTATCCACATCTCAACCATGGGATTTAGTTCCAAAGAGTTATTGCAATCACGCGTTTTTCGTATTTATGATCTTAGTATAGACTTCCCATACACACAATCTTGCATAAACAAATGCCCAATTGTTAAACCTAATTTTACATTGAGAGAAAATCATTAAACCCAAATTAGGGTAAGATTATTGTCTGAAAGAGGTAAATCGTCACCAATTATAACCTAAATCAAGTTAAAATTCAAAAAGATTCATAATAACTCTTTGTTTTTTTTTGAATAGGATAACTACAACCACTCATACTTAAAGTGTGAGGGCCATAGAGGTTTTCCCCAAACTCATTCCCACTAAAAATATAATTCTCAAACCCAGTCACTTTTAAATTTAATTCTCAAATCCAGTCTTTTTTTAAAAAAGTCATTTGAAATGACGTTTTATCACCTAAAAACGTCATTTGTAATGACAATTTGAAGTTTTAATTTTTTTCCTAAAAACGCCATTGATAATGACGTTTTTAAAGTTGTAATTCAAAATGACACTTTTAAACATGATTTTTTTAAACAGCAGTAACAGACGTTAAAAATTACAAAGGGGATGAAAATATCATTCAAAATGACATTTTCATCTCTTTGTTTAAATGACGTTCTCTACCCCATAACTTTTTTACAATGACGTTTTCTTCCAACCCAACTTGTAATAAAATTTCATAAGAGTTAATAATTTCACCTTATGTCTCACATAATAATTTAGCAGATAAAAAAAAATTAAATAAATTTAAATAAATATAATTCCCTTTTCATAATAATTTTAAACTTATTTTATAATCGAAAATAAAATTCACAAAAGCATAATTTAATTTCATATTTTTCAATATAAAAACATATTAGTAAAACATATATTTAATAAAAAAACTTAAAAGCGTGGTTTGAAATCACACTTTTATATCAAAAAATATGTATTTAATCCATTCTTTAACCCGTGCTTTACTAAATTGCAGATACTCCTGATCATGAAATCTCAGTATGAATTCCAACATTTTATGATCGATCATGTCATTTAAAATTATAACTTACACCTCGAAAAAATTACAACTTTGCCTTAAAAAGTTTTAATTTTAGATACGATACCACTGATGGTACCATGTCGTTTTCCCATTTTAATAAGAATATATTACAATTGTTTAAAGTTCAATCACATTACACATAATATCCAAAAAAGAGAGAATGTAATAAAAAATTATATTTTAGTCATCACCCATTTTACTTGATATGCACATAAATTGAGTAAAAAAAATCTCAATATTATAATCTTGCTTCCCACATTATAAAAATATCTCAATCTGGAGGAGCTTTTCTCCAAACTCAATCGGCCCTAAAATTTTATTTCACAAACATAGTCTCTTTTTATAAAACGTCACTTTAAATGACGTTTTTAATACGCCAATGAATTTTTTGGCTGAGATTTCTCACTACATTCACTGCGAACTTATGGTTTGGAATGTGAACAGCTTTGCAATCTTCACCCCTTACAATTGTTGGTGACCACCACCCCACATGCTGCCAAAGCAAAAAGGTAAAAGCTTATAAGGACCCGCATAAGCAAGTTTTCGGGAAGAGTTATATATAAGCAGTCAACTTCCAGAGGGATCAATAGTGAGAAATTGCTTCATAAGAACAAAGACGCAAGGGTCTGTTTACATCATTCATCATAAAGCAGGTACAAATTGTAATCATTAAAATAAGATGAAATAAAGTGCATTCCAAGTCCATATAATCTTTCTCTTTGTCCTCTTCATACATATGGATCTACTTATGAACATATACGTACCTTAACAGTACCAGAAATTTCATAGCCTTCAATCTTTGTCTGAATCCACTCATTNCAAGTCCATATAATCTTTCTCTTTGTCCTCTTCATACATATGGATCTACTTATGAACATATACGTACCTTAACAGTACCAGAAATTTCATAGCCTTCAATCTTTGTCTGAATCCACTCATTCACGACAAATGGACGGGTTGCATGAATCATTGCACTTGAAAGAAAATTTGTGAATATCTGCAAATGGCAAAAACAGTTGTCATGGATCAAAATATATAATCGACGGAACTATAGAGAACATATATATCTTAGGAGTAATCCTCATGTTGGTGAAGGAATAGAAGGGATGAACTATTTTACACAGTAGAAATATAAATCACACCTCACGACCAGCCAGTGTCAACAAGACTGTTCCAAGACCCACCTGCAGTGAGCCATTTCTGTGTGGAGAAACCTAGCAACTCCATAAACAATGACAGGGCAGCAACCCATACAGTAGTATACACAGCTTTGCCCGCAAATTGGAAGCCCATCTGCCAAGAATCAAGAGAAAATTATTGACAATATAATTAGTGGCTGACATTACCTTTCGAGATAATTAGATAGCACATTACCTTTGAAAGAATTACTAGTTGTGTAAAAAGTAAGAGGAAGAATGGATAAAATTAATGTCATTGCAATATTGCTAAGTGAATATAGATTGGAATTCAATATAGTTGCGAAAAGCCAATGCACTTCCTTTGATTCCATAAGTTGTGTCCATAAATTCGTACATTGGACTCACAAATATCTACAAATACAAGATGGAGCTCAAAATTTAGTGCAGCAATAAATCCAAAGGAACTGAAAAAGGGGAACATGAAAAAGGAGCATGGTTGGACATTTAGGTCTCCAAGAAGATAGAAAAAGCAGAGTAAGGGGGGGTGATTGTCACATGCAAAGCGATGACAGTTTGCAAGAAGGCAGCAACATTAGCCATTGTCTTCACCCAACAGTGAGACAAGTCCCAACAGTGAGACAAGTCTCACTGTTGCCTGTTACAAGAATAACACAAGAACTTGTGAGGATGAAACAAAATAAATTAAAGGGGTGAAAAAAATTGCAGGATGCTGACTGCTTTAAAGTAACCAGTGGCACAGCTCCACTACTTCTAGGAACTCAATAATTAATAATAGGCCAGTTAAAAATACAGTTAATAGTAGGGTTTTGTATTTGCAGGATCCTTAGAATTGTATTTTGTCCAAATTTACTATAGAATCCGACGGCTGCTCTCTATAAGCAAGCCCAATCCTATGGATTTGTGCCAATTCTAGTTACCAACATGCCTTAACATTGATTATGATGGCAAATGTCTCGATTACAACAACTCCCACCACAGAACTACATAATTAGAAGTGTGGCGAGGAATGCGGATGATGCATCAATGAATTAAATTGAACAAATGAAACAAGTCTTTCACAAGGTACTCCTTTCCCCTTTTACCGCAAGCACGCCCGCCATTACATCACTGTGTCCAGCTATGAATTTAGTAGCTGAATGCATCACAATGTCTGGAAAAAGCAATGGAACCATCAGAAGCAACAAATAAAATCTTGAACGAGAGACAGCATTTCTTATATCTGAAACTTAAATAAAAATAACTTGTTTTTAAAACCTGCTCCAAGTTCCAATGGTTGAGACAATACAGGGGACATGATGCTGTTATCCACCAACACAAGAGCACCACGAGCATAAGCTATCCCTTCTTTTTTCTGCATAGAAATTAACAACAAAAAAAAGGTATTATGCCGTCAGAAAGCACCAACAAGCCACAATTCTTTAAGGGTCATGATTTTAGTAAGAAAGAATATATTTCTGGGTACTTCGAACTATGGAATGATGCCCAAACAAAATTGAGCCTCTAAAACCATCAAGAAAACTATTCTTTTCCTTTATATCTCAAGGTGTTTATGGTTCAACGCTGTTGCTAGCAACAGAGAGATAGAGAAAATAATAGCGGTTTCAAGTAATTATCCTTATATGAAAAGTGCAAGTGATAAATGCATCTCCGTGCTTCTAAGTGCCAGCCAGTGAAAAAAAGAGGCAGTGAAGTGCTGAGGAAAAAAAGAGGCAGTGGTCGGACTCTCCAGCCACACAAGCTTTGTCCGGGGGCCAATTGCAGATGCAACTTCATCCCGATCAGTTGTATTCACTCGTCTACATAATGTAACAAAATTTATCGTAAGACTTGCAGATAAATCTATATGAATATAAAGAAATCACACCCTTTGCGATCAGAACAAAGAAAAAAATATACTAACTTAACCACAATTCCAGTTTTTGGAATTACTTGCGACAACACCCGATCAGAACCACCATAAATGTCATCTCCAGCAACAATTTCCTCACCTATGATGACATCCTTACCAATTAATATGCAAACATGGAAGGAGTCTCTTGAAGTTTGAAAACATCAATCAATATAAGAGGCAAATTTGATATCTATATATGGATAAATTTACATACCAATGGCACTGCTAAATTTGTACGAAAAAATAAAATCGGTATTTAGCAAGGACGTCGTAACATCAATCTAGATCATATGATCATGGAGCACACACAAATGAGGACACATCGCTGAGGTTTAGAACTGAATAACAACTTAATCATAATAACACGATGCACTTGTCTGTACTACTCATGCCTCGGTATTTTAGAACATCCGTACAACATGTATCTGGAAACGAATATTCAAGAAAAATAGTTTTGTACTAAATCAGAGCAAGTCTATAAAGCTGAATATGGTTGTGAGCAGCCAATCAATAACCCATAAATCTGCATCCTGGAATTTAAAACTGGCATTTTCCCTTTGTTCTATTGGATTTATACTTCCTACACACTTCATCTACAATCAGGATCAATGCACTCAGCGCCAGCAGATGTAGGAGAGGAGTAGTGACTGATTACTCATCATACTTGTTGCTTGATGCGAGTCAAAGATGGTCACTCGGTGGAGAACTCGATGGAAATGCCTGTGGAGCTCTAATNAAGTCCCAACAGTGAGACAAGTCTCACTGTTGCCTGTTACAAGAATAACACAAGAACTTGTGAGGATGAAACAAAATAAATTAAAGGGGTGAAAAAAATTGCAGGATGCTGACTGCTTTAAAGTAACCAGTGGCACAGCTCCACTACTTCTAGGAACTCAATAATTAATAATAGGCCAGTTAAAAATACAGTTAATAGTAGGGTTTTGTATTTGCAGGATCCTTAGAATTGTATTTTGTCCAAATTTACTATAGAATCCGACGGCTGCTCTCTATAAGCAAGCCCAATCCTATGGATTTGTGCCAATTCTAGTTACCAACATGCCTTAACATTGATTATGATGGCAAATGTCTCGATTACAACAACTCCCACCACAGAACTACATAATTAGAAGTGTGGCGAGGAATGCGGATGATGCATCAATGAATTAAATTGAACAAATGAAACAAGTCTTTCACAAGGTACTCCTTTCCCCTTTTACCGCAAGCACGCCCGCCATTACATCACTGTGTCCAACTATGAATTTAGTAGCTGAATGCATCACAATGTCTGGAAAAAGCAATGGAACCATCAGAAGCAACAAATAAAATCTTGAACGAGAGACTGCATTTCTTATATCTGAAACTTAAATAAAAATTGTTTTTAAAACCTGCTCCAAGTTCCAATGGTTTAGACAATACAGGGGACATGATGCTGTTATCCACCAACACAAGAGCACCACGAGCATGAGCTATCCCTGCTTTTTTCTGCATAGAAATTAACAACAAAAAAAAGGTATTATGCCGTCAGAAAGCACCAACAAGCCACAATTCTTTAAGGGTCATGATTTTAGTAAGAAAGAATATATTTCTGGGTACTTCGAACTATGGAATGATGCCCAAACAAAATTGAGCCTCTAAAACCATCAAGAAAACTATTCTTTTCCTTTATATCTCAAGGTGTTTATGGTTCAACGCTATTGCTAGCAACAGAGAGATAGAGAAAATAATAGCGGTTTCAAGTAACTATCCTTATATGAAAAGCGCAAGTGATAAATGCATCTCTGTGCTTCTAAGTGCCAGCCAGTGAAAAAAAGAGGCAGTGAAGTGCTGAGGAAACAACCAGAAGTGGCAAAATTCAATCACACAGAGATGAAGGCCAAAAAAGGAAGAAAAAGGATCAAGTCCCAGCAGCAAAGGCAAAGTTCAATCAAGTCAAACAAATGAAGTGTAAGAATGCAGCAACAGGACTAAGTCCCAGCAGCGAGAAATTTTTTAACCCAAAAGTAATCTCCCTTTTTCATATTTTCATTCCCATACATCCATAGAAAGAAAAATACCCAAAAGCCCTTGGAAAAAAAAAAACCTTTATTCCAAAAGATCCAAGATTTTCCTTTTTTATTAGGAAAAATCCAAAAGGAAATATTTTTCTACCAGATAGACCAACTGCCCATTCAATCCGTAATGACATTCAAACTCATTGACTATTAGCTATAATTACCCTTGCATGTTTGCACAATTCAACAGTCAGCATAGCTAGAAGAGACGTACATGAGGTCTTCTTTTTGTGAAAAAATCATACATGGCATCTCAGAGTTTTCTAAGTTGCTGCACCATTGTACCAAATTTTATTGCAAGAATCACAGCAAATCACAACATGGTTTCAAAATATATTCTCAAGCAGCAATACTTGAAAAGACTTCACACACGAGTAATGTAGGTTTTAGCATTATTCTTTACAATGCCCAAATTTAAATGTGAGGATGCATGTACAGATATTTTAACGTATGTACTACACTGATTGCTCCAACAACAACTAGAAACAATAGTACGCAATCATAACTTCAACTTTAAAACTAAATAACTTACACGAATATCAGAAATTTGTTGCCGAGGGTTGGTTGGACTCTCCAGCCACACAAGCTTTGTCCGGGAGCCAATTGCAGATGCAACTTCATCCAGATCAGTTGTATTCACTCGTCTACATAATGTAACAAAATTTATCGTAAGACTTGCAGATAAATCAATACGAATAAAATGAAATCACACCCTTTGTGGTCAGAACAAAGAAAAAAATATACTAACTTAACCATGATTCCAGTTTTTGGAATTACTTGCGACAACAACCGATCAGAACCACCATAAATGTCATCTCCAGCAACAATTTCCTCACCTATGATGACATCCTTACCAATAAATATGCAAACATGGAAGGAGTCTCT
>CAUOFW020003981.1:293763-305852 GCA_963454935.2 Ilex paraguariensis | reverse complement strand
ATAAAGTTGAATATGGTTGTGAGCAGGCAATCAATAACCCATAAATCTGCATCCTGGAATTTAAAACTGGCATTTTCCCTTCATTCTATTGGATTTATACTTCCTACACACTTCATCTACAATCAGGATCAATGCACTCAGCGCCAGCAGATGTAGGAGAGGAGTAGTGACTGATTACTCATCATACTTGTTGCTTGATGCGAGTCAAAGATGGTCACTCGGTGGAGAACTCGATGGAAATGCCTGTGGAGCTCTAATCTGATGGATGGAAGACTTGATGGAGCTCGGTGGACTGGAGCTGTGCTCAGTTGTTAGTGTAGTAGTGTTCAATCGTTGGTGTTCTGGGTTGGTGTTCTGGATCGATTTAGGGCAAAATCGATTTAGTCTAGAATGGAGAATGGAGAATGTTCAGTCACTGACTCGCTGGATGAACAGTGGTTAGAGCTCATCGGAGATAACTGTCGTTGAATGGTTGGACCTCATTAAAGAAGAGGCTGGCTGAGAATGGTGGGTGGAGGAGTTCGCTCACAGTCGNATGCCCAATCCTATGGATTTGTGCCAATTCTAGTTACCAACATGCCTTAACATTGATTATGATGGCAAATGTCTCGATTACAACTCCTCCCACCACAGAACTACATAATTAGAAGTGTGGCGAGGAATGCGGATGATGCATCAATGAATTAAATTGAACAAATGAAACAAGTCTTTCACAAGGTACTCCTTTCCCCTTTTACCGCAAGCACGCCCACCATTACATCACTGTGTCCAACTATGAATTTAGTAGCTGAATGCATCACAATGTCTGGAAAAAGCAATGGAACCATCAGAAGCAACAAATAAAATCTTGAACGAGAGATTGCATTTCTTATATCTGAAACTTAAATAAAAATAACTTGTTTTTAATACCTGCTCCAAGTTCCAATGGTTGAGACAATACAGGGGACATGATGCTGTTATCCACCAACACAAGAGCACCACGAGCATGAGCTATCCCTGCTATTTTCTGCATGGAAATTAACAACAAAAAAAAAGTTATTATGCCGTCAGAAAGCACCAACAAGCCACAATTCTTTAAGGGTCATAATTTTAGTAAGAAAGAATATATTTCTGGGTACTTCGAACTATGGAATGATGCCCAAACAAAATTGAGCCTCTAAAACCATCAAGAAAACTATTCTTTTCCTTTATATCTCAAGGTGTTTATGGTTCAACGCTGTTGCTAGTAACAGAGAGATAGAGAAAATAATAGCGGTTTCAAGTAATTATCCTTATATGAAAAGTGCAAGTGATAAATGCATCTCCGTGCTTCTAAGTGCCAGCCAGTGAAAAAAAGAGGCAGTGAAGTGCTGAGGAAAAAAAGAGGCAGTGGTCGGACTCTCCAGCCACACAAGCTTTGTCCGGGGGCCAATTGCAGATGCAACTTCATCCCGATCAGTTGTATTCACTCGTCTACATAATGTAACAAAATTTATCGTAAGACTTGCAGATAAATCTATATGAATATAAAGAAATCACACCCTTTGCGATCAGAACAAAGAAAAAAATATACTAACTTAACCACAATTCCAGTTTTTGGAATTACTTGCGACAACACCCGATCAGAACCACCATAAATGTCATCTCCAGCAACAATTTCCTCACCTATGATGACATCCTTACCAATTAATATGCAAACATGGAAGGAGTCTCTTGAAGTTTGAAAACATCAATCAATATAAGAGGCAAATTTGATATCTATATATGGATAAATTTACATACCAATGGCACTGCTAAATTTGTACGAAAAAATAAAATCGGTATTTAGCAAGGACGTCGTAACATCAATCTAGATCATATGATCATGGAGCACACACAAATGAGGACACATCGCTGAGGTTTAGAACTGAATAACAACTTAATCATAATAACACGATGCACTTGTCTGTACTACTCATGCCTCGGTATTTTAGAACATCCGTACAACATGTATCTGGAAACGAATATTCAAGAAAAATAGTTTTGTACTAAATCAGAGCAAGTCTATAAAGCTGAATATGGTTGTGAGCAGCCAATCAATAACCCATAAATCTGCATCCTGGAATTTAAAACTGGCATTTTCCCTTTGTTCTATTGGATTTATACTTCCTACACACTTCATCTACAATCAGGATCAATGCACTCAGCGCCAGCAGATGTAGGAGAGGAGTAGTGACTGATTACTCATCATACTTGTTGCTTGATGCGAGTCAAAGATGGTCACTCGGTGGAGAACTCGATGGAAATGCCTGTGGAGCTCTAATCTGATGGATGGAAGACTTGATGGAGCTCGGTGGACTGGAGCTGTGCTCAGTTGTTAGTGTAGTAGTGTTCAATCGTTGGTGTTCTGGGTTGGTGTTCTGGATCGATTTAGGGCAAAATCGATTTAGTCTGGAATGGAGAACGGAGAATGTTCAGTCGCCGACTCGCTAGATGAACAGTGGTTAGAGCTCGTCGGAGATAACCGTCGTTGAATGGTTGGACCTCGTCAAAGAAGAGGCTGGCTGACAATGGTCGGTGGAGGAGTTCGCTCACAGTCGTTTGTGGAGGAGGAGAGCTGAGAGTCGCAAATATTTGAAAATTTTTAACGTGATTTTGGAAATTTTAAGNTGGCGAGGAATGCGGATGATGCATCAATGAATTAAATTGAACAAATGAAACAAGTCTTTCACAAGGTACTCCTTTCCCCTTATACCGCAAGCACGCCCACCATTACATCACTGTGTCCAACTATGAATTTAGTAGCTGAATGCATCACAATGTCTGGAAAAAGCAATGGAACCATCAGAAGCAACAAATAAAATCTTGAACGAGAGANATGTGTTACACATGCACAAACGTCATGAGATGTAAAGGAAATATTCTAAATGTGAAGGAGTTCAAATGATTAAGTGACAAACATGAGGGGATCTAGATATAATTTATCAATTTAATTTTAGGTGCACATTGATACAAATTTCTATCTTTGAGGGTGCAAATTGAGATTCTTTATCTTCGGGGATGCACATTGATACAAATTTCTATCTTTGAGGGTATAAATTGAGATTTTTGANATTGCATTTCTTATATCTGAAACTTAAATAAAAATAACTTGTTTTTAATACCTGCTCCAAGTTCCAATGGTTGAGACAATACAGGGGACATGATGCTGTTATCCACCAACACAAGAGCACCACGAGCATGAGCTATCCCTGCTATTTTCTGCATGGAAATTAACAACAAAAAAAAGGTATTCTGCTGTCAGAAAGCACCAACAGGCCACAATTCTTTAAGGGTCATAATTTTAGTAAGAAAGAATATATTTCTGGGTACTTCGAACTATGGAATGATGCCCAAACAAAATTGAGCCTCTAAAACCATCAAGAAAACTATTNACTCGATGGAAATGCCTGTGGAGCTCTAATCTGATGGATGGAAGACTTGATGGAGCTCGGTGGACTGGAGCTGTGCTCAGTTGTTAGTGTAGTAGTGTTCAATCGTTGGTGTTCTGGGTTGGTGTTCTGGATCGATTTAGGGCAAAATCGATTTAGTCTGGAATGGAGAACGGAGAATGTTCAGTCGCCGACTCGCTAGATGAACAGTGGTTAGAGCTCGTCGGAGATAACCGTCGTTGAATGGTTGGACCTCGTCAAAGAAGAGGCTGGCTGACAATGGTCGGTGGAGGAGTTCGCTCACAGTCGTTTGTGGAGGAGGAGAGCTGAGAGTCGCAAATATTTGAAAATTTTTAACGTGATTTTGGAAATTTTAAGAGTAATGATACGACGTTTTAAACCCTTTTATTTTTTTTAAAGCCTGTGAGAGACCGTTTAAAAATTAATATTTAAAAATATTATTATAAATGACAATTTTAAAAACGTTATTAAGAATGTTGTTTTCAAAAAAAAAAAATTAATTTTAAATTGTCATTTTCAATGACTTTTTAACATTTAAAAATATTATTCAAAATAATATTTTTTAAAAATAAGTTTAAAATTAATTAAATTTTAGAATTAAAATTTAAGGGGCTGGGTTTTGGGAAAACCTTGGGGGCCATAGCACCCGATTCACAATAACTCGACAGAGTGAGTTAGGATACTAACAAAATAAAATCTATCCTAAAATGATATAGATCCTTCGACATATATGCCTATAAGCACCACCTGCTGCAAAAGTTTAACAAGTAGGATCAAACCCCTCTCTCTCTCTCCGTGGATGCTCCGTTTAACGTGCTAANTAAGATTTAAACAATCTTTTAGGATGTAAAATGAGATTAACCCAAAATAAAATCTATCCTAAAATGGTATAGAACCTTCGACATATATGCCTATAAGTACCACCTGCTGCAAAAGTTTAACAAGTAGGATCAAACCCCTCTCTCTCTCTCCGTGNAAGTTATTATGCCGTCAGAAAGCACCAACAAGCCACAATTCTTTAAGGGTCATAATTTTAGTAAGAAAGAATATATTTCTGGGTACTTCGAACTATGGAATGATGCCCAAACAAAATTGAGCCTCTAAAACCATCAAGAAAACTATTCTTTTCCTTTATATCTCAAGGTGTTTATGGTTCAACGCTATTGCTAGCAACAGAGAGATAGAGAAAATAATAGCGGTTTCAAGTAACTATCCTTATATGAAAAGCGCAAGTGATAAATGCATCTCTGTGCTTCTAAGTGCCAGCCAGTGAAAAAAAGAGGCAGTGAAGTGCTGAGGAAACAACCAGAAGTGGCAAAATTCAATCACACAGAGATGAAGGCCAAAAAAGGAAGAAAAAGGATCAAGTCCCAGCAGCAAAGGCAAAGTTCAATCAAGTCAAACAAATGAAGTGTAAGAATGCAGCAACAGGACTAAGTCCCAGCAGCGAGAAATTTTTTAACCCAAAAGTAATCTCCCTTTTTCATATTTTCATTCCCATACATCCATAGAAAGAAAAATACCCAAAAGCCCTTGGAAAAAAAAAAACCTTTATTCCAAAAGATCCAAGATTTTCCTTTTTTATTAGGAAAAATCCAAAAGGAAATATTTTTCTACCAGATAGACCAACTGCCCATTCAATCCGTAATGACATTCAAACTCATTGACTATTAGCTATAATTACCCTTGCATGTTTGCACAATTCAACAGTCAGCATAGCTAGAAGAGACGTACATGAGGTCTTCTTTTTGTGAAAAAATCATACATGGCATCTCAGAGTTTTCTAAGTTGCTGCACCATTGTACCAAATTTTATTGCAAGAATCACAGCAAATCACAACATGGTTTCAAAATATATTCTCAAGCAGCAATACTTGAAAAGACTTCACACACGAGTAATGTAGGTTTTAGCATTATTCTTTACAATGCCCAAATTTAAATGTGAGGATGCATGTACAGATATTTTAACGTATGTACTACACTGATTGCTCCAACAACAACTAGAAACAATAGTACGCAATCATAACTTCAACTTTAAAACTAAATAACTTACACGAATATCAGAAATTTGTTGCCGAGGGTTGGTTGGACTCTCCAGCCACACAAGCTTTGTCCGGGAGCCAATTGCAGATGCAACTTCATCCAGATCAGTTGTATTCACTCGTCTACATAATGTAACAAAATTTATCGTAAGACTTGCAGATAAATCAATACGAATAAAATGAAATCACACCCTTTGTGGTCAGAACAAAGAAAAAAATATACTAACTTAACCATGATTCCAGTTTTTGGAATTACTTGCGACAACAACCGATCAGAACCACCATAAATGTCATCTCCAGCAACAATTTCCTCACCTATGATGACATCCTTACCAATAAATATGCAAACATGGAAGGAGTCTCTGGCAGTTTGAAAACATCAATCAATATAAGAGGCAAATTTGATATCTATACATGGATAAATTTACATACCAATGGCACTGCTAAATTTGTACGAAAGAATAAAATCGGTATTTAGCAAGGACGTCATAACATCAATCTAGATCATATGATCATAAAGCACACACAAATGAGGACACATCACCGAGGTTATGAACTGAATAACAACTTAATCATAATAACACGATGCACTTGTCTGTACTACTCATGCCTAAGTATTTTAGAACATCTGTACAACATGTGTGCATGTCAGTAGAAGACATAAAACTGTGAAAGCGAAAAAGCACCTGTCCCAAGAAGATGAGTGACAGCGGCCAAAGCAGCCATCCCACTGGTAAAGCAAAAGGCTCGATCTGCTTTGTCAAGCTTTGCCAGGAGACTGAGTGTATGCAAACAGAATAATGTTGCCAAGAAAAAATAGAGCAATGATGAAGATTTATAAAACTACATCAAGGACATTATGCATAACGATAGGCAAACTCAGACCTTTGCAAGGCATCCCGTGTAGGATTTCCACTCCTAGTATAATCATAAGGACCATTCTCTGCTGCTGAAGGCTGTAGAATAGGGTACAAAAGACAAAGTTCAAGTGAAAAATACAAAATGATGATATCACATGAGTGAAACGTCATGTTAAACGCCTACATGCATTACATCTGATTCCTTACAAGCCAACATACATGATAGAAATAATGATAACAAGAAGTCAACAACGAAGATGACGGTTGTAACTGGAACTCAAGTGAATGTTACAAAGCATTCAAGTTATAACTTAAGAAGCACGGGCACGGACACAACATTTCTCAAAAAATTATAACATGTACCTGTTAGGGATATGCTACACATAGTTGTGTTTTATATAAATTATATAATTTATCACAAATATAGTGATAATGATATATATTACTCATAAAAAATTCAATATTTTATGATAACTNCCTTCGACATATATGCCTATAAGCACCACCTGCTGCAAAAGTTTAACAAGTAGGATCAAACCCCTCTCTCTCTCTCCGTGGATGCTCCGTTTAACGTGCTAAGATGGACCCCAAGCCCTAGCCCAACAAGAACACTCCTCAAGGAAGCCACAACATCAAAGGACCGAGGTCATCATGACCCAGAAATGGATAGCTTTGCATCTGAAGAAGAAGAAGAGATTTCATTCAGTGACATGAACAAGAGCTTCCCCTTTGGCATTGGTCCGGCTCCGAGAACTATTCCTCTCTATCCAGAGCTGAAATGATCGCTAGAAATGAACAGAACGTCGCCTTTTCAAATGGGAATAATGGAGTTTTCTTGACGTGGAAGGAGTTGTGGGTGACGGTGCCGGAGAAGAAAGGGGATCGCAGGCCGATCCTGCAAGGGCTCACCGGGTACGTGAGATCCGGTGAGGTCTTAGCTGTCATGGGTCCTTCTGGCTGTGTCAAGTCAACTCTTCTTGATGCATTAGCACGTACATAATTTTATCGACTGTTCTGTCGAAATATTTTTTTTATATGGGATCTCTATTTTTGAGATGTCTTCGTTTTGTATTCTTTTTATTGTGGTCTGAGATGTATATGTTGAAATTCAATGTTCTTCTCTTTTTCATGGCTCTTACATGATTCCATGTTTAATGTCCCAGCTCTCCCAGAACAATTGCTGTGATCTCATTTCCTTTTCAACAGTCAGAAATTTCTGAAACTGTCTTAAATTCAATTGAATGATGAGGGGGTAGCATATTTATATCATATTTGCATTCAAAGATTGTGCGGACCGATGGACTTATTGGCCTTAATCGTTACAAAGGGTGATGTTATCAAATCGAGCCCCACCACGATGTACATATTGTGTAATTCAATTTTTTTTAAAAAGTTTGTGCGTCAAATCAGGTCTAACAATTTGGATCCAAGGGTCAGGGAAAATTCAATTTTTTTTTCAATTTTCTGAAATTTTCATTTATCAATAAAAATGATTTTCGTAATCTTTCGTTTCTCTTCACCTAGCAAATCAAGGGTTCCTGGGATGAAGCAGTACCGTCCAAGGTGCCACAACCCTTACATGGGCTATTGATTTAGGACACCTTATGTTCCTCCTAATTTCTACTCACCTTATTTATTTTTATTTTTTTTAGTTATACGTTCAAGAATATTCGGATCAACTTGCGTACATCTCCCATCTCCGGTCCGGTCAAAAGTTGATCATTCATCCTAAGACTAGAGAATTTATAAGACATAAATTCTTCATAACCTAACCCCAAAAAATTATTAAAATTAAAACGCAATTCTTTTAAATTTACAGTTTATTCATATTATCACTTAAGCTAAAATTACCCGGTGTTATTTCTAGTCACTTTATGGATATGGGTAAATTACCCTTCAGTTGCTCTCTAGATGCATCTTAGACAGTGCATTGATCACGAGAGTACCATATATGATCTCTTTGAAAGATGGATCATGACTATACGCTTGTCAATCGTGTCTGGATAAAACGGGTTTGTGTCGAATCTTATCAGGTTAGTGTTAAAAAATATTCTACTTATACTCAATTTATTTACTAATTTATGTCAAACGAATCGTGTCATATCGAGTTCGTGTTGTATATGAATCATATATAAATGAGTCGTATCGTGTTTATTTTTTGATTGATTTCACTTATACCCAATTCATTTATTAATTGTGTCGTGTCGAATTCACTCGCTTGCTTACTAAACGGGCGGCTTAAAGAAGTCACAAACTTTTTAATGTCATATCGTATTCGAATTGTATTAACGAAGAATTATATCAGGCCTAATCATAACCATCACTAATCACGCATGCTTCTTATCATTTCCTCAAAAACAAACCACGATAGGAAGACTATCTAGACATATGCGTATGGCGCGTGTTGGGTAAGTGAAAGTTTCGTTGGCTTGGCGCTGTTTTGCAAATATTGTTGTGGTTTGGATTTCCCTTTGTTGTGAGTGTGGTTTCACAACCACAGGTTACCATAACTTATAACTTGGTCCTACTGCTGTTATTGTTCATCTAATTTATCGATGGTTGCTTTTATCGTGCTTTAGCGTAATGCCGTAATTGCTTGGGTTAATATGATCTTGTGATGTTCCCCAAGCATACACCGATTTTTTTAATAAATTACTTTGTTTTTGATCTGCATGGATGCCTTTATAGTTGCTTTTGACTAAATATTTTTACTTATTAACTTTGGGAGAAGACTTGAGAAATTTTTCCTCTTCATTTTTTAAATTTCTGAAATTTTTGATTTATTTTAGTACATTTACTCCAATTGCATTGCACCATGTGGTCTAACCTGTATCTGATAACTACAAATTTTTTTGAAAACATTTACTTTTTATCATCCTAACTTTTTACAATTATTTGTGACTTCCCAACTTCTTTACATGGTGGGGAGATAAAGAGGAGAAAGGAACCAAATGAGAATGAATGGAAGGGGATGAGATACAAATTCCATGCATCGCATTGAATTGTTGTTAGTATTTGTAATAGTACTCTCATATGAATATGAATATATTTTTTTAGAGAGAGAAGGGGGAGGGGAAACTCAAATTAGACAAGTTAAACACAGTAAACATCTTCAATTACAGGTTGCATTAAGGACTAAAATGTTATTGTACACCTTGCCCTTTAAAACCTTGGTTGTTTTCATTCTTTCTATCGCGTAAAAGGTTGGCCGTTTTACTAACTCAATGTCTAGAATGCATTTATACTAGCAATCTTAAGAAAAGGGTTTATATATCTTTACCTCTAGGTTTTGCTTGTGAAGAAAAATGGCATGTAGTCTTTCCGGCTCAATCAAACAATTTCTAGGTTGAAACAAGCAATTTACTAGTAAAAAGGCTTAAAAACAAGAAGCGAGAAAGGTCCTTTTTATCTTTATTAGTTAAGCCTAAACATCTTTTACTGATATAATAGAAGGTAAGACCGGCTTTCACTCTCCCTAAATGAGACGGCAAAAAAAAAAACAAACAGAGATCAGCTCAAGAGATTGAGACGTATTGCGAACACAAACCTCATGCACACAATTTACTAATCACGTGCATCAATTAAATTCAAATACTATACAGTCAACAAGACTTGAACTCCATGTGTATAGATATACATCTCATCCTTCTATTTGACTACCAAATCAACTGCTACGGCTTTACAATTCTTTTTCTTCGAAGTAGGGAAAAAAGACAGAAAACAAAATAATATAACTATACGATAGACAAAACATATGATCTCCATTATTATGGCCGGCTTTTGAAAGATCTCAAATCCACTCTGCATACATAAATACATAAATAAACATCAAACCCCAATATCTTATGGCCTTGATTTTTGCAGCTTTCACTCACAGGTAACTACAACATCTCAAATTATGACATACCAAACAGCAGAACATGTAGTTCTAGTGGGAACATTAGCCCATTCCTCCATTGAAAATAGAGACTAGAGACTTCCTGGTTTTTGCTCACAAGTTGCTTTGTCAATAGAAGAGGTTGCAGAAAACTGATGGAGCAGCTTTCAACCAGTGACCACAAATTGGATTTGATGGATGGCCTGTGTCTGATTTATATAATTTATTGCATACTAAAAATCAAGATTGCCACTAATTAAAGGGCTCATAAATCCACCTAGAGACTTAGAACAGGCGTTGAGTCCCGATCCTCCTTTTCCTCAGCCGCTCAGAGACAATGAAGGCCAGTTCAAGAGACTGAGAAGCATTAAGCCTGGGGTCACAATGTGTGTGGTAGCGTGAGCTCAGATCATCATATGTCACAGTTCGTGAGCCGCCAATGCACTCTGTCACATTTTGCCCTGTCATCTCCAGATGAACTCCACCAGGGTGGCTCCCTTCTTGCTCATGCACATCAAAGAAAGCTCGGACCTCAGCCTGCCAACATATACAACTTTATGATCAAGATCATACAGGTTGACAACTTTCACAGAGACAGAAAACTGAAGAAAAGTTACAACATAAGTGTATAACTCATATATGACAGAGCCAAGATGTTCAATGATTCGGGATTTTTTGAGCCCAAACGATGGGAAAAGATATCTCAAAGACTAAATGACTCAAAGTGGTCCCCTGGTTAGATAACTTCAAGTATTTCTGGTCAGTTGATTGCAAATCACTGATCAAGACTTGAATTGTTCACCTACCCACAACCATTAGTTGGACATCCAATAATTAAGGTCTTGGTCGTCCACCAACAGATTGATAATTTAAACTTTTCCACTAATTAGAACTTTTTCTGAATAATTAATCATTACAAAGACACTTTTCCCAACAGGAACCCCATTTACAGAAACTGCATATTTTATTGCTATTTCAGCCATCAGAGTTCCATTCCAAAGAAGAAATTTACTGCACTTGTGGAAG
Organism: Ilex paraguariensis; assembly: GCA_963454935.2. Taxonomy (NCBI): domain Eukaryota; kingdom Viridiplantae; phylum Streptophyta; class Magnoliopsida; order Aquifoliales; family Aquifoliaceae; genus Ilex; species Ilex paraguariensis. The sequence continues at coordinate 294,638 of CAUOFW020003981.1, read as the reverse complement.
CACAAAAAAGGCTTTTTTTCTTCAACTGAATAATATTTTCAGCATTTACTTGAACTTCTTCACTAATATCTATGGAGGTCACTCTCTTATAATTTGGGAACATTAATCTATAGGTTATTCCACTCCGAAAACTTTATTTCCTAAATGAGGGTTGTCTATCTTATAGGTGCAAAAATTAAGCAACTGGTGTTGGAGTGTCATATGAAGTGGGTGAGAGAAATCATACCAGGATTGCATCAAAAGCACGTGTTTTGAGTCCGCATGGTGCCTTTATGGTGTTCCCGTGCATTGGATCACAGACCCAAGTCACAATTTGCCCTGCTCTGCGGACTGCCCTGATCAAATGGGGAAGTTTGACTCTCATGTTCTCTGCTCCCATTCTTACAATCACAGTTATCCTTCCAGGCTTGTTTTTAGGATTCAAGATTTCAATGAGATTTACTAGTTCGTTGGGATCCATCTTATGGCTCACCTGCAATACAACTATCATTTTTAGCAACCTTATTCAGGCTTGCAGATAAATGAAAAATCCTGTCAACCAGTCACATAAGGACACAAGAATATAGAAGAAAATATATATATAGATATATATATATATACACACACATATGTATTTTAGATATAAAGTACAAGAAACTTTAATAGCACATATGTATTTGAGATATCAAGTATAAGAAACTTCAATAGAGGAGTTTAAGATCAATTCTCCAGCTTCTTTTCAAGAACTAGGATGAGCAATATGAGATCAACACATGGGCACAGGCAGACCATGTATGTAGAAACTTGCTGCAGATAGGCAAATAATACTAAAGGTGAAAACAATATTCTTTTTTTTTTTTTTGGGGAGGGGGGGGGGGGGGGGGGGAAAAAAAAAC
>CAUOFW020003981.1:201150-293431 GCA_963454935.2 Ilex paraguariensis | reverse complement strand
TTTTTTTTTTTTTGGGGAGGGGTGGGGGGGAGAGTGGTAAAAATAACATTCATAGAACCAGATGGCGTGCACATCCAACAGAAGTCAAGGGTACCAAGAATTGTAACATCTTCGGACAAAATACATTGTATATGATAAAAGTGACACTATCAAAAGTTGCCAGCAAGCACATGGAACAGGCCATCCTTTTTTGTTTTCAGGGTTGAAGACAGATTTTGCTTGCATAATCATCAGCAGTATTGCTATTAGGTAACATGACAACCACTAAAAGCTGATAAGAGTTTTTTTTTTGGGTAAGTAAATATGTTCATTAATCTTTGCAAAATGTACAAGTAAATTGTTGTCTTTTGGCCATCAAATGACAACTGAAACAAAAGAAATCAAAACTGATAAAAGTACTGCAACATAGCAGAACTTGTACCCGTTTAAGAAAACAAAAGAAGCAAAAGAAGCTCATAGTCTAGCAAGAGCATTAGAGACCGAGGAACTCCACATTTGAAGGAAGGCTAAGCTCATTGGAGTATGCCAGTAGTTAGCAGTGACAAGTTTGCATTTGATAACTTGAATAATGGATTTGAAGATGGTTGCCACATCCTTGTATTCGTTCCTGAATACAAGGTGTTTGCGACAGCAAACCTTTGTAATGACTGAATTAGTGTGCATCCAGTTTAGGCCAAGGGGTCACTTGGGGCAAATATGAGGCATTGGGCTGACATTACAGTTAAATGTCCATTATTCAAAAATTCAAAATGATATATGAAGACCCAAAAAAAATATATTGCAACTCTATATATTACAGGAATCAGATTTTAACTACTATGAATTAGTGCAGGGAAGAAAAATATAAGAATGAACTTTAAATGAGACAAGCATATGCATGTGAACAAAAGACAAAGAGAAGCATATGTTATCAGAAAACAATAGAGGATATTGTTAAAAGTGACAACTAAGTCATGACTACCAAGTACTGACAAATGCTAGTAAAGATTCAAAACAAATTTTGCTACTTCCACTGAAGAATATTGGATTCACACTAATGAAGATTAAGGGAATAATAATAATTCAATACACACCTACCCCACCATGAAAAATTTTAACAGTAGCTATTGGATCAATAAACAATATAATAAAGTGTCTAGATACCTTGATGCCAAGGGGATTAGCCACCCCTCTTAGAAACTCTACATGTGCCCCATCTAGTTGCCGAGTACGTTCCCCAACCCAAAGCATGTGAGCAGAACAATCATAGTAAAGGCCAGAAGTTGAATCCTCTCTAGTAAGTGCTTGCTCATAAGGTAAAAGCAAGCACTCATGTGATGTCCAGAATTCAGTAGTTGCCATGATAGGATGGTCAACAGTAAGTCCAGCAGCGGCCATGAATCCTAAGGCCTCGTCAACCCTATGAGCCAATTCCTGGTACCTGTTGAACCACCCCAAATAATTATAACTTCATATGGCTTGATAATCATAATAGAAGTTCCATCAAGCTGATTCACAGCTAAACTAAATTACAGAGTTAATGATCTTCCTACCACGATTTTTAAACTTCTTCACTAAAACACCGTCCTTTTCAACTTATTTACCAAACTACGGTTTCTACAAAAGCATGGGTTTCAACTATAGAAGGCAGATAAAGTTCAAAGCTGTATTTTGGTATTAAAAAAAACTCCTAAATTACGTGCACAAACTGAATGAAATCAATCCGGACCATAAATACTAGGAAATAATTATATTTTCCCACTCTCAAAAAAACCTGGACCACATAATCAAAGCCTAAAAAAGCACAAGCAAATGGAATTATGTCAAAAGTATATCCACATCCCTTTTTCTTATACAAACCTATCTCCCTGCTCACTATGCTCCACAAAATCAAGATTCCACTGTGTGACCCTCTGCATTGCAGCATAACCTCCAGTTGCAAAGGCTCTAAGAAGGTTCAGAGTTGCCGCAGCTTGGCAATAAGCCCTTATCATCCTTTGAGGGTCCGGAATTCTCGATTTCTCATTAAAAGCATCACCATTGATATTGTCTCCCTTGTAACTTGGCAGCTTCACTCCATTCTTCTCCTCCAATGGATCTGATCTCGGCTTGGCAAACTGACCCGCCATTCTTCCCACCTAAATTAATCAAGCCCACAATTCAAAATCACAATTCTCAAGTTCCCAATTTTCATATAACCAATAATACTCTTGAAAACCCTTGTGATGGACCAAAATTAATTCTGCAAAATTTTTATTTACTTTTGATCTCAATCCACAATGCCAACAGAAAGAAATGTATAGAAAAACTATAAATCTAAGAACCCATTAATTCAACATCAATGAAACAGGCCAAATTTTTTGGAAACCCGTGAAAATTAATTAATACCCACAACTTAAATTCATTCCATCTGGATATATCTTTACATAATTAAGGAAAAAAAATTATATAGAGATCCATATAAAGGTGTAAGATCCATTACCTTAATAATAGGCATTTGTCCACCAAACATGAGAACAACGCTCATCTGAAGAATAATTCTGAAAGTGTCACGAATATTATTAGCACTGAACTCCTTGAAACTCTCGGCACAAACCCCTCCTTGCAACAGAAAAGCATTCCCCAGCGCGGCATCAGCAAGCTTTTCCTCCAAACTCCTCGCCTCACCGGCGAAAACGATTGGAGGGAAGGCCTCAATGGTCTTAAGCACAGATTCAAGCTCAGCTTCATCTGGGTACTCTGGAAGTTGCAAAGCCTTCTTGGATTTCCAGCTGTCAACTGCCCATTTCCCTGATGGCGCCGCCGTGGACGGTGGTGCAGATGATTTGGGAGTCTTTTCGGTGATGACTGGGGTTTTGGCAGGCTCCGCCGCGTGGACGGCGGAGATGGGTTGGTGGGATCTAGTACTGGAGGGGAGAGAGAAAACGGGTTGATGGGTCTGGGTGCAAGGGAAGAGAGAATGGGGTTGGAGGAGTGATTTGGAAGACAAAGCTGAGGTGTTTGATAAAGCCATTGTTGGTGTTTATGGTTCTTTCTCTCTCAACTCTCCCTGCTTTCTTTGAATAGGTTATTAGAGAGAGGCGGTGGTGGCCTATGGAGAAAGAGGGAATAGACAAACAAGGGTTTATGTCAATGGGGTGGGTGTTCAGTAGACTTTAAAAGTGAGAGAGGACGAGAGAGTGCGGAGGTAGGTGGTTGTTAGTTATTGCTACTAGTTAGGTGAATAAGAGGATTTTTCTGTAATTAAGAGTACAGTATTGCTATCCTTATTAAATTTTGATATTAAATAACATGGCAGTTGATTTAAGTTTATTTATTTGATTTTATGTCGCGAGTTTTTATTGGATTTTAAATGACATGACACCAAATAAAAAAATTTAAGTGAATTATCATGTCATTTAGACTCCAAATTTAATCTTAAAATTTGATCAATGTAGTATTACTCTTAAAAGTATTCAGGTTGCTATTGAACCTAATCCCTATCAGAAAATTTAGGGTAAATTTCATTAATTAGTCCCTGAATTTTAATTTTGATTTTAATTTGATCTCTAAATTTTTAATTATTTTAATTTAATCTCTCAATTATTAATTTTATCTAAATTAAGTTCTTCTGTCAATTTTTATTATTAGATCAAATGGAAACATATGATCAAACAATAGAAATTGATCAAATCGGACTAATCTCTATTTGATCTAATGATAAAAATAGACAAAAAGACTTAATTAAGATAAAAATTTATAGTTAATGGATTAAATTAGGACAATTAAAAATTCATATAACCAAATTAAAATCAAAAATAAAATTAAAAGACCAATTATAATTTTTATCCTAAAATTTATTGAATTGTAATTGTAAAATTTTCGCAATGTTAGTCCCTCAAAGGTTGGACACATTTAGAATTTGTTACGAATAAAAAAAATTATGCTTATTTGAATAGTGATATATTTGTTATTTATGGTATTCAAAAGATAATAAAATCATTTATTAAAAATTTTGATTTGAAACATTTAGTTTAAAACAAAACATTAATAATGAAGAACGAAACAGTTACAACAGTATTTACAAAATAGTTACAAATACAAAACAGTACAGTTATACAATAAATCTGAATTTAAACAATATAAAAACTGATTCATTTGCAAAACAAGAAATGTTATTAAATTTTAAGAAGATCAATACTAGTGTTTGACACTATATCTTTAAGACAGATTTTGCCCCCACATATGGTGCTTATGGAAATTAAAGCATCTGTCTCATAGAATACAATGATCTACAGACGAGTAGAAGTAACACTCCAATCTACTCGTCCAGCGAATCAAAAATTTATGTTGTGTACTCTGTAAATACATATCATCTTAATGTCAAAATGTAATGCATTAATGCTTGCTTTAACTCTAAAAATGGATTGATGAATTGATCGATGCAGAATGGTAATGAGAGTCTGGGTATTTATAGACAGTCTGGTGATTATTCCAGACAACCACCATGCAAAAAGACACAACTCAAAAGACACCACTCGTATAATTGTTCTCTATGAACAGACACAACATAGAATTTTGGGCTAAAAGGAAGTTACAATCTAAACTAGTATGAATTCAAATCTAATGAGTACTGAAATTAAATTTCGAATTAAGAAATTCACGCTCAATTAATTAAACAAATTTTCTCCAAAAAAATAAGGGTTGGTCTAAACTACACTCACACCCGTGCTCAACCTAGCCGAGTCGTGGTCATGGCGTGACGAGACAGATCGGGCAGCGCGCATGTGGTTGAACCAAAAGTATGTAAGCACTCACTCTGCTCATAAAATTGTGATACCCCTTGGGGCCCAATTTCCATAAAACAACTTGACCTATATATATCAATGTATAACTTCTTCCTCAATCAATGTGGGATTGGTATCAAATCTCACATTTCGCAACCTCTATTTTCACATTTCAAAAGAGTCACTTTTGAAATTTATTTTCTCATTTATTTTTTACTTGATTTGAGCAAATGAATATATTATGTTATTCTCCTCACGAAGTAGAATACGAATTTACGAAATTTTACTTGAAATAACGAGTGGATCTCATTTTAATTTATGGTCAAAGTCGACTAAAAATTCAATTTTTATACTTAAAACCTGTTTTGGTCCAACAATATTTACGAAGATTATAGTATTGAAACTTATTTTTATAATATTAATATTACAATAATAATTCTGGATTGAAAATCTTACTTTTAATTTTTTGTAGTCGTTGATCACATAAATAATAAAATAAAATACTAAAAGTTTGCCCGTCTTACTTTGTGATTGACAAAAAAAAAACATGGAATCTAAAAGTACTATCTTCTAACCAATTTTTCAAAAATCTGAAAATTATGTTTTATTAAAAAAGTAGATTTTATACTGTTGTGAATTCTCAGTAAATATGCTTCTCGTTTGCTTGTGTTTCATTTCAGAAAATTCTTTTTAATTTCCATTTTTTATGTTTAACAGTTTGATGTCACGTATCTATACAATAAAGTAGAACGATTTTGAATTTTAGAAACAAAAAGAGGTTCAGATCGTTTGATGACAAAAAAAGACATCATCCAACGAATGACATTATCTCAAACTGTTTTAAGCTATTGACGTCTCGGATCATCTCAAAATTTCTGATCCAACGCACCAAATTAGCTCCCAAATTTATTATCTCGCCCAAAATATTTTTTTTTCTTTTAATCCCTCAATCACAAGAAATCTCTATCCGTTTATCATGTTCTCTCCCTTAATTTACTCCACCGGTAACCATTTTCCATACTCAGACGACGCCGCCCAAATCTAGCCTTGATATCCCATACCCATATCTTCCCCAAATCTCTCTCTCTCTCTCCGTCCTTCAACAATGCGACAACCATAGTCGCCACAAATGCTACCATAGCCACCACTGAAAAACACCCCCACAACACTATCGAAAGCCTCCCTCCATCGCTAACGACCACCAAAACAAGCGGGTGTGGCCTGCTATGGATGAAAAAATAGCCACAATCTCTCTCTGCCTTCATCTCTCTGCTCCTCTCACTCCCTCTGTCCATCACCTTCCATCAACCAAACCCAATCCAATCATTACTTTGGAAAACTTCTTTGGCTAAAATTATGGAAGCAGGTACACATCTATAGCTTTTCTTGATCGATTATTTCTATAGTCTATATAGTCGAACTCATGAATTTGGTGATTTCTCAAGTCCCAAGTTAAAACAATGAAAAAAGAAATCCATTTTGCTTTCTAAGAAATATTGGATTGGTTTTAAATTTGTATATGAAGATGTTCTTTCTAGCTATTTTTTAACCTTCTTTTTTACCCAAGAGTTGGTGACTGAGTAGGTATTTTATTGAGGGATGGATTTAATCTGCTAATCTTTATTAGACATAAAAATCCTTATTACCCAAGGACGAGAATTTTGAACGGTGTTTGTTACAATTTTTTGGTCACAGTCCTCATTTGAACGGTGTTTTTATTTCAATTAAACTAGAGAGAGAAACTCAGTAAGTATCTGCTAAAAATGAATCTTTTAGCATGAGGTGAAATGAGTTTTCTTTATTGTTGTTGTAGGCACCCGCAATACGGTTCAATTTGTTTTCAATAATACCATTGAATTCCATCTTCTCTGATGTAATTTGTTCCCAACAACATCCTTTCTTTGCTAACAGTGTTTTGTTTATATTTCAACTCATGGGCAGACCATATAGAAATGGAGAAGTAATTTTGATTGATCACAAAGTTGCAATGAGGAGCACAACCAAGGATTTCGCAATAGCCTGAGTTGATTTCATTGCTCGAGTTCCTGATACATTTGTAATTGCTTGAACTTCAATTATTTCAGTTTAATCATGTTAATTTCTATTACAATCAATCGATTTCCAATGTGTATGCATAGGTTTGACATTTTCAAAGTTATACTCTGATTTTCAATCATTTTTTCTCAATGTTTAAAAGTTGTAGGTTCTTTGTTCTATCTACATATTTATAAACTTCCAAAAATGGTTGCTTAATGTTTATTTCGGTTTTTCAATGAATCGAAGGGGCTAATTAAAGATCATAGGGGGGTATTTTTTATTTTTACTAGTGAGATGATGAGAGAGAGTAATACAACAAAGCATCAATTACAATGGGTTGGTTAAACCATAATTCCAAATGTGGTTAAGCAAACACCATATTTTTAACTTTAATCTCATGTGCACACACATAAGTCAATGATTAGGGAAGTTAAAATTATACATATGATGAAAACGAATTTTTTGTTAAAGTTAATAATAAATTTAGACTGGGTGACAAATTAAGTCAAATTGTATACTTGCAGGGCTATATCGACACAAAAATGAAGGCCAATATAGAGTTTAGAGTAAACTATATATATAATCTTCAAATTATGATATTTGTGTTAATTAAATCTTTAAATTTTTTTTTATGTCAATTAAGTCTTTAAACTCTGTCAATTTGAGTTTTTTGGTCTATTTTTATTATAGTGTGTCACTCACACGATTATATAACATAAAAAGACAAAAAAATGCAATTGATACAATTAAAAAATTTGGGGGATCAATTGATACACACACAAAAAAAAAATTATAGACTTAATTGACGTAAAAATTATAATTTGAGGGATATATATATAATTTATTCTAACTATTTATGCCACATAAGTGCCACACTTCGTCATTTTGTATTAAAAAATTTAACACAGGTAGACATAAGAATTTAATTAACATAATTAAATAATTATTTTTTGATCAAAGAATAACTATAACATTTACACTTAAACATGTAAGGCAGCAGCATCCTTATAACCAACACTTACATAATTAGATAGTTCGACGACTCAATCGATATAAAAAATATTCAGAGACTTAATTGGACAAGACTCATAATTTAAGGGTGTTTACTCTAGAGTTTATTCTCGTAATTTTTCAACGAAAACCAACAAACATGTTATCGAGCAAGTAAAACAAGGATATACCGCGGGAACTGTTGGTTACTTGGTTATATCGACCCAGTCTGTCTTCTCTTCTCTCTCTCTCTCTCTCTCCCCCTCATGTACACACACCCTCGGAGTCTCAGGGAAGAACCCAGTTGGTTTAATCTCCCCAATAATCTCCAACCACACCATGTCTTCAACAATTCAATCATTCAAAACCCCAACACACTAACCACCACAGCCATTCCACTGAACCTCAACATGTCAGTCACGTCCCAAAACCTCCTAGCAAACTCACAATCTCGTTTCTCCTTTTACTTCACAAACACCCATTTCAAAACCCCCACACCCTTTCTCCCACTTCCCTCCAAACACTTCACCAACTCCTTACATTTCCAAATCCCAAAACATCCATCTCCGATTTCGTACAATTTCAAATCTTTCAATACCCATCACTGGCCTCTCAAAGCCTTCAAATCGGAGATAACCCTAGAGAAACAGAATGATGACAATAACTTCAATTTGGATGCTTTTCTTTCGATTCTTGAGTTTCTATGTCTTGGCTTTTCAGCAATAATTTCAATTGGGTTTGCCGTGAATGTGGCGATTTCAAAGTCACAAAATCAGGTTTTGGGGTGGTTGTGGAACAAGGTTTTCGTGTGGCAGTGTGTGTTGTTAGTGGGCGGGGTGGTGATTGGGGCTGTGATTAGGAGAAGGCAGTGGAGGAGAATTTCTTTGGGTTTTTCGAGGCCGGGTGGTTCGAGGGCTAATTTGGTGGAGAGGATTGAGAAATTGGAGGAGGATTTGCGGAGCTCGGCTACAATTATTAAGGTTTTGTCGAGGCAGTTTGAGAAGTTGGGGATTCGGTTTAGGGTCACCAGGAAGGCTTTGAAAGATCCCATTGCTGAGGTAATGATAATTTTTTCTGGCATTCAGTAACTATGTCTTTGTGTTGGTGACCAATGATACGTTGAAAATATGATCACCGGGAAACATTATGCTTTGTTGGATTTGCATTGTGCTTGTAATGGATGTTGACATGGTACTTGTAGCTTGTGTAAGTGTTCAGTTCATTTTAAGCTGTGAGACATGCAGCCTAGCTTTGTTGGATGCAATGCCGCATAAAAAACCACCCTAGGCATGTAATTTTACATTTGATAGGGGTGTTTCTTTGTCTTGCTGTTTTAAGTAGAGCAATGGATAAGTTACTAGAAATCTACTAATGGTATCAAAAGGTACTATGTGGGATGAAAAACTGGGGTATCTAGCAAAGACGTTGTTGTAGAAATGGTATGATAGATGTAAGGAAAATGTAGGAGAAATAAACCAGAAATGAGAGAATATGCTTTGTATTTGTTTAAGCGTGTGTTATGCTGTACTATATGCTTGATTTGGGATCCTAATTTCTATACCTGTTTTTGTTCACATTTCTATGTACTCAAGTCAGGCATTGTGGTTCTTAAAATCTAAGTTTAGCTTAGAGAAAACATGTCCGGGTAGAAACTAGTTGTGCATCTGCCAAACCTGATCCAACATAGTTCCTCCCCCTCTGAAAAAAAAAAAAGAATAAGTAAAAAATTGAAAATGTAAAGCATATGTTCTAATAATAGTTGGTTATCTAAAACCAAACTATAGAGTCTTTGTTGAGTTGAGAGGAGTTGAGTTGAGTTGAGTTATATTAGTGCAACCCAAGAAATTAGTTTGCCAATTTGAGATACAGGTTTACCTGCTAGAATATGGAACCCTCAGTTCCTGAGTGAGATCCAATTCGAAGAGTCAATGGGAGTAGTTGCGGAAGGTGATCATCTTCACTGACACGATGAAATAGGTTGACTATGAGAAGTTGTTACTTTGTGCAACCAGAAGCGCCTTTCTGAACAAGATATTCATGAAACCAGAACCCATTTTATGCCAGTGCTAAGGCTAATTGACTTTCTAACGCCTAAATAGGTGGAATAGGGTTTTACACATTTTGCCGCTGATTCCACACTATTGGATAAAGCACTGTTTGATTGACTAAGCCTTATATTGGCAAGCGATATTAGTTTTGTTGTTTGCAAGACCTCTGTTTATTGTAGATTATAACATTTGGTTCCTGAATGAAGGCTGCAGCTTTGGCTCAGAAGAATTCTGAGGCTACTCGGGCATTGGCAATTCAAGAAGACCTTTTAGAGAAGGAGCTTGGTGAAATGCAAAAGGTTCTTCTGGCAATGCAGGTAGATATGACATAATGGTATAGCCACCTGTTTATTTGCTTATACCATTTGAATTCCCATAAGCATTTGGTACTTGTTAGGATTCATGTGTTATTAACAGGTTTCAATTAGAGTTTAGACTTTAGAGTTGAAAGTTTTCCCTTTTTTGATAAGTATTGTTGTGTATCATATCAAGATGTGGTTTGTATCCCCTCTCACCATTTTTAACCTGTTTAAAATTGGCTTCAAACTGTACTGCCACTCAATCTTTATAGCTTTCCATTTGTGCAGATTTAAGTGATTTGCAGATTGCTATTTTGATGGGATCTAATTTGTTGTCTTGCTAAGAACTGGTTGAAATCATTGGCCTCTTATAGACATGATGATTTGATTTTTAGTCTTTAAAGAAACAGATCAGTTCTTCTTTTTCGGCAAAAGTGTGAGAACTGTGGTGTGTTTTTCATCACCTTCTGGCTACCGCTTTATCGTATAAAATGCTCCTGCCACGTCTTCTCCTATTCAGGTCGATGCTGGAACAGCATTGGCCTATTCAGGAAGCAATTTGTACCTTGGATATCCGTTTTTGGAAATAATAAGAGCATAATAATCTTTTTTGCTGAAAGGTTTTGGATGAGACTATTCCCACCTCACAAATATCTTCCCAACCCCATTAAACTCTCAATATAAGAAATGACTATTTCCACCCCATTCTATACACCCCAGTAGTGACTTGTGGGTATGAAATAAGTTTTTGTTTGGTAATGTAATGAAACACTCCTTACAAATGAAATCACTTTGAATTTCTGAAAATTATTTTCTATTTCTATAAAGCACTTCATTTCTTGGTGTCAAAACACTATATGTGGTATAAAAATAGAGGATCTATTCTCTTTTTTTTTCAAATTGATCTTGGAGCTTGTGTAATGCTTTCTCTCAAACTCTTATCTACTTCTCTCTCCCCCTCCCCCCTCCCCCCTCCCCACCTTCTAGTCACTAAATTTCTGCTATTAGAAATTTTCACACAACTTTCAGGCCACCAGATCAGCAAATACTTTAAACTCATTGTTTGATAACCCTATTTCTTATGCTTTGATCTTTATCCCACCATTTTCCATTCGCATTTCAGGCTAAAATGCAAAAACTCATGGCCATCCTGCCTTAGAAGTTCAACCAGTCTTCTGTTCTTCTCTACTCATGGCTATCTGCTTCAGAAGTTCAACCAATCTTTTGTTCTTCTGTTTCTCCCTCCAGATAAACCACAAGAAACATATAGCCGAGTTGTATCACGTCTCTCATATTATGTATTCCTGATATAACTCTTCTAGAATTGGTCTTCTGGTGCTAAAATAGGCTATGCTTGGTGAGACCTCTGCTACCGGGATGCATACCCATCTTTATATGGAAGGAGGTTATTTTACATGGGGTGTCTGGGGGCGGGTAAACAAATCCCTGGGGTGGGGATATTATATTTGATATTATAAGGGGGTGAGTGGAAATTGGGGTGGGCTTGTTTAGTCACTAGTGGAGGGGTATAAAATGGGGTGGGTTTAGTGGTTCTTGTATAAGAAGTTTAATGGGGTGGGGATGAATATTTTTTGGGTGGGAATACCCCAACCCAAAGGTTTTAATCTGGAGGGATAGTTAGTTTTGCCTCTAAACTAGCATTTGAGAAACTCCTAATCATAAAAACTTTGTTGCTTGTATTCTATTTTTTTTTTTTTTTGGCAAACCCTTTCATAGTCTAATTTATAATTAAATATATCTATTAATTTTAAGGCTGACTTTAAGAAACTTATTTTTCCAACTCATTTTGTTTTATTGTTTCCTTATAATGTCAATATAGATCAATTGGGTTTGATTTAGAGATGTCTCAATTAGAAATTATGTGCATATCAAGCAATAGCAACAAAGATGTAGATCCTGCATATGCACCTATGTGGAAGCATGATGGTCTTTCCATGTTTTGCCCTTACATTGAATCTAACTTTTGTCTGCAAATGCATTGATTGGAAAATATTTGAATTCAAAGTCTCAAAGTTGAATAAAAATAGGGATCTTAGATATGCACTTATATCTAATTGAGTGTTAGGGCTCCATTAAGTTGATCATTATGAATGTTACGATTCATTTAATTGGGAGGTTCAATGCGTTTTGAAACTCTCCTACTCCTTTATTTCCCGCCCCTCATTGGGAGTTAAAGAGTGTCAGTCCGTCCTTGTCTTACCTGAAACGAAGTCTTATTGTACCCTTTTGGGATTTCATTCTTCTTGATGGCTACCCCTCTTTGAGTAGGTGTTTGGAACCAGGGATTCTACTGAAGAAAAGGAAAGAATAACGATTTTGACTCCAATCTCCTTCGGCCACTATATTGTTTTGATCAATTCTGTTCTAGGTCTTCTTTTCTGGATCCTCACTGCATAGAAGCCCATTCAGTTCTGATAACAACCACCTTCCCCATCCTATTCATGACAAAACACCACTAAACCACACATCTTTGCTTAGCATCCTCAACACACTAAAAGTTGGAAATAATTTCACGTTATCAACATACTTTTTGTTGTGCAAAATTTTAGCTTGGGGAATTCATCAAAAACTGCCGCCTTAGGATGTTCATAAAGTCTGGAGCTTTGAATTATGTATGTTCATATCATAAGTACTCAAATTTCTTTTAACTGCGTTGTCAAGATGCTGCTAATCCAATTTTAACTCTTCTTTTTCTGTAGGAGCAGCAGCAAAAACAATTTGAACTGATTCTTGCAATTGGGAAGACTGGAAAGTTATGGGAGAGCAGGCGGGAACATACGCCAGACCAAAACACAATTGAATCAAGTAATTCATCTGTGGATGGGATACCACGACTGGGAACAAACCAAATCCAAGCTCTGGCAGGACAAAACGAAGCCAGCAATGACAGGGCCTAGGACTGGATTTTGAAGCTTCAATTTCGGAATCAGATTTGCTTATCTTATTCAAAAACTCCTGGAAGCCAATACTTGAATGGTTTGTTGAAGACCATGGAGATTAGTGGATGGCATTTTGGTCATTTGTAAGGAATCATATCCTAAGCCAGTTAAACAGGTTCTAGTTTCTTGAATTTGCTAGTCCAGGGGAGAAACGAAACAACAAAGTAGACAGAGGAGAAAAGAGAGGAGAAAGAACAATTAATGTCTTTGTACCAATAATGCATTCTGTTCTTGTGTCATTCGTGGTGTATGATATTGATCAAAGCTGTTTTCTTTTTTTTTTGGTTGGTTAAATGGTGGGACCTAGGTTGATCATAAGCTAATGTTGTGTAGGGTATTGGCAGCATCTGATGATAACGTGGGCTTAAGTAATTTTTTTGAGTATCAAAGCTATCTCTGTACGAGAGAAAAAATATATTTGATTACTATAATAAAAGAATATGAATTTAAAAAACAAAAGAAAAATATACAACTATGAAAGTTAAAAAACATCAATGTTAACTTCTCTCCACTGTTGAAGATGCTTTACAGAAAATAGTGTTTTTAGAATACTATATATATTTAAAGTTCCAAAGCTTGGAAAGAAGGGGTGGTGGCGCAGTTGGCTAGCGCGTAGGTCTCATAGCTTCTGAGTTATCCTGAGGTCGAGAGTTCGAGCCTCTCTCACCCCATTGTTTTATAGGTCTTGCTTTTTTGGCCAGGACTGAATCACAATATGGTAAATCTAAAGTTGTAATCACATCTGAGGCAACTTTTTTTTTTTTGGTTAAAGTTTAACGGTCGTGGGAGTCTAGACTAGTTAAAGACAAATCATCCAACTCAAATTTAAATTCGAGTAAAAAAATTCAAAAAATCTCTCTTCATCCTTTGACTTCAACTTACATCAAATCAAAAAAACTTGTTTGTTGACCCAAATTAAAGGAATATCAAACTTTTTACTCAAAATATTTTCAGCCAAAACAGAAGCCCTTTCTTCTCTCGACCATCTGCAAAAAAAAGGGTTCCACACCAAAAATTCATCAGGCTCCTCCATCACGGCAAATCTGCTCGTTCTCGTCCGTCACCACACAATGCCATGGCTAGTGAGAGGCCAAAAAGGGTATATAAATCAATGCCATGGTATGTAAGTTTGAAAACTCTGGTAGAGTGGTAATTATTAACTCCCCTTGAATAAGATATGGAGAGTATTTATATATGGAATCTTTATCATTCAACGCTAAATAATGCTGTGCTTTATAAGTATGCGTCCCCACAGGCTGCTTGAGCTATTCATATATCTTAACAGTTTATACCGTGAAACAAATACTTCACAAACACAAAAGTTGTTTATGTTGCCTGCAATGCGCAGCCACCTGAATTGAACAAATTTTTAGGCTCCACAAACTTGCAACCCCTCAAATGGCGTACTCTTTTTCTCGAAAACCTGCTAGTCTACCTTGCGACTATTGCCATTGTTTTCATGCATCCGAAGGGGGAGAGGATCACCAAGAAATGATTTCAAATGGTTGCACAGCTCTTTGGACTTCTCCACGTTGATTGCGTGCCCTGCGTTCTTTAGAATAACTAGTTGTGCACTTTCACCCAAGTGCCTATACAAAACATAACATATGAAGAAACACAAGTTCAAGCTAGAGCTATTCGAAAGGGTCATAAAAGAAAATGTTACATTCGATGGCCAAGAAGATGGAATGATAGGTTAAAATTCAATGACATTTTACAACTTGAATCTTAAAATTCCTCAGATGTACCTTTTCAATCGGTGTGCCAATTCCAGTGGGAATATCTGATCCTGTTCTCCCCAGGTGATTAATGTGGGCTGCATCAAGGATCTAGGGGATGAAGAAGGCGCCAATCAAAGAAACCAAAGATACTAGAAGACATGTTAATTATTGTAAAATGAGAACTATTAGAACCTGAGTAATCTTTGGAAGGTCAGATAGTTTTCTATCCTTGTGTAAGGCTTGGACCAACTCTTTTCTTTCTTGGACGTATACTGTATGCATCTCCTGCATAATTAACCAAATAAACCAAATGAACAACAGGCAGAACAATATTATGTATATTCAACTTCCTTGCACCAACTAAAAAGCAACACCAAGCAATAACATACTAACACCAGATCAAAACAAAGATGAGTAGTGACAGGGACATTTCCGTAGTTTTATGGGATAGCAACACGTGTCCTCAGCATTTTGGCATCGGACCATCCCTTGGGTGACACTTGTCCTCGACATTAATGCCATTGAAGCGTCCCCTGGATGACGCGGATCCTCGACATGAATGCCCATGGAGCGTCCCTTAAGTGACACGTGTCCTTGGCATGAATACCCTTGGAGCGTCACTTGAGTGACACATGTCCTCAGCATGAATGCCCTTAGAGTGTCTCCTGGGTGACACNGTGGATCCTCGACATGAATGCCCATGGAGCGTCCCTTAAGTGACACGTGTCCTTGGCATGAATACCCTTGGAGCGTCGCTTGAGTGACACATGTCCTCAGCATGAATGCCCTTAGAGTGTCTCCTGGGTGACACGTGTCCTGGGCATAAGATAGCTAGGAATGTTTTTTACCCTTGTCCACATCTTCAAGTTCTCGGTATCAAACCATTCACATTTCACACCAGCGCAAGGTGAACAGTTGCCTTGACAATTAGCCCGTGCCAAGTGATGAGGTTAGATTCCTAAAGGAAAAGGAGGTCAGCTGATGCATACTGTGATCGAGGTAAAACAGAATATCATGACTTGGGAGCAGGGTTGACTATCAATCATCAGTCCCCTTTCCTAAGGCTATCAGAATGTTTGGGAAGCCAATTCAGTAACCAATGATAAAGGCGTACGAAGTACAAAACATTTAATTCTTGACCCCTTAGAAGGTGATTAACGAAAATGTCTTTGCGCATGCATAGCCACAACCAGGGCGTATTAAATGACCTTAGAGAAAGATGGGACGTATTTATTGTTCGACGGAGTCAGGAAGTGTGCATTTAATGCTCGGGGATCCGAGCATTGGCGGGCACTCAGCTCAAGGTCTATGCACCAGATATTGCCCTCCAAACGAACCAATCAATTGTCTTCCGTCTAAGAGACTCAACTGTCCACAATGATTAACTCTTGAAAGGTATAAATAACATCCTCGAGCTCAAGGCTCAGGTACACAACCATTTGCCCAAGCAATAAAACAGTGTTTTCAAACCCTTTCTCAAATACTGACTTGACCGTCAAAGGGGTTACGCCGGAAAACTCTTCAGCGCCCTTCTAACCCTTCTTTATTGAGTGACAGGACTCTGTTTGAGAATTGTAGAGAATTCCATTACCGTGCATTACGTTTCCTCAATAGCCATTCGTTGTGGGATACTTGACTTTCTAGGTAAACTTGAGCTCAGGGGAGAGATGTGTCACCTCATTCATTATACTAAAATCATCCTGCACAAGTAGCAATGCTAGGTGCTTTATTGGTGCTAGGCCACCATACCAACACCAATTACAAACTTTACCCAACCAAAAGCAAGTTACAGTATCTAAACTGCATTCTTCTAACAACTGATTCGTTTAGCCCATATGCACATTTTCTGTAACTGGTATCAGGGGACAATGTAGTGCAGACGATTCGCCCCTTGACTTCTTATATGTACGAGAGTTAACATTTTGACTCTCCTATGGTTCTGTTCACAAAGCTCCTCTTTTTAACTTTTGCTTTTTCGAGGGGGAAGGGGGCGTTCCCTTAGCTATGTGCCTAAATGGTACAGCTTCTTATAGTCCGATAAATTTACTTATCAAAATAGGAAAACGGAAAGGATTATAGCAAAAAGCATTCATAGTCAAAAATGTAATTTAATTGAGAATATCTCTGAAATGTACAAGATATTGTCAATTCATGCTCTTTGCACCAAGTTTAGATACAGGAATCAAAAGGATATACCTTATCATTAATCAGAAGTTGAATAAAAGATAAAAGTTGTAGGTTACCTTTTACTTGAAGCCCTCAAACTGTTATACTGTTAAAATTTCTGTAAAAATTTCTACTTCCAGCATACTTGATTTTTTATTCACTTGACTGTATTTGTGAGCATTGATGCAAGGTCCACAAAAGATAACAGATTGGTTTAGAAGATCATATTATAACTTCAAATTGGCATGTAAACTATGTGGGTCATCAAGGTCCAGGTGACCTATAGAACTTTGCATCTCTTTTGAACCAAACCTAGTAGCACATTCTCTTTCTTATTATAAAGCTCGTTTCTCTCTTCGCTTAAAAACTTGTGAATGAAGCTTAAACCTTTTACAAGGAATGTCATTTATGTCCCCTTTTGAGACCATGACCTGCCATTCTTAAGAGAGGGTGGTTCATGCTCAAATCACTTTGGACAAACATGAAACGAGTAAGATTCTGCATAAGGCTAGAGGTTGCACATTTTACAAAACACCCCTAGATTATCAGGCTCAAAACTCATTCTGCAAAAAAAAATATTCCATCCAGAACAACAATTCACATAACCAATTTCACATAAAACCGGATACCCATCAGGAGTCTGTATATCACTAATATTCAACTTCAATCACTCAACTCAACATAGTCTTATCCCATGTCTCAACTATTGAGGGTCTGGTACATGAATCAAACATCAATCACTAGCATCCTAAATCAAGGGAACTTTCCGATGTGCAAACCTACGCTGAATGGCATATGACTAGACAAAAATAGTTTTCCATAAGCGGAAAATATTCGTTTCTTAAGGGTAATAGTGAGATTGAAAAACATAAACAAACTATTATAGCCTCAAAACAAATGTTACATAAGATCAGACAAATTATGAGAAAGTATGGAGGGTAATTTGGCAAGCCCAAATGCATCACCAAAATTATAAAACAACATACTGAAATGTATAATGTGTTCAAAGGCAATTCTTTATACTAGATATCAGCACTTGAAAATGACAATCACTCTGGCCAATTAGACAATCCCAATAAACTCATAGAATAGATCAACAAGTACCAAATCCAGAACAATGAACCTTTTTTCCCCATTTCATGGCAACCAAAACAGGAGCATCACAACACACTTTTGTCCATAGTTTTCCCCATGAGGCAATCAGAGGTCCAGAACACAACAATCTCAATAGGATACCAGTTTCCAATTCATCAATTCGTCTGAAAACCAATTCTGCAACTCTCAGGTATTTAGAATATCATAACTCTCTTTAATGAGGGCAGTCCTTGGCGCAACAAAGGTTGCTCCATTGTGACTTGGAGGTTATGGGTTCGAGTCATAGAAATAGTGTAAGGATACGTACATCTAACCCTCTACAAACCCCGCAATGGCGGGAGCCTCGTGCATTCCGGGTACATCCTTTATAACTCTCTTTAATCCATAATTTTCCATCTCAGGCAACAACGTCAGCAGTTCAAACTTAGATCAACTCATGCACAGAGGTTGGTCCTTGGTGCAACGGTAAGATTGTTTGATTGTAACGTGGAGATCACGAGTTTGAACCGCAGAAATAGCCGCTTGTAGTGGTAAAACTGTGTACATTTAACCACCCTCAGACCCCACAATGGTCTAGGGAGGGTAATTATCTAGTTCTATAATGTTGACTCACCCAACCTCAATTTCCACACAAATCCTAGTTCAAAACCCATCAATTATTTCAAAAACAATGTACTCAATTCTCAATTGATCATTCAAATACGCAATGTTCAAATTTCCTAAATGTATCACAATCCACAAAAATGGGCAGCCCATTGTATGAAGTGATATGAAGGTGGAGTTTCCGCGACTCAAACCCGATTGTCAAGTTCCACCCTCAATGTATCATAATTCACAATAAATCAACTTATGAATAGCAAATTCAAAAAACTTACCTCAATAAAATCCGAGAGAAAGCAAGAAGGCAGAGTCTTGGGCGGCTTGTAAAACGAAACCGTTATCATCTCCCTCAACTTCTCCGGCGTCTGCGCAAACAATACACTCATAACCTCCTCCACACTCTTTTTTATAAACATCCCCTCCTCCATATCCTTATCCTCCATACACACCGCAGCACAACATATCACCACCCTCTCCACCGCCGCCGGAAACTGCGCCGCCAAGCTATACCCAACAAACCCACCGTAGCTCAGTCCCACCAGATTCATTTTGTTCACCCCGTGCGCCTCCATTGCCCTCATCACACACTGAGCTTGAAAACTCTCGGACCGTTCCGGTCTAGAAGTGTACGATTCGCCGAAAAAGACCAAGTCAGGGACATAGACGTTGAACTTTGAGATTAATGGGGAAATGAACTCGTTCCATTGCCACATTGCGTTGGCTCCGATTCCATGGATTAGGACCAAGTTGGGTTTGTGAGCTTTGTGGGTTTTGGGTACCCAGCAGTGAATGACGGTGCCGTCCCCGAGGTCGGTGCTGGATGATTTCAGTCCGGCGATGGTGAAGGAGAATTTGTAGCAGGAGTTTCTGGTAGCCGTGAAGCTGAAACACTTGCCCATTGGTGATGAAAGAACCAATTCTAAGATCTGATGAGAAATTGGAGGACAGAGATTCAGAAGAATCTAGGAGAAAAACAATATTTTTTGTGAAGTGGGTATTTCGGGAGATGTTTAAGGGCACGAAACGTGAGAATCGAGAAAACAATGTTGTCGAGGTAATGAATGGCGAATCTGGGACTTGAGCTGTAAAGCCATGGAATTTAGAATTTGGAGAGAGAGAGTGAGAGGGGATGGTCAATGTAAGTTGATGCGGGCGACCGTTATTGGTTGGCGGCTGTAGAAAAAACAAAGCTGACAGCGTATGTGCTTGTGCTCTACCATGCAAGCCGATCACGTTATCCAATTTTCAACCACTATAATCGAATAATACAAAATTCATTTTAAAACATATTTTTTCCCTCAAAAATATTTTTTTTTCAAAACAATTCTTAATGTTAGACAATTCCAATAATATATTTTTTAATGCCAAATAATCTCATTAATTCATACATATCTCTCTCTATCCCCTATCTTTCTCTTATTTTTTCTTCATGTCCACTATAACTAAATTATGTCATTAAATAAAAGAAAAAAATTAATATTTATAATATAAAATATTACACAATTAATGCTCAATTTTTAATATTTTAGAGTGTCTTTAGAAACAAAATTATTATTAGTAGTATATTTATAATAATAAAACAAAGTCTCTTACTTAAATTACTTAAGCTCTTCACTTAAAAAACACAATAACAACTAAAATTATTTAAATTCGACGATTTATATTAGAGTAATGCTAGATGAATTTAAAAAATAAACTTAAAAATTAGACTTGATAATCTCAACCACTGATTTCACTGTGAATTTTAACATTTATTAGGATCTATTATCTATTTAATGGTTGAGATTATCAAGTTTAATTTTTAAATCTATCTAGCATTACTCTATATATTACGATTTAAAAAATTAAATTTTAAACATTTACTATAATAACTTAAATTTTTAATTTTTTAATTACAATAACTTGTACTTTTTAAATTTTTTAACTTTCTACCCGTAATAACTCAATTAAATTCACATACATTAAAACAAACGTGCTTTTTCCGTTTGCGTTAATGTTTTGTTTGGCGCCGCGCAGTTGATTTTGACCGTGTTGGTGGAAAGTCATCTACCTCATCTAGGATGCAATTTGATTAATATTTTGGGTTGTTAGGTAAAAATATTTCTAAACCTATTAAAAGTCAAACATTACTTATGAATTCACAGTCTTGAATTCTCAAGTGTCCAGTCGAATTCAACCCAAATTAGATAATTGGATCCGACTTAAATTCTAGCTTGAATATGTGTTACTCGACAATCAAATTCGGGTTTAATCTGAAGGAAAAAAAAACTTAATTTTTAATACGAATTTTGTATCGCAAGTAGGAGTGTCCATAGGCCGGGCCAAGCCGAACTAGGAGAGCGAAATTTTTTTCAAGTTGGGTTTGGATAGGATAGGCTCAAGTCCTTATCCAAGAATGTTATTAAGCGGGCCGAACTGGGCTTCGGGTAGGGATAGGCTACCCGTGAGCCTATTCGACTGACATGTGGGAGGACTTATTGGGCTGGCCTATGTATATTTTTGTTTAAAAATAATGAATATTTTTGTAATTTAATATTTGTACAAATTATATTTTTAAATTAAAAGTATAATCAAAATAAATAAAAATAAAATAATGAATAATTTTATTTTTGATTAAGGAATGAACTACATCCAATAGAATAAATAAATCTCAATTAGGTTGACACTTACTAACTTATCTATCATTTGCATTATTCTACTCTTTAAAACTTATACAAAGAAAATAATATATTGATTATAATATCTAAATTTTTAAAATTTCAAATTCCGATATTGGGAGACTTATTTCAAAATTTTAAATTTAATATTCTAAAAGTATAATTTTTTTTCAAAGAAATGGTGGGTCAAGCCCTCTTTTAAAGGATATTGAGCTCGGGTTTGGGTGTGCCAACTATTGAACTTATCAGATTTTGGGCCTACATTTTTTGGACTGGGTAACAAGACTCGTGAGTAACCCAACCCATGAACACCCCTAATCTCAAGAGCGAAATTCAATTTCAAATTGAATTTCGGTCTGATTTATATGGTCTAAGTTTGAAAACTAAAACTTTCGAAATACTCGTTGAAAGGTTAGTTAAATTCAAATTGAATGTTTTATAATTTGAATTGAGTTTGATTGACTTTAAATAACTAACCTAATTGTCTCTTTACTTTCATGTTAATCTAATTTAAAAAAATTCATAGTCATTAAAGTTGTGTTTGATAACAAGTTATTTTTACTTTTTTCTTGTTTTGATTTTCAATTTTTGGCAAAAAAAAAAAAATTGTGTTTGTAATGTGTTTATATTTTTTTTAGCAGCTCTGTTTTACAAATAAGGTCAAAAAATAAAAGCACAAAAAAGATATTTTTCATAAACACCCAAAAACAAAAACAAAAACAGGCGTGCACTGCATCATGGGATTAATTAGATCCTGACTTTAATCCTCGTTAACAAAAAAAAAATGAGTTTTCTCACTTGAGTATAAAATCCCCTCCTCTTTCACTCCCTCTTTTTCCTATCTCTTCTATCCTTTCTGCACCTCTCTCTATTTTTTTTTTTTGGGGGGTTGGGTGGTGAATTTTCGATGGGATCGGATGTTGAGTTTTCGGTGGTTGGGTGGTGGGCTTTAAATGGTTGGGTGGTGCATCTTTAATTATATTTTGAGTAGCAACGTATTTAAGATTATCAAACATATTTTATCGATTGGAATTATCTGGAGAATTTGTGGACGAAGGTGGTTCTTCTGGTATTTGTTTGGTGCACTAAAGATGAGATGATTAGCATTGAGGGTTTGAATAGTCCAAATAAATAGGGCGAACATACGAGAAGTAGCTGACAAATTGCCAATTAGATCATAAATGAAGGATGTGATTGCAATGGAGGTTTAAGATAGAGAAGGTTTCATCAGGCCGGTCCAACAGTATGGAAAAAAAAAATATGGGTTTTGGGCCCCAAATTTTTAAAACACTCCATAATTTTAGGTAAATCACTAATTCAGATAAAAAAAATTAAATCTATTAAATTTTAAGCCTTATAAAATAATTTCAAAAAATTAATTAAAATTTTTATTGCAATAATTTGGGCCTATAATTGAATCTATAACATTAAAAACTTAGAAATTAAAAAAATAAAAAAATACTTAAAAGTCAACTCATATTTACTCCCACACACACTCTTTCTCTCTGATAAAAAAAACAAAAAACAAAAATTGAAATTAAACACTCTCTCCCTCTATGTGGTAAAAAACAAAAATTGAAATCTCTTTCTTAACAATATTAACACATTCTTCTTTTGTCTTCCTCTCACATAGAAAATTAAAAATAAATTATTTTTTTTAAAAAAATAATACTAAAAATAAAAAACTTCATTTAATGTTTCCGTTTTAGACCTCAAATTAGCTTGAGTGACCCTGGAGTTCCATGTCAATAAAGGTATAAATTTCAATATAGAAGTCATGCATGCATATAGATTATACAGCTACGGCTGTTAGTCGAATGAGCTCGAGCCGAGCTTGAAAAATTTGTTTCTTAATCAAGTTTAAAAAATTGTTCAAGTTTGGCTCGTTTAGGAAACGAGTTGAGCTTGAACGAGCTAAAACAAGTCGAGTCCGAGTATTTGCATAAAAACGAGTCGAGCCTATCGAGTTTGAGCCGAGCTTGTAGGGCTTATTTTTTAAACGAGTTTAAAAACTTGTTCAAATTCGAGTTCATTTATAAAACAAATCGAGATTGAACTCGTCGAACTCAAATCGAACTCGAGCCAAATTCGAATAGTGCAGTTTAATTAACAGCCCTAATAATACAGCACATGTGAATGTTGTTTGCACAACCTTCACTTTTCACTGTTTGATTCCTTTAATTTGTTGGGTGAGGGGGGACATATGAAATGAATTTCCATAGACGATATTATTATAATATTAAACATGCTTTTTATTTTTATTTTTATTTTTATTACAAAAAAATGAAAATTAGTTCTATTTTTTTATAAAAAAATATATATGAAAATGAAAACGTTGTTAAACACATCATTGTATCTCTATTTATTTTTTTGTAATTCATTACATATCTCTATCAAATTTTTAACCAAACCCATCCAAACAACGAACACCTTCCTACTACAAGGTGACACTTTGTCCTTCCCAATTAATCAAAATGAATCGATATTTTTTGTCAATAAATTAGATCAGAATTTGAGCAAATAAACGTACTATATCAAAATTTAACCAAATTTATGATCCAATTGCAAGGTGTAGTATCTATTATATTACAAGACATTGAATATACAATGCATACAAAATCAAACAAATTATTTCAAATATGACATGATAATAAAGCATGCCTAGGAATAAGTATCCATTAGATCACCATAGTATTATCCCCCTAATTTATCAGATTAATACTAGATTCTGTGTAAAGGCGCCTCTTCACACAAAAGAGTAAATTTATGAACGATAATCTCAAAAAGTTATGTTTCGTGGAATATTCAAACCCTGACCTATCCTTCATAAGAGATTTATTAGGTAATTATTAGTTAATTGTGCCACCACTAGGCAAACCCTTAGAGGTAGCCAAGAATAATTGTCCGAACACCAAGGATCTCTCTCTCTCTCTCTCTCTCTCTCTCTCTCTCTCCTTTTTCCTTTTTTTATTTTTCTTTATTGTAACTAAATCAACATTCATGAAAGTCATACATCAACCCCCCAAATCTCCTTATTAGAAGTCTTTGAAAAGTCAGGGATAATCTACCAAACTAGACCCAACTGATTCATTCAAAACCCAAAGTTAAAAGCTTTGTAATTTCTTGAAAGCTGTTGACAAAACTCTATATTGATGCTTTTGTTTGGTCTTGGTGCATCTTTTCCCCATTTTCTCTGTTTGTACCCATAATCAAAATTAGGTTTAAAATCACCAAAGAGAATATATGGATCCACA
Source organism: Ilex paraguariensis (assembly GCA_963454935.2). Classification (NCBI taxonomy): domain Eukaryota; kingdom Viridiplantae; phylum Streptophyta; class Magnoliopsida; order Aquifoliales; family Aquifoliaceae; genus Ilex; species Ilex paraguariensis. The sequence continues at coordinate 268,859 of CAUOFW020003981.1, read as the reverse complement.
ATCTAGTCATAGCATTCATGAAGATACTGCTGTGTGCCCAATCTTCCACATCTAGAATGCCGTCAAGTAGAGCCTACTACTGTGTTGATTGATATCCTCCTTAATCTCAATTAACATGTAAAGAACAGCCAAGTGCACAAAAGCTCCAACCAATATAGCGTCTCGGAAAGGTTAGATGTACAGAGCCTCATCACCGCATGTAGTAAGTTGTTTATCCGACTCGAGCCCCTGATGCCCCAGATCAATGTAGAATAGCTTACTGCTGAACCAAGGCCAACTCTGTACTCAAAACATCTACCACTTTTCTGAACAGTCCAAAAGCCAACCTGTATTTGCTACCATTGACTTCTCATCAGCAACAACAATATTAAAAAAAATGGCATTATTCTCGGAATAATAAAAATCTGCTCTCTGTGTGATATAAGTTCTTTAATTTGCAGCAAGCAAAACAATTAAGATAGTCCATCTGATCTGCAAAACCATTGAAAACATGTCATGATGCCTTCCCAAACACAAACTACATAAAAACAATGGGAGAAAAACAAAACCATAAATGGTTCTGTTGTAATTCATATTGCATATACAGGAGACATAGCTCCCTCGTAAACATTTATTTATCCGTCTATTACTTACATTTAATTTTTGGCCATGATTTGGGGTTCTAACAGTCCAATTCACCCATTTCACAGAGGACATTACATCAGTATTCACTCTTCATGCAAGTGAAAGTGACTAACGTACAAGAAATTATGATCCATTAAGTTAAATGGTAACCGAACTTAATTTAAAACCTCCAGGTACATGTGCAATAGATAGATCACCCACATGTCACCTTTAGCCATGCTAACTATAATGAGGGGCAAAAAACAGAAAATGGGGAGGTAGGAGATGCATTGGTTAACATAAATTACCAGCTACTTGTATGCACAACAGCACATTTGGCGTCATTTTGCAGGTGGAATGAGTTTCAGGACCCCAATAGGAGGATTTTTGACACAAAAAATCCATTTGCAACAATGCCATCAAATATAGCAGTCAAGTACAAACGAAGGTGGATCTTAACTTTGACGGTAAACCTATTAAGTTCAAGTCAGTTAAGGTTGCCCACCAAGGATAGATCGTCATTTCCCATATGTTACACTGTACTCCAACCAGCTGTCTTCCTCACTCCCCTTTCCTTCATGATTGTTCTAAACCTTTCTGCCTCTTCCCACCTCCCTGTAGAANTGAAAAGTCAGGGATAATCTACCAAACTAGACCCAACTGATTCATTCAAAACCCAAAGTTAAAAGCTTAGTAATTTCTTGAAAGCTGTTGACAAAACTCTATATTGATGCTTTTGTTTGGTCTTGGTGCATCTTTTCCCCATTTTCTCTGTTTGTACCCATAATCAAAATTAGGTTTAAAATCACCAAAGAGAATATATGGATCCACAATCTAGTCATAGCATTCATGAAGATACTGCTGTGTGCCCAATCTTCCACATCTAGAATGCCGTCAAGTAGAGCCTACTACTGTGTTGATTGATATCCTCCTTAATCTCAATTAACATGTAAAGAACAGCCAAGTGCACAAAAGCTCCAACCAATATAGCGTCTCGGAAAGGTTAGATGTACAGAGCCTCATCACCGCATGTAGTAAGTTGTTTATCCGACTCGAGCCCCTGATGCCCCAGATCAATGTAGAATAGCTTACTGCTGAACCAAGGCCAACTCTGTACTCAAAACATCTACCACTTTTCTGAACAGTCCAAAAGCCAACCTGTATTTGCTACCATTGACTTCTCATCAGCAACAACAATATTAAAAAAAATGGCATTATTCTCGGAATAATAAAAATCTGCTCTCTGTGTGATATAAGTTCTTTAATTTGCAGCAAGCAAAACAATTAAGATAGTCCATCTGATCTGCAAAACCATTGAAAACATGTCATGATGCCTTCCCAAACACAAACTACATAAAAACAATGGGAGAAAAACAAAACCATAAATGGTTCTGTTGTAATTCATATTGCATATACAGGAGACATAGCTCCCTCGTAAACATTTATTTATCCGTCTATTACTTACATTTAATTTTTGGCCATGATTTGGGGTTCTAACAGTCCAATTCACCCATTTCACAGAGGACATTACATCAGTATTCACTCTTCATGCAAGTGAAAGTGACTAACGTACAAGAAATTATGATCCATTAAGTTAAATGGTAACCGAACTTAATTTAAAACCTCCAGGTACATGTGCAATAGATAGATCACCCACATGTCACCTTTAGCCATGCTAACTATAATGAGGGGCAAAAAACAGAAAATGGGGAGGTAGGAGATGCATTGGTTAACATAAATTACCAGCTACTTGTATGCACAACAGCACATTTGGCGTCATTTTGCAGGTGGAATGAGTTTCAGGACCCCAATAGGAGGATTTTTGACACAAAAAATCCATTTGCAACAATGCCATCAAATATAGCAGTCAAGTACAAACGAAGGTGGATCTTAACTTTGACGGTAAACCTATTAAGTTCAAGTCAGTTAAGGTTGCCCACCAAGGATAGATCGTCATTTCCCATATGTTACACTGTACTCCAACCAGCTGTCTTCCTCACTCCCCTTTCCTTCATGATTGTTCTAAACCTTTCTGCCTCTTCCCACCTCCCTGTAGAACTATAAAGGTTGGAAATCAGTATATAGTACCCATCATTTTCTGGTTCAGATTCGATAGCATGTTTTGCTATTCTTATGCCCATCTCAGGATCATTGTGAATTTTACAAGCACCTAACAAAGCACCCCATAAACCCCCATCGGCAGCAATGGGCATTGACAAAACCAAAGCTTCAGCCTCTTGCAGATTGCCTGACCGACTAAGAAGATCTACCATGCAAGTGTAGTGTTTCAATGAGGGTCTTAGAAAATAATCTCCCATTTTACTAAACATAGACTTCCCTTCTTCGACAAGCCCTGCATGACTACACGCAGAGAGAACAGCAAGAAAAGTAAGTTCATTAGGTCTGACATTTGACTGCTCCATCTGTTGGAAAATTTCTATAGCAGATTTGGCATCTCCATGCATTCCATAGCCAGATATCATCACATTCCAACAAATTTCATCTTTTTGTCTTGGCGAGTCAAATATCTCTCTTGCTTTTCTGAGCTGTCCACATTTTGCATACAAATCAACTAATGCAGTAGCAAGAGGTAAACTAAGCTCAAACTCACCCGCCTTGATGTAGTTGTGAACCTGCTCTCCTTTCTCCAAAGACGTAATTTGAGAACAAGCAGAAAGCACAATTACCATCGTTGCTGAATTGAACTCAACGCCTTCTGAAACCATTCTATCAAACAGGGCTATGGCCTCNGGATGAATTGGGTTTGTTCAGAGAAGCATAGAAAGAGATGAGCTTTGATGTTATGAAGATGTTATCCGTGTGACCAGTTGTGATGATGTAAGCGTGGGATTGGAGGAGAGTTTTGAGGTCTGAGGTTTGATTGGAGAGGAAGGAACCGAAGTGACAGTTAAGGTAGTCGGAAATTTCAGAGGTCGAAGATGGGAGGAAGTGTTTGAAGAGATGGTTGGGTCTGCATCCGAGCATGAGAGTTCTTTTACAGTAGCGGAAAAAATAAAGAGAATTTGAGTCACTTTCATGGAGGAGAATGACAGCATGAGGCGTTTCTGCTGGAATTCTCTTCCATGGAAGTGGATGGAAATTTGCTTTCGCGGAAAAACCTTTTCCAGAGCCGTTTGGGATGAAAGAAAAAATGTCGGGGTTTGTCAACACTGTTGGCAGTCATGTTATTTTGGGATTATGTGGAGGATTAGCTAATTATAAAAAAAGTCTAAGATGGACTTGTTTGGAGGTCATTTAAAACCTCAAAATTTTTTTTTAGTTTAAGAAGAAAATAGGACCCATCCGTTTGCTCCAAAGCGAAACTCCTGTATAGTAATCCATAATACATCTGCCAAAATCATAAAGAAAAAAATTCAGTAATCCTATAAATAAAAGATAAGTACTGCTGTTATTAAGAATATCTCTAACTATGATTCAAATTTTTATTTAAATTTAAATTAATATTTAAATAAAAATTTTAATTTAATATAAAGGACTCCAATAGACAAATTCAAATTTAAAGAATGAGAGACTTAAATTTAAATGAGAACAAACACAAATTTAAAAGAGAATAAAGATAATCATTGAATCTTTAAAAGACGGTAAAATCTCACCATTAAAGATTTGAGTAAAATTTTAGAGTTTTCCTTGATTTGAGTTAAAAAAAAATGAGTTTCTCTTAATTTGATATAAATTTGAGTCAAAGGTTAGAAAAAAAATTTTAGACTTTTTTACTCAAATTTAAATTTGAGTAAAAAATAGAGATGTCGTAAGCAAATTGCAATCTATAAGAGCATCTTCAATCATGACTCAAATTTAAATTAAAATTTGAGCAAAAAGTTTGATTTAATATAAAGGACTCCAGTAGACTAACTCATATTTAAAGAATGAGAGACCCAAATTTAAATGAGGACAAACCCAAATTTAAAAAAGAGTAAGGATGATCATTGGATCTTTAAAAGATAGTAAAATTTCATCATTAAAGATTTGAGTTTCCCTTAATTTGAGTAAAAAAATGAGTTTTCCTTGATTTTGTATAGGTTTGAGTCAAGGGTTAGAGTAAATTTTTTAAACTTTTTTACTCAAATTTAAATTTGAGTTTAAATTTAAATAAGGATTAGAGATGCTCTCATACAATATCAAATATTCCTACAAAACAATCTCCAACTTGCAGTTAAAAATGGTAGCTAAATAAATTTCTTGTCACTCGAAAATAAACATAACCTGCATCAAGAAAATAAACACATCCAACCATCAAAGAAAAGAGTGTAAGTACAAAATTAAGACTTAACCCTCCATCGAAACCTTCATCAGAGGAGCTTATGTCCCAGTAGTTGAGAACGAATTTGCCCATTAGCGGCATCCCCACGAACCAATCACCAATAACAAGTTACAACCCACCAGATTATTGATGAATGTCAGCCCTCATNTAAATAAAAATTTTAATTTAATATAAAGGACTCCAATAGACAAATTCAAATTTAAAGAATGAGAGACTTAAATTTAAATGAGAACAAACACAAATTTAAAAGAGAATAAAGATAATCATTGAATCTTTAAAAGACGGTAAAATCTCACCATTAAAGATTTGAGTAAAATTTTAGAGTTTTCCTTGATTTGAGTTAAAAAAAAATGAGTTTCTCTTAATTTGATATAAATTTGAGTCAAAGGTTAGAAAAAAAATTTTAGACTTTTTTACTCAAATTTAAATTTGAGTAAAAAATAGAGATGTCGTAAGCAAATTGCAATCTATAAGAGCATCTTCAATCATGACTCAAATTTAAATTAAAATTTGAGCAAAAAGTTTGATTTAATATAAAGGACTCCAGTAGACTAACTCATATTTAAAGAATGAGAGACCCAAATTTAAATGAGGACAAACCCAAATTTAAAAAAGAGTAAGGNACGATAATAAAGCATGCCTAGGAATAAGTGTCCATTAGATCACCATAGTATTATCCCCCTAATTTATCGGATTAATACTAGATTCTGTGTAAAGGCGCCTCTTCACACAAAAGAGTAAATTTATGAACGATAATCTCAAAAAATTACGTTTCGTGGAATATTCAAACCCTGACCTATCCTTCATAAGAGATTTATTAGGTAATTATTAGTTAATTGTGCCACCACTAGGCAAACCCTTAGAGGTAGCCAAGAATAATTGTCCGAACACCAAGGATCTCTCTCTCTCTCTCTCTCTCTCTCTCTCTCTCTCCTTTTTCCTTTTTTTATTTTTCTTTATTGTAACTAAATCAACATTCATGAAAGTCATACATCAACCCCCCAAATCTCCTTATTAGAAGTCTTTGAAAAGTCAGGGATAATCTACCAAACTAGACCCAACTGATTCATTCAAAACCCAAAGTTAAAAGCTTAGTAATTTCTTGAAAGCTGTTGACAAAACTCTATATTGATGCTTTTGTTTGGTCTTGGTGCATCTTTTCCCCATTTTCTCTGTTTGTACCCATAATCAAAATTAGGTTTAAAATCACCAAAGAGAATATATGGATCCACAATCTAGTCATAGCATTCATGAAGATACTGCTGTGTGCCCAATCTTCCACATCTAGAATGCCGTCAAGTAGAGCCTACTACTGTGTTGATTGATATCCTCCTTAATCTCAATTAACATGTAAAGAACAGCCAAGTGCACAAAAGCTCCAACCAATATAGCGTCTCGGAAAGGTTAGATGTACAGAGCCTCATCACCGCATGTAGTAAGTTGTTTATCCGACTCGAGCCCCTGATGCCCCAGATCAATGTAGAATAGCTTACTGCTGAACCAAGGCCAACTCTGTACTCAAAACATCTACCACTTTTCTGAACAGTCCAAAAGCCAACCTGTATTTGCTACCATTGACTTCTCATCAGCAACAACAATATTAAAAAAAATGGCATTATTCTCGGAATAATAAAAATCTGCTCTCTGTGTGATATAAGTTCTTTAATTTGCAGCAAGCAAAACAATTAAGATAGTCCATCTGATCTGCAAAACCATTGAAAACATGTCATGATGCCTTCCCAAACACAAACTACATAAAAACAATGGGAGAAAAACAAAACCATAAATGGTTCTGTTGTAATTCATATTGCATATACAGGAGACATAGCTCCCTCGTAAACATTTATTTATCCGTCTATTACTTACATTTAATTTTTGGCCATGATTTGGGGTTCTAACAGTCCAATTCACCCATTTCACAGAGGACATTACATCAGTATTCACTCTTCATGCAAGTGAAAGTGACTAACGTACAAGAAATTATGATCCATTAAGTTAAATGGTAACCGAACTTAATTTAAAACCTCCAGGTACATGTGCAATAGATAGATCACCCACATGTCACCTTTAGCCATGCTAACTATAATGAGGGGCAAAAAACAGAAAATGGGGAGGTAGGAGATGCATTGGTTAACATAAATTACCAGCTACTTGTATGCACAACAGCACATTTGGCGTCATTTTGCAGGTGGAATGAGTTTCAGGACCCCAATAGGAGGATTTTTGACACAAAAAATCCATTTGCAACAATGCCATCAAATATAGCAGTCAAGTACAAACGAAGGTGGATCTTAACTTTGACGGTAAACCTATTAAGTTCAAGTCAGTTAAGGTTGCCCACCAAGGATAGATCGTCATTTCCCATATGTTACACTGTACTCCAACCAGCTGTCTTCCTCACTCCCCTTTCCTTCATGATTGTTCTAAACCTTTCTGCCTCTTCCCACCTCCCTGTAGAACTATAAAGGTTGGAAATCAGTATATAGTACCCATCATTTTCTGGTTCAGATTCGATAGCATGTTTTGCTATTCTTATGCCCATCTCAGGATCATTGTGAATTTTACAAGCACCTAACAAAGCACCCCATAAACCCCCATCGGCAGCAATGGGCATTGACAAAACCAAAGCTTCAGCCTCTTGCAGATTGCCTGACCGACTAAGAAGATCTACCATGCAAGTGTAGTGTTTCAATGAGGGTCTTAGAAAATAATCTCCCATTTTACTAAACATAGACTTCCCTTCTTCGACAAGCCCTGCATGACTACACGCAGAGAGAACAGCAAGAAAAGTAAGTTCATTAGGTCTGACATTTGACTGCTCCATCTGTTGGAAAATTTCTATAGCAGATTTGGCATCTCCATGCATTCCATAGCCAGATATCATCACATTCCAACAAATTTCATCTTTTTGTCTTGGCGAGTCAAATATCTCTCTTGCTTTTCTGAGCTGTCCACATTTTGCATACAAATCAACTAATGCAGTAGCAAGAGGTAAACTAAGCTCAAACTCACCCGCCTTGATGTAGTTGTGAACCTGCTCTCCTTTCTCCAAAGACGTAATTTGAGAACAAGCAGAAAGCACAATTACCATCGTTGCTGAATTGAACTCAACGCCTTCTGAAACCATTCTATCAAACAGGGCTATGGCCTCNAAACATAAGGCGTGCATTGTCCACTGAACCAAATTTCGAGTACATGTACACAAATGAAGACCCAACTGCGGAATTACCCTCCAAAAATCCAAATTTTGAAACAAACCCATGAATTTTCATGCCATATTTTATCGACCCAAGCTCGGCACAAGTGGAAACAACCATTGGTATGGTAAATTGGTTAGGCAGCATATCAGATAACCGCATGTCGTGAAAAAATTCAAGGGCTTGTGAGTAATGTCCATTAGAGAAGTGAGCTTTGATTATGGAGTTCCAGAGAAATGGGTCTTTAAAATAAACTGAATTGAATACTTTAGTGGATGAATTGGGTTTGTTCAGAGAAGCATAGAAAGAGATGAGCTTTGATGTTATGAAGATGTTATCCGTGTGACCAGTTGTGATGATGTAAGCGTGGGATTGGAGGAGAGTTTTGAGGTCTGAGGTTTGATTGGAGAGGAAGGAACCGAAGTGACAGTTAAGGTAGTCGGAAATTTCAGAGGTCGAAGATGGGAGGAAGTGTTTGAAGAGATGGTTGGGTCTGCATCCGAGCATGAGAGTTCTTTTACAGTAGCGGAAAAAATAAAGAGAATTTGAGTCACTTTAATGGAGGAGAATGACAGCATGAGGCGTTTCTGCTGGAATTCTCTTCCATGGAAGTGGATGGAAATTTGCTTTCGCGGAAAAACCTTTTCCAGAGCCGTTTGGGATGAAAGAAAAAATGTCGGGGTTTGTCAACACTGTTGGCAGTCATGTTATTTTGGGATTATGTGGAGGATTAGCTAATTATAAAAAAAGTCTAAGATGGACTTGTTTGGAGGTCATTTAAAACCTCAAAATTTTTTTTTAGTTTAAGAAGAAAATAGGACCCATCCGTTTGCTCCAAAGCGAAACTCCTGTATAGTAATCCATAATACATCTGCCAAAATCATAAAGAAAAAAATTCAGTAATCCTATAAATAAAAGATAAGTACTGCTGTTATTAAGAATATCTCTAACTATGATTCAAATTTTTATTTAAATTTAAATTAATATTTAAATAAAAATTTTAATTTAATATAAAGGACTCCAATAGACAAATTCAAATTTAAAGAATGAGAGACTTAAATTTAAATGAGAACAAACACAAATTTAAAAGAGAATAAAGATAATCATTGAATCTTTAAAAGACGGTAAAATCTCACCATTAAAGATTTGAGTAAAATTTTAGAGTTTTCCTTGATTTGAGTTAAAAAAAAATGAGTTTCTCTTAATTTGATATAAATTTGAGTCAAAGGTTAGAAAAAAAATTTTAGACTTTTTTACTCAAATTTAAATTTGAGTAAAAAATAGAGATGTCGTAAGCAAATTGCAATCTATAAGAGCATCTTCAATCATGACTCAAATTTAAATTAAAATTTGAGCAAAAAGTTTGATTTAATATAAAGGACTCCAGTAGACTAACTCATATTTAAAGAATGAGAGACCCAAATTTAAATGAGGACAAACCCAAATTTAAAAAAGAGTAAGGATGATCATTGGATCTTTAAAAGATAGTAAAATTTCATCATTAAAGATTTGAGTTTCCCTTAATTTGAGTAAAAAAATGAGTTTTCCTTGATTTTGTATAGGTTTGAGTCAAGGGTTAGAGTAAATTTTTTAAACTTTTTTACTCAAATTTAAATTTGAGTTTAAATTTAAATAAGGATTAGAGATGCTCTCATACAATATCAAATATTCCTACAAAACAATCTCCAACTTGCAGTTAAAAATGGTAGCTAAATAAATTTCTTGTCACTCGAAAATAAACATAACCTGCATCAAGAAAATAAACACATCCAACCATCAAAGAAAAGAGTGTAAGTACAAAATTAAGACTTAACCCTCCATCGAAACCTTCATCAGAGGAGCTTATGTCCCAGTAGTTGAGAACGAATTTGCCCATTAGCGGCATCCCCACGAACCAATCACCAATAACAAGTTACAACCCACCAGATTATTGATGAATGTCAGCCCTCATCCTTATAAATGAGACCTAAAAGGAGATGAATTAACAAAGAGAAGGTATATAGTTAACACATAGAAGCAGGAAGAATTCTAAGAGGTTTTGCACCATTTAGAAAAAAAACACAGAGAAACTGTACAACCATACCAGTAAATGCCAATTGTATAATTGGGTTCTTAAATTCCAAATATTGCATACACTTTCGAATTGAATTCAAAAACCGGAGAATGAAAGAGCAATGAAGGTTACGCAAGGAGCACCTAAACCGACTACTCAGAGGGGTTAAAATGACCTATGGCATTGAAGAGGGGTTCCAAAAAAAAGATGAAAGTTTTGAGAAATAGTATAGATTTTGTAATAGTGTAGACATAGATAAGATTTAACCAATGCAAAAATAGAAAGTCAAAAATTCAACAATTAAAGTTGAAATCAATACAACCAGACATTGCGTGTGAATATGACTGATTTGAGAAGTCCAAAGGATATGAAAAGATTTTATAGTTAATTGAAAAAGATGAAAGAAAGAGTGCTCTAGGGAATTAGTTGTTTTATTGAGGTTATTATGATCAATTAAAAGTTTTTTATTTTTGTTGATATTTTATAGTAGTATAAATTTATATAACAAAGGGTAATTTTATATTTTTAAAAGATAGGTAGTCAAATCGTACACTTTATATAGTGTCAAAAACGCAAAAAAAAAAAAATCTATTGTCAGAGACAGAAGTTATCGTTAGAGTATCTTTAACCATGACTTAAATTTGGACTTAAATTTAAGTAAAAAACTTGATTTTGTAAAGAGTATTTCTATGGTTAAACTCAAATATCTACTCAATTTTTTTAAAAAATTTCCTTATCTATACTACTAATAAAAAAAAATTACGCGAAAAACTTTTGATTGACTATAATATCTTTCATAAAACATATAATTCCCTTAAACAATTTTTTTTTTATCTTCTCCAATTAATTACATACTCCTCTCCTATTCTTTCATCTTCTTAAGTTAGTTATGTACATATACTTAATATTTTATGTATTCATTTCAACTTTAATTATTGATTTTAGTTCTAAGTACACTACCACTTTTTTGTTTTTCCACATAATGGACTCGATAATTTTTAATTTTTTAATTCTAAACATATGAATTTATTTAAGGTTTTAATGTTTTTAGGCCAATAGTATTTTGTGGCCACAAGAAATCTTGAAAATTTTCTCCTAATTTGATATTTGGGTTTTATGAACATGAAAAAATCAAGAGTTTATGGTAACTACAAAAAAAAATTAAAAACTTTTTCCATCTTTTCTATTGGATTTCAAGAATTGCTATAAAAATGTTCTTGCTTGATATGAAAATATCCTCTCTATATCATAAAAATCGATTTCTAAGCAATCACCTTTGTCCTANCCCAAGGAGCACCTAAACCGACTACTCAGAGGGGTTAAAATGACCTATGGCATTGAAGAGGGGTTCCAAAAAAAAGATGAAAGTTTTGAGAAATAGTATAGATTTTGTAATAGTATAGACATAGATAAGATTTAACCAATGCAAAAATAGAAAGTCAAAAATTCAACAATTAAAGTTGAAATCAATACAGCCAGACATTGCGTGTGTATATGACTGATTTGAGAAGTCCAAAGGATATGAAAAGATTTTATAGTTAATTGAAAAAGATGAAAGGAAGAGTGCTCTAGGGAATTAGTTGTTTTATTGAGGTTATTATGATCAATTAAAAGTTTTTTACTTTTGTTGATATTTTATAATAGTATAAATTTATATAACAAAGGATAATTTTGCATTTTCAAAAGATAAGTAGTCAAATCGTACACTTTATCTAGTGTCAAAAATGCAAAAAAAAAAAAAAAATCTATTGTCAGAGACAGAAGTTATCGTTAGAGTATCTTTAACTATGACTTAAATTTGAGTAAAAAACTTGATTTTGTAAAGAGTATTTCTATGGTTAAACTCAAATATCTACTCAATTTTTTTAAAAAATTTCCTTATCTATACTACTAATAAAAAAAAATTACGCGAAAAACTTTTGATTGACTATAATATCTTTCATAAAACATATAATTCCCTTAAACAATTTTTTTTTTATCTTCTCCAATTAATTACATACTCCTCTCCTATTCTTTCATCTTCTTAAGTTAGTTATGTACATATACTTAATATTTTATGTATTCATTTCAACTTTAATTATTGATTTTAGTTCTAAGTACACTACCACTTTTTTGTTTTTCCACATAATGGACTCGATAATTTTTAATTTTTTAATTCTAAACATATGAATTTATTTAAGGTTTTAATGTTTTTAGGCCAATAGTATTTTGTGGCCACAAGAAATCTTGAAAATTTTCTCCTAATTTGATATTTGGGTTTTATGAACATGAAAAAATCAAGAGTTTATGGTAACTACAAAAAAAAATTAAAAACTTTTTCCATCTTTTCTATTGGATTTCAAGAATTGCTATAAAAATGTTCTTGCTTGATATGAAAATATCCTCTCTATATCATAAAAATCGATTTCTAAGCAATCACCTTTGTCCTAGTTTATATGTGTGAGGGTGTACAATTTTTCCAAAACTAAAAAGAGCTCGTGGCTTGCCCTTGCATGTCGATGGTTGGATAATTACTTTTAACTTCTACTTTTCAATTTTTTTTCCATTCTATCTTGAAAAAAATATTTCAAAGAATCTAAAAAAATATTGAATAACAAGTAATTAGAGAATAAATATTTTGTGATTCTCTTTTCAAGTGAGCATGTCATGTATATGACAAAACTGCATGTTAGATAGTTTATATTTTCATTGAGTGTATATTTATAATGTCAAATATAATTAGATTTTACAAAATAATGATTAATATAGAGACACTATTTTATTGAGTTTAATCCTACTATTTTTGCTTAATGTAGTCAAATTAAGGTTTGGAAATTACAATAATTTATCTGATATTTTGATTGAATTTTTGTATCAAATTTTTACGTCTTGAACTTATATTGAACAATGAACATCTGAAAAAGCATTGGTTTATGTACCTTTAAAAAATATTATTTATTTTGGGTCAAGTAAATAGAGATGGAAACTTTTTTAGCCTTTGATCTCTCACTCTCCAAAAAAAGAAATTAAAATTACAATTTTATTAAGTTTAATTCAACTATTTGTAATGTCGAGATCACTTTTTCTAATTTTGGTGCTAAATAAAATATTTTTAATGAGATTGTCCACGTGCAAAGCACGTGTACACCAACTAGTTGTCCAAAAACTTGTTTTTTTTTTGTGATATTCAAATCATGATATTTAAATAAAATAAATACATCTTTCATATCTATCCACAAATGTATAATTCAAACAAAAAAAAAATATGTATATCACACTACATGTGAATAAAGAAACCATCCAAGAATTCTAAAATTGTTCTAATCTCTTATCATTTTTATTTATAAATTCCAATAAAGAAAAAAAAATATAACTATTTTGACATGGATTTGGTCTGGTGAATAAAAATATACTTTTTTTTTAACAAAAATGAAAGATTAGAGAAATAAAATGATGAATTTTCTAAATNTAATTTGATATTTGGGTTTTATGAACATGAAAAAATCAAGAGTTTATGGTAACTACAAAAAAAAATTAAAAACTTTTTCCCTCTTTTCTATTGGATTTCAAGAATTGCTATAAAAATGTTCTTGCTTGATAAGAAAATATCCTCTCTATATCATAAAAATCGATTTCTAAGCAATCACCTTTGTCCTANCTATGACTTAAATTTGAGTAAAAAACTTGATTTTGTAAAGAGTATTTCTATGGTTAAACTCAAATATCTACTCAATTTTTTTAAAAAAATTTCTTATCTATACTACTAATAAAAAAAAATTACGCGAAAAACTTTTGATTGACTATAATATCTTTCATAAAACATATAATTCCCTTAAACAATTTTTTTTTTATCTTCTCAAATTAATTACATACTCCTCTCCTATTCTTTCATCTTCTTAAGTTAGTTATGTACATATACTTAATATTTTATGTATTCATTTCAACTTTAATTATTGATTTTAGTTCTAAGTACACTACCACTTTTTTGTTTTTCCACGTAATAGACTCGGTAATTTTTAGTTTTTTAATTCTAAACATATGAATTTATTTAAGGTTTTAATGTTTTTAGGCCAATAGTATTTTGTGGCCACAAGAAATCTTGAAAATTTTCTCCTAATTTGATATTTGGGTTTTATGAACATGAAAAAATCAAGAGTTTATGGTAACTACAAAAAAAAATTAAAAACTTTTTCCCTCTTTTCTATTGGATTTCAAGAATTGCTATAAAAATGTTCTTGCTTGATAAGAAAATATCCTCTCTATATCATAAAAATCGATTTCTAAGCAATCACCTTTGTCCTAGTTTATATGTGTGAGGGTGTACAATTTTTCCAAAACTAAAAAGAGCTTGTGGCTTGCCCTTGTATGTTGATGGTTGAATAATTACTTTTAATTTCTACTTTTCAATTTTTTTTCCATTCTATCTTGGAAAAAATATTTCAAAAAATCTACAAAAGCATTGAATAACAAGTAATTAGAGAATAAAGATTTTGTGATTCTCTTTTCAAGTGAGCATGTCATGTATATGACAAAACTACATGTTAGATAGTTTATCTTTTCATTGATTGTATATTTATAATGTCAAATATAATTAGATTTTACAAAATAATGATTAATATATAGACACTATTTTATTGAGTTTAATCCTACTATTTTTGCTTAATGTAGTCAAATTAAGGTTTTGGAATTACAATAATTTATCTGATATTTTGATTGAATTTTTGTATCAAATTTTTACGTCTTGAACTTATATTGAACGATGAACATCTGAAAAAGCATTGGTTTATGTACCTTTGAAAAATATTATTTATTTTGGGTTAAGTAAATAGAGATGAAAACTTTTTTAGCCTTTGATCTCTCACTCTCCAAAAAAAGAAATTAAAATTACAATTTTATTAAGTTTAATTCAACTATTTGTAATGTCGAGATCACTTTTTCTAATTTTGGTGCTAAATAAAATATTTTTAATGAGATTGTCCACGTGCAAAGCACGTGTACACCAACTAGTTGTCCAAAAACTTGTTTTTTTTTGTGATATTCAAATCATGATATTTAAATAAAATAAATACATCTTTCATATCTATCCACAAATGTATAATTCAAACAAAAAAAAATATGTATATCACACTACATGTGAATAAAGAAACCATCCAAGAATTCTAAAATTGTTCTAATCTCTTATCATTTTTATTTATAAATTCCAATAAAGAAAAAAAAATATAACTATTTTGACATGGATTTGGTCTGGTGAATAAAAATATACTTTTTTTTTAACAAAAATGAAAGATTAGAGAAATAAAATGATGAATTTTCTAAATTTNATATGTATATCACACTACATGTGAATAAAGAAACCATCCAAGAATTCTAAAATTGTTCTAATCTCTTATCATTTTTTTTTATAAATTCCAATAAAGAAAAAAAAATATAACTATTTTGACATGGATTTGGTCTGGTGAATAAAAATATACTTTTTTTTTAACAAAAATGAAAGATTAGAGAAATAAAATGATGAATTTTCTAAATTTGTGGATAGCGAAGGTTTAAAATTTCAAGAAGAATCGATGGTCTAAAATTATACTACCGATTGTGTTTAACTCGAAAAAATCAAAAAAAAATTTGATGAGTAGGCTTAGGGTTTAAAGTCAAGAATTTAAATCCCCCTCCCTCTCTCCCTTTCCCTCCCCTCCCCCCAAATATATATATATATATATAGCTGACTTTGAATAAGTATCTAAACTAATTAAATTTGTGTAGTCATCATAAATTTTTACTATTTCATTCAAAATTAATTCTGATATATTTTTATCTCTTGTATATATTATTATTGATGGATATCATCACATCATTCCTGCTCATTGATGCTGTTCAAACTTCCATAACACAACCCATTAATAAACCTGATGATTATGTCTGCAGAGTTAGGTTTGTATTAGTGTGCATTTAGTTCCCGATCTTTCAAATGTATCTATTTGTTCCGAGATTCTTAATTTGTATTCATGTGATTCAATCTCAAAAGTTTGTCAAAAAATTGTGATAGTTTTAGTCACGCGTCAATTACATGATTATTAATTTTGTATTTATTTAGTCCTTAAAATTCTTAATTTGTGTCTATTTAGTCTCACGTGATTGAATCATAACAAGAGGCGTTAACAAATTTTTTACGAATGCTTGAAATTGGATCAATAGATACAAATTCAGAATTTTAAGGACCAAATAAACATAATTGAAAGATTGAGGACCAAATAAATATTGCATGCATACAAAATGTATTTTACCCTAATTTCTTCCTAAGTTCAAGCAGCTTCAATGTATTCTCCTCTCCAAATTTCTGGACTCTTTTTTTTTTTTCTGATCAACAGTAAAGAGTGTTTAAATCAATTTACGCATATTTCAATTAATCTTCTTTGCAGTTAAATTAAAAACAAACTATCAACGCCAAGATTATAGAATTCATGAGAAATAGATTTATGAACTCTTGAACTAAGAGAAAATGACGAATTTAAGCAAAATCATTAAGGTAATGTTGTATTGCCCAAAAAATTGATTAACTGATGGGTGCTGAAATAGTGAGTAAAATTTGAATTCACATTAATAAAAATAGAGACCAAAGGCACGAGAAAATATATCTGCAACGACATATCATTTGGTCATTTTTTGTTGTTTTAATTTTTTGGTTAGTCTAATACTCCCTCCGTTTCTAAATATCTATCATTTAAAGTTTTTGCACAGGGATTAAGGAAGTTATTAAATAACTCTAATATGAGTAAAAAATAATTTCATAAGATTACAATACCCTTATTTAATATGTATTAGGAAATAAAAGAATATGAAAAGCACTTAACCTCCACCTAATCTAATGCATTGAAAAATTAAAGATAAATTTGGAAGATAAAATATTAATTATGCTTTGGTTTTATTAAACGACAGATATTATGGAATAAACAAAATTATATAAAACGACAAATATTTAAGAACGAAGAGAGTAATATCTAAATCGATAACGCTATTTCACTAATACTTTTTTGAGTAAATTACATATATGGTCATCAAATTATGATCATTGTGCTAATTAAGTTCTTGACCTTTTTTTTTGTGTCAATTGAACGCTTGAACTCTTTAATTATTTCAATTGAACATTTATGCCTGTCTCCATTAAATTAGAGAGTTCATGAGCCCAATTGATATAAAAAGAAATAAGGGCTTAATTAACACAAAGATTATAGTTTAAAAGTCATATCTATAGTTTTTTTTATTATTAATTTTTCTCTCAAAATTTCATGCGGACCTTTGGATTATTTGGTTCAACTAATCATCTGATATTTGTGATTAGGTTATATCAATTGGTACAAAATATAATTTCTCTCAGTGGTATTTCCCTCATTGTGTATTGGGTGAGAACTCCATTTTATAGTGGATTCTCTTTAAATTTAGAGTAAACTATACTTATGACTTTCAAATTATGACTTTTTTGTTAATTAATTCTCTAATTTCTTTTTATATTGATTGATTCCCTAAACTCTCTAATTGTATTAATTGAATTCTTTTGTCCGTCTCTGTTAGAGTGTGCTACTCATGTAACCATATGACCAAAAAAAAAAAACATAAGGGTTCAATTAATACAAAAAAAAATAAATTAAGGGATCATATGTTTAGTTTACTCCAACTCATTTGTGTCACCTGAGTGACACACTTGGCTACTTCTTTTAAAAAATAAAATGAAGACAGACATAATAACTCAATTGACACNACAAAATATAATTTCTCTCAGTGGTATATCCCTCATTGTGTATTGGGTGAGAACTCCGTTTTATAGTGGATTCTCTTTAAATTTAGAGTAAACTATATTTATGACTTTCAAATTATGACTTTTTTGACAATTAATTCTCTAATTTCTTTTTATATTAATTGAGTCCCTAAACTCTCTAATTGTATTAATTGAATTCTTTTGTCCGTCTCTGTTAGAGTGTGCTACTCATGTAACCATATGACCAAAAAAAAAAAACATAAGGGTTCAATTAATACAAAAAAAAATAAATTAAGGGATCATATATTTAGTTTACTCCAACTCATTTGTGTCACCTGATTGACACACTTGGCTACTTCTTTTAAAAAATAAAATGAAGACAGACATAATAACTCAATTGACACAAAAAAAAAAAAAAAAGCTCATGTACCAAATTGATATAAGGGTCATAGTTTAAGGGTCATATATATAATTTACTCTTAAATTAATAATGAACGAGAATATAATTTAGAAAAAAAATAAAAATAAATTTAATCAAAGAGGATCCAAATCCGTTAAAAATGACTTGGTAAGGGCAGCACTATTGGAGCAAAATAATTTGAAGATGGTAAGTACGCCGCACATCACCAACGTTTGATTCTCTTCCACTCCGACACCGACACCGACAAATTAGAAAATTCAAATCAGTGCTTCAATAAGACAGAGAAAGTAGAAGAAAAAGAGGGAGGGGGAGTGTTGGATAATGATGGCAATTTAAGGAACACCGTACGGTAGAATTCTTATTCCACGAGAATAATTTTATATAAATTTAAAAAATAAATTTGATAATTATAATTATTAATTTTATTGTGAGTCTTATTATTTATTAAAATTTATTATATTTTTAATAGTTATAACTATTATGTCTATTTTTTAAATTCATGTAGTATTACTCATCCCACGAATATTAAATTTAATAATAAAACCAAATTATCNATTTAAAAAATAAATTTGATAATTATAATTATTAATTTTATTGTAAGTCTTAAAATTTATTATATTTTTAATAGTTATAACTATTATGTCTATTTTTTAAATTCATGTAGTATTACTCATCCCACGAATATTAAATTTAATAATAAAACCAGATTATCATGTCATCATTCAATAAAAAATAAATAAAGTGAACTCTACTCCTATACAGAAAGTAATTATTATGTTATATGGAGGGGTTAATTATTAAATTATGTGAGATTAAATTGTTAATTTTTTTATTAGATGATAATACAACATAACGTTGATAATCCAATAACACTGTTACATTCAATGTTTTCTATTGTTCGATGACCCCTCCTTGCTCCCATATATTTTTTTTTTANAGCATAACATTGATAATCCAATAACACTGTTACGTTCAATGTTTTCTATTGTTCGATGACCCCTCCTTGCTCCCATATATTTTTTTTTTAGAGGCTAAACCAACACTCCCCATCCTCTATCCCTCCCCGCTAATTTAAAATCCTCTTTGTTAGAGTTTCATTTCTATAATAATAATCTTACAATCTAACAAAATCACAATAAATTTATGTAGGTAGTTCTCAAGATGTCTGATTGAATTAGTGGTGACAATCACTATTCGACTAAATATAGTTCTGTAGAAGTTTGAAAGTATTCATAATTTTGTGGTATTTGGAAGAAATATAGGAGAAAAAAAAAATAAAAATGTTGGCTGTGACATTGGTGTGCTACGGAAATTTCTAATCGGTTGTGGATTGGTTATATAGTTTAATTACTTTTTTTGTGTGTGTATTTATTTTTTCTTTTTCTCTATTTTATTTCTATGATGACCGAGGTGCAATTAGCTATAGAGGGTGTCGATGGATGTGTTTTTGAATTTGCGTGGAGATCAAAATTATTAACGTAGTTTCTTAATTTCTATTAACGATTCAAATCTACTATTATTTTGTCCATCGAAAGAGATTTTTCATTGTCTAAAATGAGANGAAATTTCTAATCGGTTGTGGATTGGTTATATAGTTTAATTACTTTTTTTGTGTGTATTTATTTTTTCTTTTTCTCTATTTTATTTCTATGATGACCGAGGTGCAATTAGCTATAGAGGATGTCGATGGATGTGTTTTTGAATTTGCGCGGAGATCAAAATTATTAATGTAGTTTCTTAATTTCTATTAACAACTCAAATCTACTATTATTTTGTCCATCGAAAGAGATTTTTCATTGTCTAAAATGAGAGGAGAATTTACTATTTAACTTTCTTTTATGTTTGAAAGGGAGAAGTGGATGGATGAAATTCAAACTCACAATCACTCGTGAACGAAAGTGAGTCTTTTTCAATTGGTCACTCCCTCCCTCGAGGAAAGGCTTGACACCAAAAAAAAAAGGTGGGTGGAATATGCAGATAACATAAATAAGTGGCCCTAATGCAGTACAACAGCAAAAGAAGATTTCTATGATTGAGTGGCTTCAATTCATTTCAAGATTTTTGTCACACTAGACTTGAGTTTTCTCAAGTCTGTGCCCTTATTGGATTATTGTTCCCCCATTGTCAATCCATCAATGAATCACGGGATCCACCCCTAGAAATTAGACCAAAACGAAAAGTAATCACAACTTGATGTTCAACTGTTTTTGACTACCTTTCAGTAGGGGGGGGAGATAGTGTTGAAATTTTGGTTGGTTGAAAAACATTTGATATTTCTCTTTAACAAAAAAAAGGAAGAAAGAAGGTATATGGAATTTTATTTACAACTTTTTTTTTTTGAATAATAAAAATGTGGAGCAAAAATAATAAAAAAAATGTGTTTTTTTGTAATATATGTAGAGGAATAATAATAAAAAAAAAGGATGTGTTGCTTTTGGGGCACAGTGCTATTATTTATGAAAAGTCAGGTTGTTATGTTACTTATTTAAATCTTTGAGAAGGTAAAATAAAGATTTGAATAAATTGTGGGGAATCAAATGTCATTCACAAATGTTGGTTGCCTAATAGTCAGAAGCCAAAACTCCTCCAATGGTTTTTGACCTTTTTTTTTACTATTTTGACATTCACAGAATTCTCAAAAGTCTTGTGGTTTGTAAAATTTGACTATTTTGACCATAATTAGAAAGATACTCTTTTTTTTTGGTGGATAACTAACTAGAAAGATACTTGACAAGCAAACTTTAGGAATAAATTTGCCCTTCAAAGTATATTACACTTGGGCCATCTTATGAATATATTATCTGGTGAATAGAATAGTATTTATCTTTCTTTTTTTTGTGCATGTAATATGTCAAAAGTTGATAGCATACTCATAAAAAAATCATATTCCGTGTACAAGATTTATAACTAAAATGAGTGTAAGAGTTTTCACGACAACACCTAGTGTTAAAAAATGTTGCACGGCATAAGAACACTCGACATATAGATACACACTATTGGAGCTTTTTAATAGTAGCCGCGACCAACAACCATCAGTCGTCCTAGTGGCGCACCCTTTACACAAGCATGGCTCGATGAAGGGAGACGAGAAAAGCTATAGGCCCAAAATCTTTTACCCTTCTTTCTAAACGGGGATGATTGGGACACCTCATTTTATCATTTAGTTGTTGCTCATTTCTGTTATGCCGAAATGATTGGTCTTCTTTCTCCACACCTGCTCACGCTTCGTTGATCTATTACGTGGTAAAGAGAAGAAAAAATGAAAGAATAGTAAACGAAGCACACCGCATAAAGATTCTAAATATGAGAGTGCCTCTTGGATTCGAGAATAAGGAAATGGAAAACGAGAGCGAAACAAAATAAGACGTTTCTAGACACGCTAGGATCGTTTGTGCAAAAAATTGAATTGCATCCTAGGTGAAGCTTAGTCCTTTGGACCTTTCAATTTCACAAGTTTATTAGTTGGGACTACTCGCACACTTTAAGATTATTGAAAGTATTGCAATACGATAGACTCCTGCCATTGCTAAATGTAATATTTTAAAGCTGCTAAAGCAATTTCTTTAAAAAGAAGAGCAAACACACCAAAAAGGAACCAACCCAGCCTCTCCAAGAAAGTTTTGCTTGGTAGGAGCTGCCTACTCACTTAGACAATACACTAAACACGGAAGTGTGCAATTCCACCCCTTTCTCCCATGCTGAGTAATAGGCAGCGTGTTGGAAAGTACGGGGGCGAGCCACATGTTAGGAAACTCACACGTGTGGTCTACACCATTTCTTTCCAAGTTTGTAACCAACCCAACAAGCTCGTAATGAATACAAAAAAATATAATTACAAAAGTGAAAAATTAATTATTTACATACATTTTGCAAAATCAACGTATCAAGATATTATCTACATATATCTACTAGTAATATTAGAGGAACCTTAATTAAATAAATAACTAAAAGACCCAGAAACTGTGTAAATGATAATTCCAAGGAATTCAAACATTGTAATTTTTGAATACATTCAATTATTTTTTGAAAATAGTAAGCAAATTTTTTTTTTTTTTGAGCAGCTAATAGTAAGCAAGTTGATGGAGGACAAAAGATATCTATATAGTGGGGTATTTTCGTAATTTAGACAACTCTTAAGAACCTTTTTCGAGTTGCCAAATTCTGTCTTGCTGTAAAATCCAACCGTTTAACTATAGAGAAAATTCCCGAAAATGGCGAGAAAAAACACCAGCGGGCCATCACTACTATATAGTAGCGTTGGAGAGAGAGAAAGAGAGACAAGTGCAGAACTAATGATAATAATTGGAGAGAGAGCTTCTTTGATTTCAATTCCCATTGAAAATTCCAGTCAATAAAGAAGGACAAGAAGAAGTGGAGGAAGAAGAAAAGCTTTTTTTTTAAAGATTTGATTTGGAGAATCAAAGTACACTTTCTCACCTCACAATAAATTCTTTCCATTGCCCTAACTTTTCTTTCTTAAAGGTACTTGAATTTTTTTTCAATCTCTGTGTGTGTGCAGGTTTGGATTATTCTTGAGTTGACATTGGAGGGGTTTTGATATAGTTTTTGTTTGGGTAAATAAAATTTTGAGGAAGTTTTGTATATATGCGTGCATGGTTTGTGTTAACGTTAACCAGTGAGATTTGAATTGTTCTGGGTAAGTTCTAGGATTATTGATTTTGTTTGGGTTTGGTGAATTTGAAGAGGCGTGACATTGATTTTTCTTTTTATATATTATTCTTACCCAGATAAGTGATTCTGGGTATGATGGATTTGAGAGTAAATAAGCTTGCTTGAATTAGGAGGGTTATTGGAAGAGGTACAAATAGCAAGGAATTTGAAGAATCGAACTAGAGCTTTTAGATTGGTAAAGTTAGTTATTTGGATCTTCTTGCCTCTTTCTTTTTGAACATATCTGATGTATCTTTTTTTCCTGATTTATACAAGATGTATATTTGCTTATTAGAGATATTTATTATAGAAGTAGTGCTAAAATGTAGAATAGAACAAGGATTTTATAACTTAAATTATTGGATTCACCTCCTTAAAACTTTGGGCTTGCCTTAAATTGGACCTTCCTTGAAATGGAACTGTGTCTTTTGACCTTGAAAGTGACCACCTTAGAATATGTATAGTAGTAGTTGATAGAGGAAACGATCAGAATTCTCGGCTTGGTGAGGACTGGAGCCATAATGCTAGAGTCTTAACACATTGACAGGGGATTATCTGACTTGTTTAGCTCTCGGTTAGTTCTAGTCACCACCTAAGTATACTATATGGCCTGGGCAAAACCATCACTGGGACGATTGCGTGACAGTGACATGCTTGCTAATGGTTGTGTTCAAATGAGGTTCTTCAAAACATGTTGACTAAACATCCCGTGCATAGGGATGTCAGTGGACCGAAGTGGGGGCAGGGAGTGTAGTCTTCATCCCCGTACCCGCTTTATATTACAACCATAAAGTGTTAAAAGATGAAAATTTAAAATTTCGCTAATTCAATAATTCTCCCAATTTCTTAGTTCACTCTAGCAGAGAAACTCAGCAACCTCCATTCATAATATTTCTATCCACGATGAAATGCAAAACTATCTTATTCTCTCTTTTGTGTTTTTAGAGTTTGGTTAATTCAAACTTCTATCAGTTTCAATTAATGAGCACAAATAGAAAAAAGAACAATCAGGAAAAAAAGTTGATAAAATTACTACATAGCAATGCCACTTTTTAGTTTGATTACCATATTTCTAGATTGGTAGTTACAGTAAATATGTTTAGTTAGGTTTTGGGAGTATATATATATATATATATAATGGGTAGCGGGGGCGGGGCGGGATGGGGCGGGGGTAAGGGTAAGTTCATTCTCGCCTTCATTCCCGTACGGGTTTATACGGATATCCCCGTATACGTCCACCGTCCAATACGTATAGTTCATCTTCGGTCCAAACGGAGCGAGTTTGGATAAATACCCGTTATTCCCCAGTCCACTGCCATCCCTACCTGTGCACATTCATTTTGTTCCCAGATTGAGATGTGTGATATTAATGGCTAGATTCTCTATTTGGAGTTCCACATATTTTTCCTTACTTACCTCGAGCTTAAGTTATTTATTATCAAGCATCTGTAACATTTTTTCGTTGTTGGAAAATTTCCAGAGATGGCGCTTGCTCATACACGTAAACTGGATGTCACATTATGTAATGTTGATCACTTGAAATAAGGTTGGCCCAAACCAATTAGTGGGAATGACATCGTTAAAGATGGAGTTGATTATTCTAGCTGCAATATTGGCTTGTTTGCATTCCTTTGTATCGCCTGATGCCCAAGGTATAATGCTTATTGAAAATTTTTATTCATTCAAACAGCAGGTGGATATTCTGTGCAGTGCGATCCTTTCTGTGTTTAGAGGCAGTTTCCGTTAAATAGATAACATACAAATGGGAGGTGCTATCTCTTATTCATTGGCTTTGATCTAATAAGATAATTGCAAATTTCATTTTTCAGCGGAACTACATCCTGATAATATGTTCCGTCTCTCTCTCTCTCTCTCCCCACAAAAAAATCTATCTTGATCTGCTTATGTTAATTCTTTATGTTTGCATTCACTTTTTTTGTGAGTAAGGAGTCAGGTTGACATGACATCACTGGCGTAACTGGCAAGATTGACTCAGGGTTACAATCCCCCTCACTTGCAAATGGACACACGAAAGCCAAAAAAAATGATCTATTATAACTTTCTATCTGGAGTGGTTATATCAACTTGTGATAAAATTTCATGTTAGCTAACAATTGCTCTGTAATGTGAAAGCTCTTTCAAAGTGGAACTGGAATGGGAAAATTGAAACACAATGTTTCAATTTCTACGGGAGTGGGATGAAAGGATAGGTTATTGATGAAAAACTAAAATGACATGATCCTGATTTAATGCGCAAGTGGCTTTCGGTCACTAGTACTATTATCAAAATGCACAAGAAGTCCATTTCTTCAATAGGCCTATCTTTTTTCTGTGGACAGCTTTGTCTGATGTTCTGGAACAAGTTGTTCCATGTTTTAGGAATCATGATGCTAAATGGAGATCACCAAGGTATTAGCAGTTATTTGTAATAACCTCCTATGTTCGCTTGTGCTAGTTTTTCAAAGCTTACTTCCAAAGGACATTAGTTAGGGGTTGCACGGTAGCTTCAATTGAATGGTGAACAATCTCTGGTTTTGTTTCAGGAGATGCTCTCTTTTCCTTGAGGAGTTCTCTAAATGCTTCAACCAGTCAGCTTATGGATTGGAATCAAAACCAAGTTAACCCATGCACTTGGTCAAAAGTTTTCTGTGACAGTAATTCTAATGTCATTAGTGTGTAAGTAGTTTTGAGGTGCAATTTTCGCTTTCCTTCTGCCCATTCTATATATGCTGAGAAATTGCTGCAATAGTTACTCACTCACTAGTTTGTTTATTGTAGAAAATTTTTCCATTTAGTTTCCCTATCTATAACATAACGTGGTGTATCAATATACAATTATTTTTATTTTTTTTGCAGATCTCTGTCCAACATGGGCTTTACTGGTACCTTGTCTCCAAAAATAGGAGTTTTGAAGACTCTTGTGACACTGTATGTGTAGGACAATTGGATCTGTGTATTTCTCAAATTATTTAATTCTGGATTCTGTATGTATTTAATTTGCCTAATGCCATTGTTTTTACATAATGTATGTACATAAAAACAGTTGGATTTGCCATGTTGGCATGTCCGTGTAGTTACATGTTTCTCTCCCGAATCTGTATCTGTGCCGACAACCACCCTTTCACCTCTTGGCACTATAAAGCTACCTCCTGTGCTCATCCAAAGACCACCACAAAACCATGCTTGCTGCACCATATTGCTGACAGCCATGAGTCCATAATAATTCCTATTTGCTAAACACCACCTTGGTGGCAGTACTCAGATACTATTGGCACATGGCTAGTTTGGGTTAATTTTTTTTTTTAACATGGCGGAATCTCTTTCCTCTGTTGACCATCGAATGTGAAATTCTCTAATGTCTTGTAATATGAGTGTTTTATTTTTCCTGTTGACAAAGATGCATTCATCTTGCAGTTCATTGCCAGGAAATGGCATAACTGGTGAGATACCAAAAGAGTTTGGGAATTTGACAAGCCTGACAATGTTGGATTTGGAAAACAACCATTTAACTGGAGAAATACCATCTTCCCTGGGCAATCTGAAGAAGCTTCAATTCTTGTAAGTAGTGCTATCTTCATTTTATTAGTAAATTTATAGCATTCTATCATTAATATGTTGCTCATACAACTTGTGATATACTTTATCACGTGTGCAGGATTTTGAGTCAAAACAATCTGACAGGGGCAATCCCCGAATCATTTTCAAGTCTTCTCAACTTGATTAATGTGTAAGTGCTTAGTCTCATATTACGTTTATATGTTTTATCATTGAAGATTTCCCTTTGATTTGTAACTTGATTGAGTTCATTTTAATGTGAACTTGTATAGATGGGAACTTTTTGTAAGCTTTTGATGGCATTATAGAAACTTTCTGTGCAGTCAGCTTGCGTCGAATGGTCTCAGTGGTCAAATACCTCCACATTTATTTCAAGTTTCAAAATACAAGTATGGAATTTTTTTCCTCCCCAATTCTGATAATATTTGCTCCTAGTTTAGACAGTGACTAGTAAAGGTGCTTATAGATTTGATTTTTGTGCTTGTTAGTCTTTCTTCCTCAGCTTTTCATTGACACTGATGTTAATCTAACTTAAGCTACATATTTCAGTTTTACCAGGAACCATTTGAATTGTGGCATGAATTTGGCCTACCGTTGTGAATCTGATAGTGGAGGTAATATAATTAGCTGAACTCTGTTATCTACTATGAATCTTTTGTCTTTGGTGAATATCTAGCTATTTACTGTAAGTATTTTCAGCTGCATAAATTTTTTATTTGTGTACAACCTTAGCTGTAGAACTTAACTATCTTGGCAGGTGCTTCGAGTAAATCAAAGACTGGAATTATACTTGGGATTGTTGGCGGACTTCTAGGTCTTCTTCTTCTTGGAGGTTTGCTCTTACTTCTGTGGAAAGGCAGGCATAGAGGCTACAAGCGTGAAGTTTTCGTAGATGTTGCAGGTTTGTGTTGCTTGTGGTTTATGGAAGGGTTTTGTTAAATATTTGTTAGTAATGGAATGTTTTGATATCCCGTGAATAAGTAGACGATATTTATTAGTAACTGAAAGTTTTGGATCTCCCAAATAAGGAGACATATGGTTTTGCGGGGGAGAATATTGCCATTCTGCTTAGTGGCATTTAAGTACATGTTGAGGATAGTGATGTCTACTGTATTTATTTTTTCTCCTGTTTGCACAGGAAAGGAGGTCATACCCAGTGTTGGTATTGTCAATGTTGGGGCCCCCATGTAGGAGGGAAGGATTGTTTTGGGGTTGGACTGGGTGCATACTAATGTCTTGCATCATTTTGCACGAAGTGGCAGCCCTTTGAACACATTGCCATGCTTTACAGAGTTTTCCCTGTTGCATTCATCAAAAGCTCCCTCTTGGTTTACCATTGTGAAGGTGCAAAGCTCAGATGGTCAGCTTGAAACCTTGACAACTATACTTGGCATAGTCCTGCATTGACTTGATAAGACCTCTTTTTGTATCAAACGTGGTCAGAGGTCAATTTGCCAAAGTTTATGCAAATATCTTAATATGGGCTGGTTTCATATTTTATGAAGCGCAAAGGATTTACTTAACTTGAACAACATGGTCAATTTATTTGGTTCAAATCTGAGTTTAGGAACAAAGAGCTAAAATATCAATGAAACTTTAGGATACCAAATGGGTTAATTAGCTCAATGTTGCTTTCTTAAAACCATTTAAAAGAGTTCTCTCAATTAACAATTGAATAGGATACTGTTTTTAATCCATCTTAAATTGTTTGAAGATTTTAGAGCTTAAAAGGGGTTTTGGCTTCTCAGTTTACTCAATACTGTTTGGATGCCACTTCTCTGTGAACGTATCAAATGGGATAAACTGAAAAATCCAAACTGGGCTCAATGTGTTGGTTTGGATTGGTTGTCGTGGTATTTGGTACTTGGTGAGTATTCGGTATGCAGTTTGATTATGCAGTTTACTTAAAATATCAATTGGTGTTCTCGTGAACACGCCTTTTCTTAACCAGCTAAGAGCTCCATATTAGTGGAAATGATGGTCCTCTCTAGTCTTTAAAGCTTTTCATCGCCTAGCTCTTTAAGCAGGCCTCGAAAGTGGGCTGAGCTCTGTTGATGGATTTTGAGCTTTGGAGGCAGGAGCATGAGGAAGTATGGCTAATTTTTTTTTATAATTTTTCTGTTTGGTTTGGTTGTGTCTTTTGACTTGCTCAATTTGGCTCTAGGTTTGGATTTTGGCGAACTAACCCAGGTTGGTTTGGTTTTGGGTTTGACATGAAACCATACTGAGGAGACCCATGTGCACCCCTAACCTGATTAATCAACATAAAAAGGAAAATAGTACAAAACCCATTTGCGGATATTCACTTAATCATTTTGATTGATTTATTTTCTAGGGCAAAAGTTTGGTTTGATTCGATGTGTTATATCATGGTTTGCATCTCTCGAAGCATTCTCAATCCTTTTACACTGTCCAAAGTAAACCAGTTAAGATGGTGTCATTTGTTCATGATTCTCATTAACCCCAGAAAATTAAAAACAATCAGTGATTTGTGACACATACTTTTGATTTGGCATGTGTTATTGGTAATAAATATTCTTGCAATGGCCTTAATGCTTTGTGCTAAATTTGAACTTCAAAAATTTTATATCCGATAAGTTTATGGCTGATCTACTTCAAAAATTTTATATCCATGAACTAAGACAGACCTGTAAATGGCTGTATCTACTTTTTTTCTTGTTGATGAATGAATTCTGTTTCAATGTGAAATTTGATTTTTAGTATTTGTACTGTTTCAATTTGTGGAGGGCACGACTTATCAGATGTTTTGGTAAGAGTAGAAATCATTGGTGTATTTTTTCCTTATTAAAAGTTATGAAGCTTGTATTTAAAAGAGCAGTTTCAAAAAAAAAAACAAACAGTGATTGGCTTTACATTGCTTATGTCTAGAACAGTAGTTCCTACATTTTTGATGCTTTTTTTTCTTCTGATCGTTTCTTCTATATGCCCGTTAATTTCTGTTCTTTCATTTTTGAATGAATATTTTTTAATTCTTTTCAGAATGCAGTTGAAAGTTTGAATTTGGAATAACTTTGGTACCTTTAGGAATATGCTTCTGATTTTATTGAGGAATTTTTCTGTACGAAGCATGTAATTCTATTTTTGGGGACTACATAATTTTTCCCAAAATGTTGTAATTTTTCTGGATATCAATAATTTTTTCCTTTTAAAAAAAACAGGAATATGCTTATGAATTCTTTCCCCTTGTGTGCTCAGGGGAAGTTGACCGACGTATTGCATTTGGTCAGTTGAAAAGATTTGCATGGAGGGAATTACAACTAGCTACAGACAATTTCAGTGAGAAAAATGTCCTTGGACAGGGAGGTTTTGGAAAGGTTTATAAAGGAGTTCTTGTAGATAACACCAAAGTTGCCGTCAAACGATTAACTGATTACGAGAGTCCAGGTGGAGATGCAGCATTCCAGCGTGAGGTTGAGATGATAAGTGTGGCTGTTCACCGGAACCTGTTGCGACTGATTGGGTTTTGCACCACACCTACGGAACGCCTTCTGGTGTATCCCTTTATGCAGAACTTAAGTGTTGCTTATCGCCTACGAGGTATTTGTTCAATGCTCACACGTGAATTCGAGTTGCTGATGGCTTTCCTTCTCTTTATTTACAGCCTTTTTTATGTGCCTATACACATGCACTCCCACAAAGACAGATAATCTTCGGTATCTGTGTGTGTGTGTCTGCTTGCATATTTGTGGAGTTTTATCTAGTTACAATGACTAATTTTTCCTGTAACACCTATCATACGTGTAGAATACTTGTGGAAAATTTATCCAAAGAAAACATGATGTTCATTTGGTACGTTTTACTTAGAAGAAAGGACCATCAGTGTGCCATTTAGTTTTACAAGTGTCACAGACTCATAGTTAATCGTAGCTGTCATTTAAGCTTCATCATACCTTTCAATTGAGGCTAGAATGGAACTACCTGTGCATTTGCCCATAAAGTCAAATTGAGAAATGCCCATGTGATGTACATTTGCTGATTCATTTGTTTAACAATCAATATTAGTTTCTTTTGTATTCCAAGATAGGCTGTTTAAGGCATGTATTTCATTGATAAAAGATAAATAACGGGGACTTAGTTGGGATTGTAATCCAAATGGGGATCATAATCAGACTAGTTGGGATTGTAATCCATATGGAGATCATAATCAGACCTCTATTCTCATTGAAGTAGTTGAAATAGTAAAAACAATATTAGGGTTAGAGAAAGGAGGAAGAGAGAGAGAAGAGGCAAGAAGGAAAAGAATAATCAGGCTGTGTAGGTAATATTTTTCCTACACTCCCTTATTTATAGTAAACTGATATTATGGGAACTACAATATTGTCCTACACTAATAATAATATAAATAAGAACTCTAACTGAAGTACTGTATGTTTAGGGGGGATACGATGTCTTTCTTTATATCTGCTATGCCAAATCATTTTTTCCATTGACTTCTGCTCATCTTTTTACTCTTTCCTGAAATATGTCTTTGCATAAAAAGTAATAGTGAATGAGTTAAGATTAGTGGATAATGCCTATTAAAACCCATAATTACATGCACAGGCAACAAAAATCCACTTTGAGTATGGCAATTGAAGGCGTTTAAGTATTGCAAGTTATGATAGTGTAAAAGCATAATTGCCTTCTTGGCTCTCACTCCAAAGGCAGAGTCAATATGGTATTTATATTCAACTAGCTCATGACCTTTTACAGTTGAGCTCAGGAAAAAACTTTGTGGCATGTTGGCCAATTTGATTTCCTCAAAGGGCAGTCTACAAATTTATCAGAGTGAAATGGCTAAGCCCAATGAAGGGAAATAGCTACTCACTGTTTGGCGAGAGAAGAAATCACCAAAACTTCATTATCAATGACTACATAGACAGCCCAGTGACTGACATAATCTCAGCAAAACCGCATTGAGTTTCTTCTTCATGAAGCTCACGGTAGCATGCCTAATTTTTTCCAGCATTCTTAGAAGACCTTAGAAACTTGATAAAAATTTTCAGAATACTTATGATATGATTTTGTCAGAAACCGACCTCTGACTAACATGTTTGATCAATCTGTTTTGCATAAAGCTGGTCTGATATGATAATTAAAGGAAAAGATAACCTAGAGGATTTGATTTCTGTGATACCAATTTACCTTTTTAATCTTTATTTCACCTCTTGAAGCCTTTATTCTGTTCTTCTAATCGTTTTTTCGTTATTCGAGTGGAACTTGAAAAACTCTTTAGGATGCATAATTTAATTTGTTACTGCAGCAAAAGTAATCAACCATTAGAATGACTTGCTTTTCCTTCTCAACATTGCTTAGCAGGTAAGAGTTTTGCTATTGTTTTTAAGATATATTTAGGCAAATCAAACAAGATTTCAAAATTTCATGACATTCTCAACATCACTGAAGTGATCTTAAATAATGCCTCACTCATATAAACTATGGAGCAAAATACGTTGTCAACACTCATGAGTTGTGGGGTGGTCATGGTCTGTGACATAGCAGTTATATTTGGAAAGTTTGGCTGGTAAATTCCTCTTTTTCATGTGTGAATGATAATATTTGTTTTCAACTGTTTTTCTTGTGGTAATTGATTGGTTTTGGACATTTATACAGAACTTAAACCTGGGGAGGCTGTCTTGAACTGGCCTACAAGAAAACAAGTGGCTTTAGGCACAGCACGTGGACTAGAGTACCTCCATGAACATTGTAATCCTAAAATTATACATCGGGATGTTAAGGCTGCTAATGTATTGCTGGATGAAGATTTTGAAGCCATTGTTGGTGACTTTGGCTTGGCAAAATTGGTTGACGTGAGAAAGACTAATGTGACAACTCAAGTTCGTGGAACCATGGGTCATATAGCTCCGGAGTACTTGTCCACAGGGAAGTCATCAGAAAGGACAGATGTTTTTGGTTATGGAATTATGCTTCTAGAGCTTGTGACAGGCCAACGAGCCATAGACTTTTCCCGCTTGGAAGAAGAAGATGATGTCTTGTTACTTGATCATGTAAGATAAGGGTGACATGAATTATCTTGGTTCATATGTGCCTTCTCTCTGTCACTCCATATAGTTATATGCACTCACATACAAACACACATTTGTGTCTCTCTCTTTCTCTCTCACACCCATTTTCCCAGACAACACACATTTGTACCTGTCTCTCTGCATGTGTGCATGTATAGATGTTACAAAGTTGGAGTCTTAACTGCAGTTACATTTTTGCCCAGTAAGATATGAAACTTTTTGACTTCAGCTGTGAAGTGGCCATGCGATAATATATATATATATATATTAATATATATATATATATTACTACTACCGGGCTGAATTGATATTGTTAGAGTTTTACTTTACTGTTATTCTACTTTCCTAATATGTGGTTTTCTAATTATGTTCTACTTTACTAATATTGTAATTTTCTTCAATATCAATCAAATATAATAGGTGATAGGGTGTTAGCAATACACACCCTACACACTATTGTTTTATATTCTTTTTTTTTCTTGTTCTCTTCCTTTTTTTGAACCCTAACATACAATTATTCAAGTTTCAACTTGGTATCAGAGCAAGATACGTGAACGAATGGGGCCCGACCCTATGTGAGAACCTTACTTGCCTCGTGGTTGGGCCGACCCAGGACATATCAAGTTGTAGTTGTTTATGTTTGTTCATTGGTTGCTGTAATCATTATTAGTTATTGTGGGGTGCCTAAATTCATTTTTGTGGCCTCGATGTCTTATCATTGGCAAGGATTTTAGTGTTTTCAGTTCGGTCTAGTGCTGATTAGTGATTTTTGGCCCCATATGGCGCTTATTTTGTAGTTTTCATCTTAGATTAGTTTTGGTTTAGTATAGTTAGCTCGGTTTAGTGCCGGTTCAATGGTTTTTAGCTTAGTTTGGTGCTAGTTTAGTGGTTTTCATTCCGGTTCAGTATTTTTAACCCGATTTATGCCAGTTCAATGGTTTTGGCTTAGTTTGATGCTGATTTAGTGGTTTTTATCTCAGTTCAATCCTGGTTTAGTGTTTTTAGCTCGGTTTAGTGTTGGGTTAGTGGTTTTCCAGCCAGTTTGGTTATGGTTTAGTGGTTTTCACCCCAATCCAGTTTCGGTTTAGTGTTTTTAGTTTGATCAAGTGTCGGTTCAATGGTTTTAAGGCTAGTTTGGTGTTTTTCTTGTAATTTTCATCTCTGTTTAATTCCGATTCAGTGTTTTCAACCCGATTTAGTGATTTTCGACACAATTTGGTGCTGATTTAATGGTTTTCATCTCGATTCAGTAATGGCTCAGTGTTTTAGCTTGGTTTAGTGCCAAGTTTGGAGTGTTAATCCTGATTCAGTATTGGTTTTGTGGTTTTCAGCATTGGTTTTGCTCCTTTTGGCTGAATGAACTCTGGTTTTGGTCGGTTTAAGATGAATTATGATGTAATGTAATTAGGTTTTATGAGAAGGAGAAGAGAAGAAAAGAAATAATTGGCATAGAGTAGTGTGTTAGGTTATCCAACTAGACCCAGATTTTATATATAATCATAAAGTACAAAACTACTCTTAGTTTAGAAATAACATAGGACATAACACTCCTGCTCAAGTTGATGCATAAATATTTTTCATGCCTAACTTGCATACAATGAGATGAAAAACTTTGCTACTAAGGCCCTTTGTGAAAACACTAGTTAACTGATTTTCTGATTTTACTAAAGGCATGCAAATCAAACCCTTAATTAATTTCTCTTTGATGAAGTGCCGATCAATTTTAACATGTTTGGTCTTGTAATGTTGAACTGGGTTATGAGTGTTAAGTGTAGAGGATTAACACAATATTAGAGAGTAACAGAGAGAGGTCAAAACTTAACCTAGCTCTCATAGATCATTTGTATTTATAGTTAATTCACAATAATAAGAATTATACATACACCCTCTTGTATTTACATACCCTAACACTATTTAATAATTTATAGATATTACCTTAATACTCTTAACATTCCCCTCAAGCTGGACTATATATATCATATAATTCAAGTTTTGAACAAATTGTTGTAAGAAGCGTACGATTTAATGCTTTGGTAAACATATTTGCAAGTTGATCTTTAGATTTCACAAATGGAGTCGTAATCTCCCCAGCTACTATCTTGTCCCGAATAAAGTAACAATCAACCTCAATATATTTGATTTTCTCGTGAAACACTGGATTGACAGCAATATGGATAGCTGCCTAGTTGTCACAGAACAACTGTAAAGGAGGTTGAACTGAAAATCTAATTTTCTGGAGGAAGTGTAGTAGTTAAGTCAACTCAGTCGTCGTATGCGCCATTACCCTATATTCAGCTTTAGCATTAGATCTTGTTACCACGGATTGATTCTTACTTTTCCATAAGACAATGTTACCTTCTAAGAAAGTACAATAACTAGTGGTTGATCTCTGATCAGAAGGAGAACCTGCTCAATCAGCATCTGAGAAACCTTCCACTCTAAGATGTTCATTAGTTCGATATGACAGTCTAAGTCTAGGAGCTCATTTGAGATATCGCAGAATATGAATAACTGCCTCCCAATGTGGTACTCTAAGACATCTTATGAACTGACTTACTATACTGACTGCATAGGAAATATCCGGTCGAGTAATAGTGAGATAATTGAGTTTTCCAACTAATCTACGATACCGACCTGGATTCTAAAACAATGCACCATCATCTATCAATAGTTTCTGATTCAGATCCATAGGAACATCAATCAGTCTGCCCCCCAACAAACTTGCTTCCTCTAGCATGTCAAGTACATATTTTCTCTGTAATAAACAAATACNCCGGATTCTCAAACAATGCACCATCATCTATCAATAGTTTCTGATTCAGATCCATAGGAACATCAATCAGTCTGCCCCCCAGCAAACTTGCTTCCTCTAGCATGTCAAGTACATATTTTCTCTGTAATAAACAAATACCCTGATTAGATCGAGCCACTTCAATTCTAAAGAAATACCTGAATTTTTTCAAATCTTTAGTNTTGAACAAATTGTTGTAAGAAGCGTACGATTTAATGCTTTGGTAAACATATTTGCAAGTTGATCTTTAGATTTCACAAATGGAGTCGTAATCTCCCCAGCTACTATCTTGTCCCGNTGGAACAAATTGTTGTAAGAAGCGTACGATTTAATGCTTTGGTAAACATATTTGCAAGTTGATCTTTAGATTTCACAAATAGAGTCGTAATCTCCCCAGCTACTATCTTGTCCCGAATAAAGTAACAATCAACCTCAATATATTTGATTTTCTCGTGAAACACTGGATTGACAGCAATATGGATAGCTGCCTAGTTGTCACAGAACAACTGTAAAGGAGGTTGAACTGAAAATCTAATTTTTTGGAGGAAGTGTAGTAGTTAAGTCAACTCAGTCGTCGTATGCGCCATTACCCTATATTCAGCTTTAGCATTAGATCTTGTTACCACGGATTGATTCTTACTTTTCCATAAGACAATGTTACCTTCTAAGAAAGTACAATAACTAGTGGTTGATCTCTGATCAGAAGGAGAACCTGCTCAATCAGCATCTGAGAAACCTTCCACTCTAAGATGTTCATTAGTTCGATATGACAGTCTAAGTCTAGGAGCTCATTTGAGATATCGCAGAATATGAATAACTGCCTCCCAATGTGGTACTCTAAGACATCTTATGAACTGACTTACTATACTGACTGCATAGGAAATATCCGGTCGAGTAATAGTGAGATAATTGAGTTTTCCAACTAATCTACGATACCGACCTGGATTCTAAAACAATGCACCATCATCTATCAATAGTTTCTGATTCAGATCCATAGGAACATCAATCAGTCTGCCCCCCAACAAACTTGCTTCCTCTAGCATGTCAAGTACATATTTTCTCTGTAATAAACAAATACCCTGATTAGATCGAGCCACTTCAATTCTAAAGAAATACCTGAATTTTTTCAAATCTTTAGTATAAAATTGATCTTGCAAGAAGATTTTTAACTTGGAAATCCCCTCAAAATTATTTTTAGTAATCACAATATCATCTACATAGACCACCAATAGAACATATCCAGCATTCGTCAGTCTATGAAACACAGAATGGTCTGTCTGACATTGAAGAAGACCAAACTCTAAGTGCATCTGAAAACTTACCAAACCATGCCCACGGTGACTGCTTCAAACCATACAAAGATTTCTTTAACCGACATACACTCTTACCATACTCCCCCTGAGCAGTAAACCCAGGTGGCTGCTCCATGCACATTTCTTCAACCAAGTCACTATGTAGGAAAGTCTTCTTGACATCTACCTGAAACAAGGGCAAATCAAGATTAGTAGCCAAAGAAATCAAGATACGAACAAAGAAATTTTGGCAACAGGAGAGAAAGTCTCCTCATAATCAACACCATAGGTCTGAGTAAAACCCTTTGTAACAAGCCGGGCTTTGAGACGCTCCATAGAACCATCTGGATGAAATTTAACAGTATACACCCAACGACAACCAATAGTTCGTTTACCAGGAGATAAAAAGAATAAGATCTGAAGTCCCATTATGATGTAAGACATCCATCTCATCCTCCATAGCTTTCCTCCAACCTAGATCAGATAATGTATTCTGTAAATGCTTAAGAATATATATAATAGATAATTGAGAGATAAAATAAGAGAAGACAAGAGACAAGTCATCATATGAAATAAAATGAGCAATGAGATGATTAGTAACACACGAACAAATACCTTTTCGAAGAGCAATAAGTAAAGAGTCTAAATTACTTGATGGACTAGGATCAGAAGACGGTACGGGCACCTCAGTTGATGGTCGAGGACGACGAGAGTATACACGAAGAGATACAGTAGATAGTAACATAGTGGGTAGCGAAATATCTGAAGATGAGGAAAGAGATGGTGGTACAAGAGATGACCCAAAGTCCAGCTCCAAAGGTTGAGAAGATGCTAAAAAATATGGAACTGATTCCTCAAACTTGACATCGGCACTAGTAGAGTATCGTCGCAGAGAAGTGCTGTAGTAACGATACCCCTTCTGTGGGCGAGAATAACTGAGAAATACACATTTAGTAGCTTGAGGGTCAAGTTTATTAAACCCAGGACTCAAATTGTGAACATAACAGACACATCCAAAAATCTTAGGAGAGGAAAAATAAGGGTTTACTAGGAAAAAGGACAGAATATAGATTTTGCTCATTTAACACAGAGGATAACATATGATTAATAAGGTGACAAGCGTAAGAAGAACATCACTCCTAAAATATTGGAGAATATTCATCTGGAATAACAGGGTACGGGTGACTTCCAACAAATGACGGTTCTTGCGTTCAGCAACACCGTTATGTGGAGATGTGTAAGCACAAGAAGTCTAATGAATAATACCAATTTTACTAAGATAAGCTAAAAAAGGATCAGATTTATATTCTCGAGTATTATTAGAATGTAAAATACGTATACAACAACCATACTGAGTTTTTATTTCCTTACGAAAGGTCTCAAATATAGAGAATAATTCAGACCGAGCTTTCATCAGAAACAACCAAGTTACACAAGAATAGTTATCCACAAATGTTACAAAATAAGGGTATTTATTAGATGAAATATTTTTTATTGGATCCCATACATTAGAATGGACCAACTCAAATGGACTAGACACACGAATATTAACTCTAGAATGAAATGACACACGGTGATGCTTACTAAGTTGACAAGTTTCACAAGACAAAGATAACACACAACTAAGATTGGAAACTTGGCGCTTCAGATTTTGGAGAGAGGGATGTCCAAGACGACAATGCCATTGAAAAGGAGATAATGAGGTTTGGAGGGCCTGAGTATGGAAATCAAAATTAAAGTAATATAGGCCACCAGTTTCATGCCTCATATCAATCTTCCTCTTTGTCTTGAGATCTTGAAAGACACAATAAGATGGATAAAAGCTCACAAAACAATTGAGAGAACGAGTAATCTTACTAATGGAAAGTAAACTAAAAGGAAACTGAGAAACAAATAATACGGAAGATAGAGACATATTAGGACTCAAGTGAGTAGTTTTGAGACCTGAAACTTTAGAACAAGTACCATTAGCAAGAGTAACACTACGTGTGGAAGTAGTAGACTGATAAGTAGAAAAAATATCAGATGCACCAGTCATGTGGTCAGAAAGGTCAAAGTCTATGATCCAGGGAGTGCGAGTAGAGGACAATAAACAAGTGGAAGCAATATTGACTGAGCAAAAGTAGCAGTGGAGGGAGATGGGACAGCCTGTTGCTGGGACAGGAACTGAGCATATTCTTCTCGTGTAATAGTAACCGATCCGGTGTCTGGTGGAGCGGACCGAGGTATGGAAGAAGGGGTATCTTGTTTGGGCTCCATAACAGTGTAGCAAATAGCAAACACGGAGTGCTGCAATGCTAAACCAGAAGAAAAGAGAAGGCTGAAAGATTGAACGGGACCTGTTAAGGCTGCTGGAAGACTGAACCGAACCATAGAAACCTGTTGGAAGATTGAACCGGACTACAGAAGCTTGCCGGAAGATTGAACCGGACCACATGAGGCTGCTGGAAGACTGAACCAGACTACAGAAGCCCGCTGGAAGACTGAACTAGACCACAAAAGCCTGCTGGACCACTAAACCGGGCGGACTAGGCTCGCTGGACTGTTGAACCGGAGTAAAAATTGACTAAATCGGTATGAACTGGTGCAATACTGTTTGAACTGGGTCACAGGACCTTACTGGACCACTGAACCAGAGGGACCATTGACTGAACCGGTCTGAAGCTACCTGAACTGGGATTGATCCGGTTTGATTGGATTTGAACCGAAGTCTGTTTTGGACCTTTTTCGGGTCTAGACCTCTTCTTCTTTGTCAATTAGGGTTTCAGTAAACCCTAAACTTCGACTGCGCCTTCACAAGACAAAAAACGACAGACCACCATGCTGCGCCTTGACCACCACAACAAACGACAGACCACCACGTTGCTACCCACGATGACGAAATCAACAAACACAGATCCGATGAACACCACCACAACAACATAGATCACCACCACCACTGTAGCAGAGATCAACTACAACAACAGTATCACCACCACCATTGTAGCTTAATTTATTCAAAATATATTTAGAATTATAATTGCTCTGATACCATGTTAAGTGTAGAGGATTAACACAATATTAGAGAGTAACAAAGAGAGGTCAAAACTTAACTTAGTTCTCATACATCATTTGTATTTATAGTTAACTCACAATAATAAGAATTACATATACACCCTTTTGTATTTACACAATTCCCTAGCACTATTTAACAATTTACATATACTATCCTAATATTCTTAACAATGAGCAATGTTAATAGTAGTCTTGTTGTCACAATATAGTCTTATNATACAATATTAGAGAGTAACAAAGAGAGGTCAAAACTTAACTTAATTCTCATACATCATTTGTATTTATAGTTAACTCACAATAATAAGAATTACACATACACCCTTTTGTATTTACACAATTCCCTAGCACTATTTAACAATTTACATATACTATCCTAATATTCTTAACAATGAGCAATGTTAATAGTAGTCTTGTTGTCACAATATAGTCTTATAGGGTCATCATCATGAATTCCCAGCCCTTTCAGTAGTGTTTGGAGC
The DNA here is from genome assembly GCA_963454935.2 of Ilex paraguariensis. NCBI lineage: Eukaryota > Viridiplantae > Streptophyta > Magnoliopsida > Aquifoliales > Aquifoliaceae > Ilex > Ilex paraguariensis. Next base: position 228,709 of record CAUOFW020003981.1, on the reverse strand, counting down.
TATATAAGTTCACAGACTTCGTAGGACATTGCTATGTATTCAACTCCTGCACTAGATATAGCCACTACTGCCTGTTTCTTGCTTTGCCATATGACAAGATTTCCTCCAACCAAGGTGCAATAATCTGAAGTGGATCTTCTATCATACTTTTTCCTAGAGCTGACTTAAGATACCTCAATATGTAATACACGACTTTAAGATGAGGGGTTCTAGGATCATGTATAAATTGACTAACAAGACCTACTGNTGGATCTTCTATCATACTTTTTCCTAGAGCTGACTTAAGATACCTCAATATGTAATACATGACTTTAAGATGAGGGGTTCTAGGATCATGTATAAATTGACTAACAAGACCTACTGCATAAGTGACGTTTGACTGAGTATGTGAGATATATTAATCACTCCACTAGTCTCTAGTATCTCTCTTTCTCTATTACCTTACCATCATTACTACTTAGTAGATGGTTGACTTCAATAGGAGAATCTGTAGGTCTGAATCCCAACATTCCTGTCTCCTCAAGAAGGTCAAGAACATACTTCCTCTGGGACATAAAGATACCTCTGTCTGATTTGGTAACCTCAATTCCAAAGAGATACCTTAGTAGATCCAAGCCTTTGATTTCATACTCCTTGGGCAATTGAGCTTTCAACTTGGTGATTTCATGCGCATTTTTTCAGTTATCACTATGTCATGCACATATACAATAAGAACTGTAATCTTGCTATCTATTTGTCTGACGAACAAGGTATGACCTACCTAAATCTGTTTGTATCCAAATTTTGGCATAGCTTTGAAAAACCTATCAAACCAAGTTCTGGGAGGTTGCTTCAACCTATAAAAAGATTTTTTTAGCTTACCCACTTTCCTTTCAGTCATTGGAGATGAAAAACATGGAGGAATCTCCATGTCCACTTCCTTCTCTAAATCTCCTTAAAGAAAGGTATTCTTTATATCCAACTACTGTAAATTCCACCCCAAATTTACTGCACAAGAGATAAGAGCACGTATAGAGTTTATCTTTGCCACAGGAGTAAAAGTCTTTTGATAATCAACACTATATGTTTGAGTAAATTCCTTAGCAACTAGCTTAGTATTGTGCCTCTCAACAGTCCCATCAACTGCTTGTTTGACGGTAAAAACCCATCTGCACCCTACTGCCCTTACTCTAGGAGGAATGAGAACCAAATTTCATGTGTCATTTTGTTTCAAGGCTTTCATTTCCTCTACCATAACTTCTCTCCGCTTAGAATCAGTGAAAGCTTCTTTCCAACTCTGAGAAATGGACATAGAAGATAAAAGGGAAACAAAAGTACGATAGGATGGAGACAGGAAATCATAAGAGTCAAAATTAGAGATAGGATGGTGAGTACAAGGTCGAACACTCTTTCTGACTGCAATAGGAAGATCAAAGTCATTAACAACTAGATTATTAAGTACAGGAGTAACATCTGAAGGTTCATTACCTGATAAATCAGTGGAGGATGGAACTGGAATTGAGGAATTCGACTAATGTGGTGGCACATGGGCAATATGTACTTTTTGACGCCAATAATAAGTCTTCAAATTATCCTTATGAAGGTGAACACCATGTGGATCACTACCATCACCTTTTTCCTTCATAAGTTGTTGGTTTTTCCGACAAACATTCCACTAGACAGTCAATTGAAGAAGAGGCTCCTAACAAATAATCTTTTCCCCTATAGTGATATTCTCCCCTTGAAGAGATGTCTAGGAGAAGAATTCAAATTCACGAAAGGTAACATGATGCTAACATTACATATATTTTTTGTAACTGCGAATGATAACATTTATACCCTTATTAGGTGACAGAGAAACCAACAAAAACGTATTGCAGAGCCCTGGGATCAAGTTTTTCCCTTGACGGTCTGTGATCATTTACAAAACAAATACCTAAAAATTTAAGGGGAAAGAGAAGAAACTGAAGGAATAGAAAAAAACGCAAAAGACACTTGATGGGATACTTAAACTAAAGAACACTCGAGGGTAGATGATTAATAAGATAAGAAGCAATAAGAATTGTATCCCTTTAGAAAGATGATGGAACATTCATAGTGAATATAAATGAGCAAACAACCTCAAGAAGATGACAATTTTTTCGCTCAGCAACACCATTTTGCTTGGGGGTACTCATACAAGCGGTTTGATATAAGATGCCATTTTCATTGAACGAAAATTTTCATCAATATACTCAGTTCTATTATCACTTCGAAGAATTTTGACTTTGACATTAACTTGAGTACTCACCATTTTATGGAAAGATCTAAAGCATAAGAAAACTTCACCTTTATTGCATAGTAGGTAAATCCAAGTATGACGAAAATAACAATCAATAAAGGTAACAAATCAACGATAGCCAGAAGTAGACACAACACAAGAAGGGCCTTACACATATGAATGAATAATGACAAAATGTGTAGTACTTCTATGATTAGTACGTTTTTGCTTAGCAAATTTACAAGAATTACAAACAAAAGATTGTTTACTACATTGCTTTACTAGATTAGGAAAAAAGATGTTCTAAAATACCAATTGATGGTTGTCCCAAACGTCTATGCCACTAGTGTAAGAGTTGAGGTTGAAACACCATTTGCCTAGAGAGTTTGACAGATAGACTGAGAAAAATCTTTAGCATCCAAGAGGTATAGACCACCATATGTTCTGCCATTGTCAATCTTTTTTCTTGATTTCAGTTCTTGAAAGATATAATTTGTAGGGAAAAAAGTCACTGAACAATTTAAGGATTTGGTGATACTACTAACAGACAATAAATTTGTTGAAAAATTGGGGACATGAAGAACAGATAAAAGCGATAAGATTTTTTTNTAGTAGGGAAAAAAGTCACTGAACAATTTAAGGATTTGGTGATACTACTAACAGACAAAAAATTTGTTGAAAAATTGGGGACATGAAGAACAGATAAAAGCGATAAGATTTTTTTTTTTTTTTGAACAGTGAAAGGAGTAAGGTTGAAGAGCAATTAATTGAATATTTTTCTAAAAATAGAGGATAAAGTTCCATCTGCCAATCTTATATTACCCCTACTTAAACATATAGAATATGAAGGGAAAAAACTAGAGGAACTTGTCATGTGGTCCGTGGCTCCAAAGTCGATTATCTAAAGAGTGTATGGGGATGAAACACTAAATGCACTAGCAGATATACTTGTTTGAGCAAAGTTGGAAGAACAAGAGGAACCATGATTAGAGGAACATCAAGATAAGTCATCATACGTCTAAGAATTTGCATTTTATCTTGAGAAAAAGATGTGGAAGTACCGTCCATGTCCATGGGTAATGTGGATCTACCTTTTTTGCACTCCACATAAAAGATTCGAAGCGAAAAAAACAAAATGCCCAGAAATTGGGTCATTGTTTGATAGGCGAAAAAATCTAGAAAAATTTTTAATAAATAGAAAACCTCACCAAATAGATTCAAAAAAATCCAAGAAAATTACCATAAATATCAGGAAATTTTTTTAAGTCTTCCATGAAATTTCAAAAAATTTTGACATAAACGAGTTGCTGACGTTAGTTACCCAGTTTTATGTCTGATAAATTGCAACGCTTTCCGACAACTCTATAGCTTTAGATTTGGATTGATGCTCTAATACCAATTTGAATTATGATGTAATTAGGGTTATGAGAAGGAGACAAGAAGAAGAGAAGTGAAGAAATTGTGGGAATAGAGTAATGTATTAGGTTACATAGCTACACCCGGCTTTTATATATAATCACAAAGTGCAAAACTTATCTTAGTTTAGAAATAACACTTAACATAATAGTTTAATTTGATTTTGGTTATGAGGGTTTAATTTGTTGCCTATGTTTCTTTGTGGTGTTGTTAGTTGTGTTCAACTGTTTGTTTGTGCTAGTACCGTTGTTTATGGTGCATGCATTATTGTGCTTGTTCTTTGTCGTGATCGTATTCTTTTCCTTTGTGTTGTCATGGTTGCTGTTTGCTATTGTTTATGTTGATGTGGGTTGGTTCTTTAAAAAACCAAAGGGATGCCTTGAATGTCACATGGAGCAATCGTCTGGATTTGTTGCTTAGGGGGAGTATTGTGGTAGTGTATGTCGATTAAAGAAGCCTTTGAATGGTCTGAAGCAGTCACCTAGAGCTTGATTTTATTGTCCTTATTGTCTATGTGGAGATAGATATTACAGTTAACTCAGTGATTTTCACACCAAATCATTGGTGCGGTCTACCTTTAGTAGTTTTTTTTCCAACTTAGACATTTTTGATCTCTATGCTCCAGTTTGAGGTGGAGTGCGCAGGTGTTACTTNTCAACTCAGTGATTTTCACACCAAATCATTGGTGCGGTCTACCTTTAGTAGTTTTTTTTCCAAGTTAGACATTTTTGATCTCTATGCTCCAGTTTGAGGTGGAGTGCGCAGGTGTTACTTTTCTATTGTTTTACTTTCCTATTATGTTCTGCTTTTATAATATTATAATTATCTTCAATATCAATCTAATATAATAGTTGATATGGTGTTAGCAACACACACCCTACAAACAATATTGTTTTGTACTCTCTTTTTTGTTCTTGTCCTTTTCCTTAACCCTAACATACAATTATTTAAGTTTGCAATGAAAACATGTGTAGATCTTTCTCTGCTTTCCTTGAAACATGATTCATAAGATTTCGTNCACTAACATACAATTATTTAAGTTTGAAATCAAAACATGTGTAGATCTTTCTCTGCTTTCCTTGAAACATGATTCATAAGATTTCGTCATACGTATTACCACTAACACCAAAAGAAGGTAGCTCTCTGTTTCTTACTTGACCCTTACCACATTAGCATTTAATTTTGACAATAGGCAGTCATTTATCCATGTTGATGTCATGAATAAAAATATCAATAACAGGATTTATACCCTTCTAAATGTGCTTCCTAACTTAGCACTTGCCTATTAGGGTTTGATCATGATAAAATGCCTTGTATGCGGGTTTGCGATTGAGATGCCTAGCATGTTGGTTTCTTACACCTGCACCATGATTTTTTTTGCCATGACAGACTTGTGCCTCAACAGTATATGAATTAATTTTTTTTGTTTTTATGTAGTTCCCAAATGCCATATATTGTCTTTTGTAATCTAAGCCTCTTTTTGATCTGAACAATTATTTGATCCTACCTGTCTGCTTGAAGGTCAAGAAACTGCAAAGGGAGAAAAGACTAGATGCTATTGTAGACCGCAACCTAAGTAAGAACTACAATATCCAAGAAGTTGAGATGATGATGCAGGTTGCATTGCTCTGCACCCAAGCGTCACCAGAGGACCGTCCCTTGATGTCAGAGGTTGTCCGGATGCTGGAAGGAGAGGGACTCGCTGAGAGGTGGGAAGAATGGCAACATGTTGAAGTTACCCGTAGGCATGAGTACGAGAGACTGCAGAGAAGATTTGACTGGGGAGAAGATTCTATTCATAACCAGGATGCTGTTGAGTTGTCTGGTGGAAGATGAGGTAACAAAATATTTGGTGTTTATAAACCCTAAAATTTTTGGCCTGATCATTGATTGCATAATGTGTCTAAATAGGCTCATACATTTTGCGAGACTAGCTTTCTAGGATTATGTTTTTTCCTTTCTAATTCTTTTAGCAGTCCCAGTTGAAAACTTGCTTCCAAGCCCATTTTACACGACTTTTTCTTTTTTTCGACTATCTGTTTTATGCCTTTCTTATTTGGTGCTTATTAATTACATTGATCGAAACAGCCTCACCATATGTTGGGTGAAATTGTGTATATTTGAGTCTTTTGAGATCCCACATTGGTGGGAGTCTCGAGCACGAAGTCTACCATTTATTGATTAAATTCCTTCAGGTACCTTAACGCAATTTAGAGAAAGATAACACTTTACTACCGGAGTAGTGACGTTCTATGTTTTGATTGGTAAGCTTCAAAAAAGTATTTTCTTTTTGTTGGGTGGGGTGGGGGGTGGTTTACGCTTTTTCTGACTTCTTACTTGTTTTCCAGGAGCCAAATGAACTATGGGGTTCAATGGCTTGCTTGTATGACTTTAAAGTTTATGCAGTTGGCACATTGCCAGAGCATCATCAATTGCCATCCCTCCCATCCTGAGATGAAAGTACTTTTCAGGAGTATTGCTACTTGGACTCCAAAAGTTAAGACACCATTTATTAATTATATCTATTACTCTCATTGATTTAATTCTGGGTTTTAGCAAATGGTGTCAACTTTCGGAGTCCAAATAACATTTTCCTTCGAGGAGTATTCTCCAACTCGGGTGAGAGGTTGAGAGTTCAACCTAAGTTATAAAGTCTATGTGCTGATTTAACCCAAATCCAATTAGATTACTACCCAGTCTTAAATTTCTAAATTCAGGCTACACATCTGTTGAAACCAGATTCAATTCGGGTGTAATTTTGGGTTACACAATTAGGGATGATATTTGATTTCAATTTGGGTTTGGTTCTTAGCTTACACAATTCCGATTGAATTGGAGTTCAACCTGAATTTTGAGTTGGGTCTTAAAAACAAGCGACCCCAACCCGATTGTGTCAACAGTTTTTTTTTTGGTTCAAGCTTAACCCGAGTATTGAAAGTCTTATGTCCGAACTCCAAACACTGATTTTATCATGTTATTGTTGGTTCAGATTGAAAAGTTGCACTCCTCTCTTTCTCTCTCCCCCTCTCCCTCTCTCTCTCTCTCACACCCCTCCCCCAAAAAAAAAAAACCCAGTGGAGCTATGCACATTAGCAGTTGCCATAGACTTATGTTATTAACCCGATAGTTCAAGTAATAATACGGATGAATTGTAAATTTAGACTTTCTGAATTCAAATCTTGACAACCCTTTGGAGTCAGGTTATGAGAAATTTATTCCTTATTATTCATTAATACCCCCGGCGTGGATGCTCTGAGTTTGATTGGATCGAAGAAGGAATTAGTTGAATTACGTGTAAGTTAGTTTGGACACCCATGATGGTTGAACCAAAAAAAAAAGAAAAAGAAAAAAGACTTGCGTTATTGGGTCATAAATAATGCATTATTACTGTTAGATTAATTGTGAAGTGCATTTATTGTTGGGATCTATTGATAATCTAATGACAACAATAATAAGGTCTCAACATTATGTCCTAATAAAATTGCTCTTTGCCACAAGCATTAAGAAAATTGATTTTTCGTTAAAATAATGCTAATGTTTAGGAAGGGTGTATCGACATCTTTTGTAATCTACATATCCAAATTGTATTGTGTATAACTCGTGTACGTTGTTTTTAATCGAATTTGTGACTAGCTATATTTGATGGGTTTAACTAGTTCATCTATTTACCTATCGAACTCGTTAGGGCTACCCCTTAACACCGTTAATTCCATGTGGATTTGAAGTCAAGTTTACGGTGTAGAATTTCTAGGCCAACTCCTAATATAATTGGGGTTTTTTTTTTTTTCATTTTTTACACCCTGAAAAATGTTAAAGATTTCATTTTATATCCTAAAAGATAATTTTTTATTCACATTACACTATAATTGTCATAAATTAGTTGCAATGTGGCCCCTTAGACCAACATTAGTCTTTTTTTTCCGTTAAATCTCGCTGCAAATGCAACACACATGTTTTGCCCATGGGAAAAACTGTAGAAACACCTAAGACATCTTCATGGGATTTCTGTACTTGTGATACCCATTTTCCTCTCTTGTGAATTTCATCGGGTTTGGCTTCCCCTTAAGTTTAATCTACCACTCTCTATAAGCATCGGGTACAATCACTTTTTATAAGAGCTCGCTTTTTCAAAAAACAAGTTTTTATCGTTTTTTATGAATTATTGCATTATCACTCTATTAAAGAACCCTTGCGCCCAAACCCCCGCGTCTTACTCTTCTTTTTTTTTCCAGAGTTGTGTTTCCATGACTTGTAATTCAAGACCCTATCACTTTTGTTAAGAGTCATCATTAATACTAACACGCTGCACAATTTCTTCGAGAGTTCACACAGGATTGTCAAGCATGACTTGACTTTAATACTACTTGTTGGTTTTGCACAAGGATATGTTAATCAATATTGATACCACTTGTTGGCAGAATGGAGTCCAGTGATCCAACGCCCAATATACATGTTTAGAACTAATACCACTTAAAAGCTTAAGCATATGGGTAATGAGTCCATCCATTGTATACCCGGACACTTTCACTTCTTTCTCTACCTAATGTGTTATTCCCACACATGTAATACCAAACATACAGTGATCATTATGTGTAGACTTTGGCGTGCAAGAGAGGTTGAGGCTAACCCCACCTATAATCCTGTTAGTCTTGACTCTTGATGATAAAACGTTAATTTGGTGGATGGGGTTGCTTTCCATGAAAATTGTGGAGGAAAGCAATTTAGGGGGTAAGATTTTGAAAGATGTTCTTGATGAGCCCACTGGTAGAAACAATATAAAGTGCTGAAACATATACTTGTATTAAAAATGTTCTCCATGAAACACGTTTATTAACACAGAAGATTGGTATTACAATGACACGAGTCTCATGCCAAAACATACTGTTCATCAATGGCGGATCTACACCTACTGGAATTTTTCAAAATTATTGGGGGCGTAAGTATAATTTTAAAAATTTTAAAAATTATTAGAGATTTGCCTTTATTAATTTTTTTTTTAAAATTTTATAAATAGTTATGATATTTTGACAAATATATGGGTCTCTATTATATATGTCAAAAAAATTCCTTTAAAAGGGCTAAATGCTTCTTTTCACCCATTTGTCCTGTGGTTCACCACTTCACCTTCGAAAGCTCCAAGCCTAAAGCTTTCAACACGAACACGAAATTGGGGTTGTAAGCTTTTTTTGTATAGAGCTTGTGCATATGAGTTGCGACTTTAATTGACGTTTTATTAATAAAATTATATTTTTGTAAACATTAATAATTTTAACGTTCATATGATTTAGGTTGTCCCCACCGAAAGAGTAATCTGGCTGCGCCCCTGCTGTTCGGTAAGTGATTAAAAATTAAACTGAATAGTATAAACGGATTACAATGATATGGGGTCTCATACCAAAAAATTAAATTAAGGGTAAATTGCATTTACACCCCTTGAAATATCACACATTTTCCATTTTATCCCATGAACTACCAAAATTTTCACATTATACCCTAAACTAACATTGCTGTTTCACATTGCCCTAATCGCTAACTACCGTCACAAAAGTTTTAAATGATGTACAAAAATTTTAACTTGAACCATAAAAATTGTAATATGACCTCAAATGTTATAAATTTTTTTCTTATAAAATAACCTAATAAAAATTGTAAAAACACACCTAAAATTATAAATTTTAAAGGTATGGTATCGAATTTTTTTTTCCCGGTACCATAGTCTTGTCCAATGTTGCACTTCTACCCGTAACGGATTTTTTTATATTAATTCTCCACCTGTCGTCCTTTTTTTTATGTAAAAAAAACGCAATGACAAAAATTGGGAAGATCACAATTTTCTATGGTTAGATGGTGCAGTTTAATTTATACAATACCTTTTAATGGATCAGAGACACGGAATCAGGAAAATCCAATTAAAAATGAACTATTAGCTGTAGATATTAAAAATCATATATTAAAATAATTTAATTATCTACGTGATTGCAAATGCAAAACTAGTAGAGCACGAAGTCAAAGATACCATATTTGACATCAGGGGTATCCATGGCCCAGGCCAGGCTAGTCCGCAAATTTTTTTTTTTGGCCTGGTTTGAATGGTGTAGGCTAAAATTCTTACCCAAGTGAGTTATCAAACGGATCGGGTCGGACTTCGGGTAGGGATAAACTATCCTCGACTCAACTTGCGAGTCTATTGGGCGGGTCTGTTCATGAGTTTTTTTATATATAACTTTATTTAAAAATAATGAATATTTTTGTAACTTAATATATGTGAAAATAATATTTTTAAATAAAAAATAGAGTTAAAATGAATAAAAATAAAATAATAAATAATTTTATTTTTAATTAGGGAATGAACTATATCCAATAGAATGAATATATCCTAACTAGGTTGACATTTACTTATTTATCTATCATTTACATTACTCTACCCTTTAAAATTTGTATACTTAATACATGAAAAATAAAATAATATATTATTTATAATATCTAAATTTTTAAAATTTTAAATTATGACATTGGGAAACTTATTTCAAAGTTTCATTATTTGTAATATAACGTTTACATTATATATATACAGGTTGAACTTGGTCTTCAACATGAGAATGAAAAGTTTAAGCTCAAGTTCAATTCTTCTGACGCTGATAAATAAAAAAGTTTATAAAATAATGTGACATAATCATAATTATTGAAGCACGAAGATTAGTCAAAGTTAATATGGGAGGTGCTAATTCAACCACCCATGCACATTGATTTGATAAAACAAATTCGGTAAATATTTTGAAAAATATAGCGTTGTTGATTGATTTAATCAGTTGAACCATATCACGCTAAGCCAGATGGAACAAAAAAGTTACAAAGTCGAGGATGAATAAGATGTTTAAAGCTAATCATACTATCGAACACGTCTCGTAAACAAGCGCCGTAGCCAAACAATTTGGTGCTTGACTCAGTTCAGTTTATTTACGCACGCATCTACATATATACATAACAAAAATAGTTTATATCGATTTAGCGATCTGCAGTTGATAGTACTAGTTCAATGCAGTGGATCATGCACGACTGCAGTGATGAAGTTTGTATCAAGATACTAAAAAATTGCCGAGAAGCAATACCAAAAAAAACAGGGAAGATTGTAATTGTCGATGTGGTTTTGCAGCTGGGCAGTTATGGTCCATTTGACAAGGTAGGCTTGATGTTTGATCTGGTGATGCTCAATCACTTTTCAGGGGGAAAAGAGAGGACTGAGGTTGCATGGAAGGAGATACTAGAGGAAGGAGGCTTTCCAAGTTACAAGATCATCAAAATCCCAGCACTTCAGTCCATCATTGAGGCCTATCCACTGTGACTTGGTGGCTGTTTAAATGTTTTTTTATGTGTGTTTTGACTTGTGAGCTACTATTACTAATATAGGTTATAAGGTCACATGAATGTAATATGAACGAATAAAGCCATGAGTTTCCAATGGCTCAAAGAGCTAGGCCCTTTTGGTCAAGATTCCTGACTACTTGATGGTGCAGCATAGAATGGATCCGGATCCATTTACAACCTCTAATTAATTGGTTTGTGTGTGTCAAGTCGCACCTTGTGTGTGAGAGTAACAGTCCATGAAATGCACCATGGATGGTGAAAACCAACAAGAAAGGGAAGAGTAATAGGCTGAATTGGTGATTGAGACTAATACTAAACCTCAACTTTGTGAGTAGTTATTCCCAAAGAAGGGAAACATCTATTCAAGGGAGTAATTTGTGCAAGCTCGGACATCTTGTAGCAAAAAAAAGGAAAGAAAAGAAGGGAAGAATGTATTCGAAACCTTGATAAAAATCATCAATGGAAATTGATGTGAGAGTAAGGGCGAAATTACACAATCCCAATACATTTTTCCTTGATTTTCTTTAATGTTTGATCACCTATCATAATTTGAAGTAGAATTCACAATTTAGAGGGGGTTTTCACCATTTATGGTGAATGATCTATCATAGCGTGAACTTTAGTAGAAGTGCATTGAAAAAGGTCTGAGTTGGTTCTATTCGTTGATAGATTTTGATTGCCAGTAATTCTTAGCTTTTGAGTAACACCTTTACTTAAAAAGTTCATGATTTAGTTACCTAGAGCTTGGTCTGACAATCTCAGATATGTTTCACATAATCGACACAAAATTAGCAAATTTAAACTTGGCCTTAGGGTTGGGTTTACAAATGGACAGACTCATTAGACCCGTACAAAAAAAAAAAAGAAAAAAAAAGAGCCGATGCAAATCGACAAAAAAAGATCTTAACCCACTAAATACGATTTATACACAACTTTTATGTAACATGAATTCAACACAATATTATTCTAATTATACATGATTATAATTAAGTTAGAGTATACGTTGAATAATTTTGAAACAATAAGATTTAGACCCAACACGACACGATGGATTGAGAACCCTAGCTAGGGCTCGTGGTAGGTATTGGAATCTGTAGACAAATGCCATCCCAAGCCTATAAAACAAACTAGAGAATATTTGAATCTAAAGTAACCTGTGATGGGAGTTAGCGGGAGAAAAAAAGTCGGTGATTTTTAAGTTATCTTTTGGAGCCAGTAGTTGTGTGTTATAATTATTGACTTTTTTTCAAGAGTCTCATGCCAAAAAAGGAAATGTTTAATAGGGAATTAAAAAATATACTTGTATTAAAATTAGAAGAATGGTATTACAATTACACGGGTCTCGTGCCAAAACATACTCTTCAGTAAGTGCTTAATAATTAAAATGAATTTTAGTTTATAATTGTATTAAAATATTCTCAATTTGTACTCCCTTAAAAAATTAGATTTTTCATATTGCATCCTCAATTGATTAAAAGTATTACAATACGCCCTTTTGTTAGTTACAATTTCCTATTCAGTCAAAAGTCACGTCATTAACGTTGACATAATGAGTAATGAAAACTAACAGAAGGGTCATAATACAACACTTTTAATATATTGATGATGCAATATAAAAAATATAATATTTAAGGATGCAAAATAAAATTTCTTAAATCTTCCAAAGTGCAAAATACAATTTGCTCTAAAATATTTTCAGCCGTTGGAAGGGTGCCATCATTGCTTGCATGGCAAAATGAAGAGCAAATCACACAGGCAAACGTGTCCTATCAAATTAAAATTTTATCCAACCTATATAATCTGTGTCTTGTCGTGTTTGTATGTGTATAAGATAAGTTTAAAACATTTGAGTCATGTTTAGTTGCCTTTGTTTGACCAAACTATTTCACGGATTTGCTATTTTAGCACCTGAATCCACTAAGATTGTATCTANTGTCCAATGTTGCACTTCTACCCGTAACGGATTTTTTTATATTAATTCTCCACCTGTCGTCCTTTTTTTTATGTAAAAAAAACGCAATGACAAAAATTGGGAAGATCACAATTTTCTATGGTTAGATGGTGCAGTTTAATTTATACAATACCTTTTAATGGATCAGAGACACGGAATCAGGAAAATCCAATTAAAAATGAACTATTAGCTGTAGATATTAAAAATCATATATTAAAATAATTTAATTATCTACGTGATTGCAAATGCAAAACTAGTAGAGCACGAAGTCAAAGATACCATATTTGACATCAGGGGTATCCATGGCCCAGGCCAGGCTAGTCCGCAAATTTTTTTTTTTGGCCTGGTTTGAATGGTGTAGGCTAAAATTCTTACCCAAGTGAGTTATCAAACGGATCGGGTCGGACTTCGGGTAGGGATAAACTATCCTCGACTCAACTTGCGAGTCTATTGGGCGGGTCTGTTCATGAGTTTTTTTATATATAACTTTATTTAAAAATAATGAATATTTTTGTAACTTAATATATGTGAAAATAATATTTTTAAATAAAAAATAGAGTTAAAATGAATAAAAATAAAATAATAAATAATTTTATTTTTAATTAGGGAATGAACTATATCCAATAGAATGAATATATCCTAACTAGGTTGACATTTACTTATTTATCTATCATTTACATTACTCTACCCTTTAAAATTTGTATACTTAATACATGAAAAATAAAATAATATATTATTTATAGTATCTAAATTTTTAAAATTTTAAATTATGACATTGGGAAACTTATTTCAAAGTTTCATTATTTGTAATATAACGTTTACATTATATATATACAGGTTGAACTTGGTCTTCAACATGAGAATGAAAAGTTTAAGCTCAAGTTCAATTCTTCTGACGCTGATAAATAAAAAAGTTTATAAAATAATGTGACATAATCATAATTATTGAAGCACGAAGATTAGTCAAAGTTAATATGGGAGGTGCTAATTCAACCACCCATGCACATTGATTTGATAAAACAAATTCGGTAAATATTTTGAAAAATATAGCGTTGTTGATTGATTTAATCAGTTGAACCNTATCGACATCTTTTGTAATCTACATATCCAAATTGTATTGTGTATAACTCGTGTACGTTGTTTTTAATCGAATTTGTGACTAGCTATATTTGATGGGTTTAACTAGTTCATCTATTTACCTATCGAACTCGTTAGGGCTACCCCTTAACACCGTTAATTCCATGTGGATTTGAAGTCAAGTTTACGGTGTAGAATTTCTAGGCCAACTCCTAATATAATTGGGGTTTTTTTTTTTTTCATTTTTTACACCCTGAAAAATGTTAAAGATTTCATTTTATATCCTAAAAGATAATTTTTTATTCACATTACACTATAATTGTCATAAATTAGTTGCAATGTGGCCCCTTAGACCAACATTAGTCTTTTTTTTCCGTTAAATCTCGCTGCAAATGCAACACACATGTTTTGCCCATGGGAAAAACTGTAGAAACACCTAAGACATCTTCATGGGATTTCTGTACTTGTGATACCCATTTTCCTCTCTTGTGAATTTCATCGGGTTTGGCTTCCCCTTAAGTTTAATCTACCACTCTCTATAAGCATCGGGTACAATCACTTTTTATAAGAGCTCGCTTTTTCAAAAAACAAGTTTTTATCGTTTTTTATGAATTATTGCATTATCACTCTATTAAAGAACCCTTGCGCCCAAACCCCCGCGTCTTACTCTTCTTTTTTTTCCAGAGTTGTGTTTCCATGACTTGTAATTCAAGACCCTATCACTTTTGTTAAGAGTCATCATTAATACTAACACGCTGCACAATTTCTTCGAGAGTTCACACAGGATTGTCAAGCATGACTTTAATACTACTTGTTGGTTTTGCACAAGGATATGTTAATCAATATTGATACCACTTGTTGGCAGAATGGAGTCCAGTGATCCAACGCCCAATATACATGTTTAGAACTAATACCACTTAAAAGCTTAAGCATATGGGTAATGAGTCCATCCATTGTATACCCGGACACTTTCACTTCTTTCTCTACCTAATGTGTTATTCCCACACATGTAATACCAAACATACAGTGATCATTATGTGTAGACTTTGGCGTGCAAGAGAGGTTGAGGCTAACCCCACCTATAATCCTGTTAGTCTTGACTCTTGATGATAAAACGTTAATTTGGTGGATGGGGTTGCTTTCCATGAAAATTGTGGAGGAAAGCAATTTAGGGGGTAAGATTTTGAAAGATGTTCTTGATGAGCCCACTGGTAGAAACAATATAAAGTGCTGAAACATATACTTGTATTAAAAATGTTCTCCATGAAACACGTTTATTAACACAGAAGATTGGTATTACAATGACACGAGTCTCATGCCAAAACATACTGTTCATCAATGGCGGATCTACACCTACTGGAATTTTTCAAAATTATTGGGGGCGTAAGTATAATTTTAAAAATTTTAAAAATTATTAGAGATTTGCCTTTATTAATTTTTTTTTTAAAATTTTATAAATAGTTATGATATTTTGACAAATATATGGGTCTCTATTATATATGTCAAAAAAATTCCTTTAAAAAGGCTAAATGCTTCTTTTCACCCATTTGTCCTGTGGTTCACCACTTCACCTTCGAAAGCTCCAAGCCTAAAGCTTTCAACACGAACACGAAATTGGGGTTGTAAGCTTTTTTTGTATAGAGCTTGTGCATATGAGTTGCGACTTTAATTGACGTTTTATTAATAAAATTATATTTTTGTAAACATTAATAATTTTAACGTTCATATGATTTAGGTTGTCCCCACCGAAAGAGTAATCTGGCTGCGCCCCTGCTGTTCGGTAAGTGATTAAAAATTAAACTGAATAGTATAAACGGATTACAATGATATGGGGTCTCATACCAAAAAATTAAATTAAGGGTAAATTGCATTTACACCCCTTGAAATATCACACATTTTCCATTTTATCCCATGAACTACCAAAATTTTCACATTATACCCTAAACTAACATTGCTGTTTCACATTGCCCTAATCGCTAACTACCGTCACAAAAGTTTTAAATGATGTACAAAAATTTTAACTTGAACCATAAAAATTGTAATATGACCTCAAATGTTATAAATTTTTTTCTTATAAAATAACCTAATAAAAATTGTAAAAACACACCTAAAATTATAAATTTTAAAGGTATGGTATCGAATTTTTTTTTCCCGGTACCATAGTCTTGTCCAATGTTGCACTTCTACCCGTAACGGATTTTTTTATATTAATTCTCCACCTGTCGTCCTTTTTTTTATGTAAAAAAAACGCAATGACAAAAATTGGGAAGATCACAATTTTCTATGGTTAGATGGTGCAGTTTAATTTATACAATACCTTTTAATGGATCAGAGACACGGAATCAGGAAAATCCAATTAAAAATGAACTATTAGCTGTAGATATTAAAAATCATATATTAAAATAATTTAATTATCTACGTGATTGCAAATGCAAAACTAGTAGAGCACGAAGTCAAAGATACCATATTTGACATCAGGGGTATCCATGGCCCAGGCCAGGCTAGTCCGCAAATTTTTTTTTTTGGCCTGGTTTGAATGGTGTAGGCTAAAATTCTTACCCAAGTGAGTTATCAAACGGATCGGGTCGGACTTCGGGTAGGGATAAACTATCCTCGACTCAACTTGCGAGTCTATTGGGCGGGTCTGTTCATGAGTTTTTTTATATATAACTTTATTTAAAAATAATGAATATTTTTGTAACTTAATATATGTGAAAATAATATTTTTAAATAAAAAATAGAGTTAAAATGAATAAAAATAAAATAATAA
This sequence comes from Ilex paraguariensis, assembly GCA_963454935.2. Lineage (NCBI taxonomy): Eukaryota > Viridiplantae > Streptophyta > Magnoliopsida > Aquifoliales > Aquifoliaceae > Ilex > Ilex paraguariensis. Next base: position 211,891 of record CAUOFW020003981.1, on the reverse strand, counting down.
ATAATTTTATTTTTAATTAGGGAATGAACTATATCCAATAGAATGAATATATCCTAACTAGGTTGACATTTACTTATTTATCTATCATTTACATTACTCTACCCTTTAAAATTTGTATACTTAATACATGAAAAATAAAATAATATATTATTTATAATATCTAAATTTTTAAAATTTTAAATTATGACATTGGGAAACTTATTTCAAAGTTTCATTATTTGTAATATAACGTTTACATTATATATATACAGGTTGAACTTGGTCTTCAACATGAGAATGAAAAGTTTAAGCTCAAGTTCAATTCTTCTGACGCTGATAAATAAAAAAGTTTATAAAATAATGTGACATAATCATAATTATTGAAGCACGAAGATTAGTCAAAGTTAATATGGGAGGTGCTAATTCAACCACCCATGCACATTGATTTGATAAAACAAATTCGGTAAATATTTTGAAAAATATAGCGTTGTTGATTGATTTAATCAGTTGAACCATATCACGCTAAGCCAGATGGGACAAAAAAGTTACAAAGTCGAGGATGAATAAGATGTTTAAAGCTAATCATACTATCGAACACGTCTCGTAAACAAGCGCCGTAGCCAAACAATTTGGTGCTTGACTCAGTTCAGTTTATTTACGCACGCATCTACATATATACATAACAAAAATAGTTTATATCGATTTAGCGATCTGCAGTTGATAGTACTAGTTCAATGCAGTGGATCATGCACGACTGCAGTGATGAAGTTTGTATCAAGATACTAAAAAATTGCCGAGAAGCAATACCAAAAAAAACAGGGAAGATTGTAATTGTCGATGTGGTTTTGCAGCTGGGCAGTTATGGTCCATTTGACAAGGTAGGCTTGATGTTTGATCTGGTGATGCTCAATCACTTTTCAGGGGGAAAAGAGAGGACTGAGGTTGCATGGAAGGAGATACTAGAGGAAGGAGGCTTTCCAAGTTACAAGATCATCAAAATCCCAGCACTTCAGTCCATCATTGAGGCCTATCCACTGTGACTTGGTGGCTGTTTAAATGTTTTTTTATGTGTGTTTTGACTTGTGAGCTACTATTACTAATATAGGTTATAAGGTCACATGAATGTAATATGAACGAATAAAGCCATGAGTTTCCAATGGCTCAAAGAGCTAGGCCCTTTTGGTCAAGATTCCTGACTACTTGATGGTGCAGCATAGAATGGATCCGGATCCATTTACAACCTCTAATTAATTGGTTTGTGTGTGTCAAGTCGCACCTTGTGTGTGAGAGTAACAGTCCATGAAATGCACNTGTTAAGAGTCATCATTAATACTAACACGCTGCACAATTTCTTCGAGAGTTCACACAGGATTGTCAAGCATGACTTGACTTTAATACTACTTGTTGGTTTTGCACAAGGATATGTTAATCAATATTGATACCACTTGTTGGCAGAATGGAGTCCAGTGATCCAACGCCCAATATACATGTTTAGAACTAATACCACTTAAAAGCTTAAGCATATGGGTAATGAGTCCATCCATTGTATACCCGGACACTTTCACTTCTTTCTCTACCTAATGTGTTATTCCCACACATGTAATACCAAACATACAGTGATCATTATGTGTAGACTTTGGCGTGCAAGAGAGGTTGAGGCTAACCCCACCTATAATCCTGTTAGTCTTGACTCTTGATGATAAAACGTTAATTTGGTGGATGGGGTTGCTTTCCATGAAAATTGTGGAGGAAAGCAATTTAGGGGGTAAGATTTTGAAAGATGTTCTTGATGAGCCCACTGGTAGAAACAATATAAAGTGCTGAAACATATACTTGTATTAAAAATGTTCTCCATGAAACACGTTTATTAACACAGAAGATTGGTATTACAATGACACGAGTCTCATGCCAAAACATACTGTTCATCAATGGCGGATCTACACCTACTGGAATTTTTCAAAATTATTGGGGGCGTAAGTATAATTTTAAAAATTTTAAAAATTATTAGAGATTTGCCTTTATTAATTTTTTTTTTAAAATTTTATAAATAGTTATGATATTTTGACAAATATATGGGTCTCTATTATATATGTCAAAAAAATTCCTTTAAAAAGGCTAAATGCTTCTTTTCACCCATTTGTCCTGTGGTTCACCACTTCACCTTCGAAAGCTCCAAGCCTAAAGCTTTCAACACGAACACGAAATTGGGGTTGTAAGCTTTTTTTGTATAGAGCTTGTGCATATGAGTTGCGACTTTAATTGACGTTTTATTAATAAAATTATATTTTTGTAAACATTAATAATTTTAACGTTCATATGATTTAGGTTGTCCCCACCGAAAGAGTAATCTGGCTGCGCCCCTGCTGTTCGGTAAGTGATTAAAAATTAAACTGAATAGTATAAACGGATTACAATGATATGGGGTCTCATACCAAAAAATTAAATTAAGGGTAAATTGCATTTACACCCCTTGAAATATCACACATTTTCCATTTTATCCCATGAACTACCAAAATTTTCACATTATACCCTAAACTAACATTGCTGTTTCACATTGCCCTAATCGCTAACTACCGTCACAAAAGTTTTAAATGATGTACAAAAATTTTAACTTGAACCATAAAAATTGTAATATGACCTCAAATGTTATAAATTTTTTTCTTATAAAATAACCTAATAAAAATTGTAAAAACACACCTAAAATTATAAATTTTAAAGGTATGGTATCGAATTTTTTTTTCCCGGTACCATAGTCTTGTCCAATGTTGCACTTCTACCCGTAACGGATTTTTTTATATTAATTCTCCACCTGTCGTCCTTTTTTTTATGTAAAAAAAACGCAATGACAAAAATTGGGAAGATCACAATTTTCTATGGTTAGATGGTGCAGTTTAATTTATACAATACCTTTTAATGGATCAGAGACACGGAATCAGGAAAATCCAATTAAAAATGAACTATTAGCTGTAGATATTAAAAATCATATATTAAAATAATTTAATTATCTACGTGATTGCAAATGCAAAACTAGTAGAGCACGAAGTCAAAGATACCATATTTGACATCAGGGGTATCCATGGCCCAGGCCAGGCTAGTCCGCAAATTTTTTTTTTTGGCCTGGTTTGAATGGTGTAGGCTAAAATTCTTACCCAAGTGAGTTATCAAACGGATCGGGTCGGACTTCGGGTAGGGATAAACTATCCTCGACTCAACTTGCGAGTCTATTGGGCGGGTCTGTTCATGAGTTTTTTTATATATAACTTTATTTAAAAATAATGAATATTTTTGTAACTTAATATATGTGAAAATAATATTTTTAAATAAAAAATAGAGTTAAAATGAATAAAAATAAAATAATAAATAATTTTATTTTTAATTAGGGAATGAACTATATCCAATAGAATGAATATATCCTAACTAGGTTGACATTTACTTATTTATCTATCATTTACATTACTCTACCCTTTAAAATTTGTATACTTAATACATGAAAAATAAAATAATATATTATTTATAATATCTAAATTTTTAAAATTTTAAATTCTGACATTGGAAGACTTATTTCAAAGTTTCATTATTTGTAATATAATGTTTACATTATATATATACAGGTTGAGCTTGGTCTTCAACATGAGAATGGATAGTTTAAGCTCAAGTTCAGTTCTTCTGACGCTGATAAATAAAAAAGTTTATAAAATAATGTGACATAATCATAATTATTGAAGCACGAAGATGAGTCAAAGTTAATATGGGAGGTGCTAATTCAACCACCCATGCACATTGATTTGATAAAACAAATTCGGTAAATATTTTGAAAAATATAGCGTTGTTGATTGATTTAATCAGTTGAACCATATCACGCTAAGCCAGATGGAACAAAAAAGTTAGTAAGTTGAGGATGAATAAGATGTTTAAAGCTAATCATACTATCGAACACGTCCCGTAAACAAGCGCCATAGCCAAACAATTTGGTGCTTGACTCAGTTCAGTTTATTTACACATGCATCTACATATATACATCACATAAATAGTTTATATCGATTTAGCGATCGGCAGCATGATAGTATTATTTCAATGCAGTGGATCATGCACGACTGCAGTGATGAAGATTGTATCAAGATACTAAAAAATTGCCGAGAAGCAATACCAAAAAAAACAGGGAAGATTGTGGTTTTGCAGCCGGGCGGTTATGGTCCATTTGACAAGGTAGGCCTGATGTTTGATCTGGTGATGCTCACCCACTTTTCAGGGAGAAAAGAGAGGACTGAGGTTGCATGGAAGAAGATACTAGAGGAAGGAGGCTTTCCAAGTTGCAAGATCATCAAAATCCCAGCACTTCAGTACATCATTGAGGCCTTTCCACTGTGACTTGGTGGCTGTTTAATTGTTTTTTTATGTGTGTTTTGACTTGTGAGCTACTATTACTAATATAGGTTATAAGGTCACACGAATGTAATATGAACGAATAAAGCCATGAGTTTCCAATGGCTCAAAGAGCTAGGCCCTTTTGGTCAAGATTCCTGACTACTTGATGGTGCAGCATAGAATGGATCCGGATCCATTTACAATCTCTAATTAATTGGTTTGTGTGTGTCAAGTCAGCTTGTGTGTGAGAGTTACAGTCCATGAAATGCACCATGGATGGTGAAAACTAACAAGAAAGGGAAGAGTAATAAGCTGAATTGGTGATTGAGACTAATAATAAACCTCAACTTTGTGAATAGTTATTCCCAAAGAAGGGAAAAATTTATTCGAGGGAGTAATTTGTGCAAGCTTGGATAATTTGTAGCAAAAAAAAAAGAAAAGAAAAGAAGGGAAGAATGTATTCGAAACCTTGATAAAAATCATCAATGCAAATTGATGAGAGAGTAAGGGCGGAATTACACGATCCCAATACATTTTTCCTTGATTTTCTTTAATGTTTGATCACCTATCATAATTTTAAGTAGAATTCACAATTTATAGGGAGTTTTCACCATTTATGGTGAATGATCTATCATAGCGTGAACTTTAGTAGCAGTGCATTGAAAAAGATCTGAATTGGTGACACAAAATTAGCAAATTTGGGGTTGGCCTTAGGATTGGGTTGACAAATGGACAGACTCATTAGACCAGTACAAAAAAAAAAAAAACAGAGGCGGTGCGACCCGACAAAATAAGATCTAAACCCACTAAACACGGTTTATACCCAACTTTTATGTAACATGAATTCAACGCAATATTAGTCTAATTATACATGATTATAATTAAGTCAAGGTATATGTTGAATAATTTTAAAACGATAAGATTTAAACCCAACACGACACGATGGATTGAGAACCCTAGCTAGGGCTCGTGGTTGGTATTGGAATCTGTAGACAAATGCCATCCCAAGCCTATAAAACAAACTAGAGAATATTTGAATCTAAAGTAACCTGTGATGGGAGTTAGCGGGGAGAAAAAAAGTCGGTGATTTTTAAGTTATCTTTTGGAGCCAGTAGTTGTGTGTTATAATTATTGACTTTTTTTCAAGAGTCTCATGCCAAAAAAGGAAATGTTTAATAGGGAATTAAAAAACTAAATTCAGTTTTTTATTTTATTAAAATATTTCCAACTGTTGGAAATATGTGATCATTGTTTGGTATAAAATGGAAAAAAAAGAAGAAGATGTTCTTGATGGGCCAGCAGTGAAAGCAATATAAGTATTTAAATATACTTGTATTAAAATAGAAGAATGGTATTACAATTACACGGGTCTCATGCCAAAACATACTGTTCAGTAAGTGCTTAATAATTAAAATGAATTTTAGTTTATAGTTGTATTAAAATATTTTCACTTTGTACTCCTTTAAAAAATTAGATTTTTTATATTACACCCTCAATATATTAAAAGTATTACAATACGCCCTTTTGTTAGTTACAATTTCCTATTCAGTCAAAAGTCACGTCATTAACGTTGACATAATGAGTAATAAAAATTAATAGAAGAGTCATATTACAACACATTTAATATATTGATGGCGCAATGTAAAAAATATGATATTTAAGGATGCAAAATGAAATTTCTTAAATCTTCCAAAGTGCAAAATTCAATTTGCTCTAAAATATTTCCAGCCGTTGGCAGGGTGCCATCTTTGTTTGCATGGCAAAATGAAGAGCAAATCACACAGGCAAACGTGTCCTATCAAATTAAAATTTATCCAACCTATATAATCTGTGTCTTGTCGTGTTTGTATGTGTATAAGATAAGTTTAAAAAATTTGAGTCATGTTTTGTTGCCTTTGTTTGACCAAACTATTTCACGGATTTGCTATTTTAGCACCTGAATCCACTAAGATTGTATCTAAACATGGAAATTTCATGTCAATTATCAGAATAGTGTTTACAATTACAAGGCATAGTCTTATGCTAATTTAAAGGTGGCTTGTATCCATTACATGCCTGACTAATATATATATATATATATTAATTATTTCTTGGATTTGAAGGCACAAAATAATAAAAAAAATAGTTAACAATAAATATATTTGTATTCACACCCAAAATTAAATTATAAAAAAAAAGAAAGAAAGAAATTTAAACACTGATTGTAGCGTGGGTGAGCAGTGATAGTGATGGCTAACACCACCCACACCCAACACTACAACCGTCGTCACTCATGGTTGTCACTATTACCGTTGTCACCCAAAACCTACCACCACTATTACGATTGCGACCCACGGTGAGCGATAACGGATGGTGATGGGTTATGGTAGTGGGTAGCGGTGGGTTGTGATGGACAATAATGGTCGTGATGGGTTCTGATGGTCGGCCACAGTGGTAGTGTTAATACATATACAAATGAGATGACGATATTGGTGGATAGTGACGATGGTAGTAATCGGTGGTGGATGGCAATAGGGTGAGTGTGATGAATGTGAAGGTGGGGCAATGGCGATGGTAGTGGAGTGGTAGCTGCGATGGCGGTGGTGGTGGCGGGTGGTGGTGGTCGGTGGCTGTGGTGATGGGGTGATTATGATTATGATAGATGTGGTGGTAGGGTGGGGTGGGGTGGCGACGACAGTGATGGTTGTGGTAGTGGTGGTGGGGGTGGTGTGATAGTAGTGATGGTGGTGGTGGAGTGATGGGGTGGCGACAGTGGTGGTGGCAGTGATGTGGTGGGGATAATGGTGATGATGGCGGTGTTGGTGGTAATGGTGATGGTGATGAGACAATTTCAAATACTAATTTTTTTCTTAAAGTTTTATAACAAGTTATAAGATTTAGAAATACTTTTAAAAAGTCATACCAAACACACTCTTAAAAACCTATTTTTTCTATTAAATTTGAAGTGTTAATATTAACCATAAAATTAACTTTAAAATAAATTTAAAAAAATTTCAACCACCAAAAACAAAATTCTTTTTGTATATCTTTTGAAATTTGAATTATATTGTACTTTATTATATAGATTTTTTAATGAATACACACAAAGGAATACATACAAATTTGAAATATACTTTACCCAACATTATATTACAGTTGTTGCACATGAATAATACTTCTTCAATAATGTTAGTTGTACCTTATTAAGGATTATCCATTGTTGCAATTAGATTGATCAGTGTCACTATTTAGATCCATTATCAATGCAATAATTGATTAATAAATTAGTTATACCTAATTTATTGATTTAATTCATCCCAATTATCTTAGTTGATAGCGGGTCCAGCCAATTTTAAGATCCATTGTTAATTTTTTCTTTTTGAGAATAAGATCCATCGTTAATTCAACAATAATGATTAACGAAATTAAAAAATTAAATCAATAAATTAAGTCACGCAGGTATAGTTCTTACGACTTATCCCTTTAAAAGGAGGTAGCTGGTGGCCATGCATGTAGAACACAACTAAAAAAAACCATGGCTGTTATCCCACTTACACTATCATGGCTTCCTGTACTTGCACTCCTCTCCCTGCCCTTCCTTTCTCTCTGTCTTCTTTATCGAAAGAAGACAGTCAAACAAGCCAAGCTTCCACCAGGCCCTCCAAGGCTTCCAATCATAGGCAACTTGCACCAGCTAGGCAAATTGCCTCACCAATCCCTGTTGCAACTCTCTCGAAAATATGGTCCAGTCATGCTATTAAAACTTTGTAACACCCCAACCGTAGTCATCTCATCCGCGAACATGGCCAAAGAAGTCTTGAAAACACACGATATTGACTTTTGCAGTCGACCATCCTCACCTGGTACAAAGAGACTTACTTACAATTTCTTAGATGTGGCTTTCACGCCGTATAGTAATCAGTGGCAATCTACGAACAGACTCTTTGTTTCTGAACTTTTTAATTCTAAACGTGCTAAATTATTTTGGCATGCAAGAGAAGTCGAAATTGATAATCTGATAAACTCTCTATTGATAGACTCACCTAGTCCTGTGAATCTTGACCAGAAATTCTATGCTTTGGTGGATGGAGTCCTTTGCTCAGTTGCTTTTGGTAAAAGCTATAGAGGAAAGCAATTTAAGGGTCAAACTTTGGAAGATGTTCTTGTTGAAACCAGTAAGATATTGAGTAGTCTCTCGGCCGAGGACTTCTTTCCGTGGATTGGATGGATCATAGATATCATTACTGGGTACCAAGCAAGGATAGATAAGTGTTTCAATAACCTTGATGATTACTTTCAAATGGTGCTTGAAGAGCATCTTTATCAGGACATGCCAAAAGGCGATTGTGACGACCTCGTTACTTCACTGATTAGATTATCAAAAGATGAAACTAGCGCTTTCTGTCTGACAAACAACCATATCAAGGCAATTCTCATGGTAAAACTCCTACTGATTAGTTCTTCTAACTATATGCATTTATTTAGCAAACTAGTTAAGCTTCATAAATTTATTTTATTTTTTCTACATTTATGTTTTGACGTTCATATTCTACTATTCTCAAAATACTTGATCAAATTTCAGAATACATTTCTTGGAGGAACTGATTCGAGTGCGGCCACAATTGTGTGGGCAATGACCGAAATTGTTAAGAACCCTCGGGTAATGCAAAAGCTGCAAACCGAAGTTAGAGGCTGCGTTGGAAGGAAACAAAAAGTTGAAGCAGCCGATCTTGATAAGCTAAAATACTTAAAGATGGTGGTGAAAGAAAGCCTAAGGATGCACCCAGTTGCCCCCTTATTGATCCCACACACGAGTATGCGCCATTGTAAGATTGGTGGTAGCAATGGGTACGATATTTACCCCGGAACAAGGGTTTTAATTAATGCGTGGGCTATAGGTAGAGATCCAAATAGTTGGAAGAACCCAGATGAATTCTACCCTGAGAGGTTTGAAAATAATGATATCGATTATAAAGGGCAACATTTTGAGCTACTGCCATTTGGGTCTGGTCGAAGAATGTGTCCTGGATTAAACATGGCCATTGCTACTATAGAGTTCACGCTGGCTAATCTTTTCTACTGTTTTGATTGGGAATTGCCTAATGGTATGAAAACAGAAGATATCAACATGGAAGAGAAAAATGGTATTACCACGCCGAAGAAAACACCCCTTTGTCTTGTGCCTATCAAGTATAATTGGGAAAAATAAGGATAAACAGCTTTGTAGAGACAAAGCTTAACTTGTTTTGTAGTTGTTATGCGGTAATATGTGTGTGAATGTTTTGTATCTTTATTTTGGTTTTTCAGTTGAGAGTATTGAAGATCATGTAGTGTATTTAAAGTGATTGTGTGTAGCGTCTTGTGCATCAAGTTATGTGTACTTTATATAAAATGGAATAAATCTACTAGCTTTTGATAATAGCAAGGAATCCTTATTTGATTGACCTCTAAATGTTACACTTATTAGTTTCAACTAAGCATTTAATATTTGTTTCATCTATATAAGCCCTCTAACTATTTAGATGTATAAATTGCCCCTTCTGTCCACTTCCATTAAAAAAAAAACCCCAACTGGTTTCATTTTGCTTAAAGTTTGGGAAATTTGTTATTCCCAGCAGATGAAAAGGGCTAGTATCAGTGGAATGCGCTATCTAATGCTTCTTAGGTTTCATCCCCTTTGCAAAGGAGGTTACCTTATGGCCATGCCCTATCTACTAAGTCTAAGAATTCTTTCAAGTTACCACATCATAGATACAACTGGCTCTTAGTAAAAGAAACATAGGAAAGCAATTTAAGGGTCAAAATATGAAAGATGTCCTTCGTGAAACCATGAAGATGTTGGATATATAGTTTCTCGGCTGAGGACGTCTGTCCAAAGATTGGATGGATCATAGATGTTTTAACTAGGTACCATGTAGGGCTGGAGAACAACTTCAACAACCTCGATGGTTACTTCAAAATGATGCTTGAAGAGCATCTTTATCATGACATGCCAATTGTTAACTGTGAAGAACTTACAATTCGAGTCGATTAAAATTTAAGCTGATTCAAATATATTTTTTTTTATATTAAAATTTGAATTGATTAAAATTTGGATTAATTAAAATTTTATTCGACCTAATTAAAATTCATTTTTTACGTATTAATATTCAAGTCAATTAACAAATATATTTTTTATGTAATAAAATTTGAGCCAAATCTTCGACAATTATCTCGAGGTTTTACCCCAACTCATAGGGCCTATTTGTTAAGAGGGTTTGGGCGGGTCTAGGATAATGGGTTGGGGAGTAAACCCATTATTACCCATGTTTGGTACATATATATATAATCCTGGGTTTGAAACTCAGCCCGCTAAGGGCCCGCGATTGAAACCCATCCTCGTGGGTTTGAGGAAACCTGGGGGGGGGGGGGGGTGGAA